>CM056506.1:39971058-40313968 GCA_029783415.1 Anisodus acutangulus | reverse complement strand
TAATGTAAATAATTTGTTAGTAATGATAATTTTTCACAGTTGATTAAAAAAAAAAAATTAAATGCGCATCGCGAAAACTAACACTAGTAATTTATAAACTACGTAGACCCACAACAAAATAAATCATATTGTCTTCTCTATTCAATTTAATTTAGAAATCCTATTATTTTTTCTTCATAACAATGATGGAGCAGGTTGAACCGTCTCAATCGCCATTGTAGCATGTAGTATACTGAACTTAAAATGTATTAATTGTATTTTGGGAAGGTACTTCACAAAAGATGAAGATATGAATGATCTTTCAAAATGGAGAAAGCTTTTTGGCTATGACATTCTCAAAGCAAAGTTGGAGTTTGTTAATGTTGGGTTTGATGTTGTGACATTTGAATGTATAAAAATGTTGGAACAAATGTCACAACATTCAGACCAACATTTTTTATAACAGTTTTTTCTTATTTCACGTTAAGCAGTAATATTTTACTTTGGGGTAAAAACGACTTAGGTGTGCTGAATTGGAGCTGTGTAAAACGTGGGAGAAAGGGGAAGAAGTCGAGTGAAGAACAAGTCAAAGCTGTTGAGATTTCGACTCCATGATCTTCTCCAATAAACACACCGGCTGCCCACCTTTCCCTCAACCTCCTCAACTGATCGATGAACTTTTCAAGTAAGACTCTCTACTATAAATAGAGAGGCTACAACAGTGAATCGATCATCCAGAATTAGATTGCAAAAATACCAAGAGAGCTCTCGGGATTTCAACCCAGAAATCTGGATCACAAGTGTTGCCTGAGTGTGTTGACAATATTCTGCCCAACATTAGAATTGCTGTTTAGATTCTAGATGTCACGACCCAAACCGTAGGGCTGCGACGGGCATCCGGACCTCACCCGCCGGGTACCACTAACCTTACAGTCAACACCTATTCATAATTAAACACGGACTAAGCCGAAAAACATTATAGAAAATCTTAAACAGAAATCCAATTTTCATATATACATACCCATACCAAGGCCACACATGACAACTAACCACAGGATGCCTGTCTACAAGCCTCTAAAGAATACACGACATCACAAGGACGGGACAAGACCACCGCCATACCGATATGCGGATGCAAAAATACTGTACCACGACCAACTGCAACTCTGAAACAAATAGAGTGCTCCAATATCAGCTGAACCAGCAACCTACTAGCGTGAACCGTCACTTTCTTTAACTGAACCTGCGGGCATGAAACGCAGTGTCCCCCGATAAAAGGGACGTCAGTACGACTGATGTACTGAGATTGTCAGGCATGAACGATAGTGGGCATAATATTATGTAATGATTAATGAATGTATGCATAATGCAAATGCGGTATACTAATGTCCACAAAGGAATCCTCCCATAACCGCCTCTGTGGGCATCAGGTTATATCGCCACACAAGGGCATCACATCATCATCACATCATATTGGCCTCTTCGGGCTCTTTTGTGATAGTCTGTACCAGCTGCAGGTGGTGTGCGTATATAACGCCTTTCCCTTTTCCCATTCCCGTACATATATATATATATATATATATATATATATATATATATATATATATATATAGTAGTGTGCATAGCACCAGCGGTCCAAGGTAATATATGAATGCAATGCAAATGAAAATGCATGTATATCAGTAAAACATTTCCCGAATTTATCGGATGACAATAATATCCTTGCCCCTTTGTCTAACACTGAATATTTAACATGTACCTTCAGCTGACACTGTAAATATTAACATCCTTTTCCACATGCCTAAATAGGGACTTAAACACATATTTAGACATGTTTTTAGCATAGAAATCAATAACATGAATATTCTTAACTACTAGGAGTAGAATAAATTATGGAGCAATATCACGGTTATATTTCGTTACATGGAACATGCCAAAAGAAAGAAATAATTTATCTTAACATACCTCAATTAATAACGAAACCCGTCTCTATTAATGATGCTTGCTGGAACATCTCATTCTACACAAGGAATTCTCCAATTGCTAAAAAGAAGGAAATGACGTTGCTGCTAGCTACCTAAGGCCTAAGCTCACTTTTTATCTAATTAGTAATAGAAACTATCTCTGTAAGAAATTTTATATTTAGTTGTGTAGTCCCTAATGTAGAGATATGAGCTAGTAACTAATTGTACTATTGTTACTTGTCTCCAGCGAATTCCCAAGGATAAAATAGTGGCTGCCAATTTGTACCACTCATGGAACACCGCCAAACCCTCTTAACATATGTCACTTCCCCAACGTACTACCATGTCACCTAATTGACACATTGCTTTGGTCACTTACACGACCCTTTAATTGCCGCACATTATCCCACTAAACATTGTCCCACACCAAATTAATTAATCAATCACACACAATTATTAATTCCGTGATTCCAATTCACTTAAATATTAATAATCTCATAAGATCTTCGTATACTCAATGTCATAATTTGTGACATGACACTAGCCCATAACCTCTTTATGCACGTACCAAATTTATTTTCGGTTTCCATCGTCACACTTGTTACATTCAAAATTATTTTGGGGTTTAATCCCTTTTATATATTAATCTCTTTATTAGCATACGTAAATATACCATAAATTTTCCCAACACTCGGGTCTATTTACAAATGCTTAGCGATTTTACGTACGCCTATCGATTTAAACCGTGACCCGAAAGTACGGGATGGTACATCCTTCCCCCCTTAGAAACATTCGTCCTCGAATGTTGGGGTACATATCTAATCCCCGTCACGTAGCCCGAAATACAACTACATTCATACATCACTACATCAGACCTCTCATACTCCCTTCCTGAACACCCGAGAATCGCCACCTTTGACCGAAGAGTTCCTTCTATCCCTCCTCTACCATTGATCCTTTTCTAGAATAATCATACCTTTGTGAGACCTGCATAACCATAATCTCACTCACCTTTATCCTTCTTGTTGTAATTCTTCATTTTATTCGTCACTAAGCGAAAATATTTCTACCTTGATACTTAAGATATCATTCCATTAACTGTTTTCATATTCCCCCCACCATTCTTTGATTGTGCCATACTTCTCGTCCTTAATAGTCAGCATAACACTGGTATTTATACTCAACCCAACTTCAATCTCACTACTAATCATAATCTTTCGGGAAGAAGGTACTGCTGTAATCGTAAATACGATAAGGTCTACAAAGAAAAATCCTAACAATCTCCTGTGTTCCGATGCTTAGTACTTCATTTACCTTACTAAACACTTCATTTTCCAGGCTTGCGTTATCTCTTCCATTTTCCGTGTATGAGTGAGGCAACTTCTCATAATCTCGAATTTTAACAATCATACTGCCCCTTCTAGCGTATCCATCGTCTTGGTAGAAATCGCTCATTTACTGGCTACGAGTACAAACTAATCGAAGTCTTTTTGGTAACCGGCATTACTGAATCCGTAACAGGCATGAGTTAACTCGAGTTCTTAAAACGCAGCTCTACTGCACGATCTATGATATGAAAGAATGGAAACCATCCCTAAATATCAGATAGCCTCCTGTTTATAAGTATGGTGCACAACATACCCATAAACAAGACTCTACTAGACACGACTTGTAGACTCCCTAGGACATATATGCTCTGATACCAAGTTTGTCACGACCCAAATTGTAGGGCCACGACGGGCACCCGGACCTCACCCGCCGGGTACCACTAACCTTACAGTCAACACCTATTCATAATTAAACACGGACTAAGCCGAAAAATATTATAGAAAATCTTAATTAGAAATCTAATTTTCATATATACATACCCATACCAAGGACGACAAGGCCACAAATGACAACTAACGCCTGTCTACAAGGCTCTAAAAAATATATGACATCACAAGGACGGGACATGACTCCCGCCATACCCATATGCGGATGCAAAAATATTGTACCATGACCAACTGCAACTCTGACACAAATAGAGTGCTCCAACATCAGCTGAACCAGCAACCTACTGGCGTGAACCGTCACTTTCTTTAACTGAACCTGCGGGCATGAAACGCAGCGTCCCCCGATAAAATAGACGTCAGTACGACTGATGTACTGAGTATGTCAGGCATGAACGATAGTATAACAAGGATATACCAATAACTGAAACCGAAATAACTGACCAACAGTAAATGCCTCTGAGGGCCCTAACACATATGCCTAAATGTCATGCACAATGTGGTACACATATACGTCGGCCCCATTGAGCATCTTCCTTACCATAACAGCCTCTTTGGGCATCATTTCATGTCGGCCTCTGTGGGCATAATATCATGTAATGATTAATGAATGTATGCATAATGCAAATGCAATATACTAATGTCCACACATGAATCCTCCCATAATTGCCTCTGTGGGCATCAGGTTATATCGCCACACAAGGGCTTCCCATCATCACATCATATTGGCCTCTTCGGGCTCTTTTGTGATAGTCTGTACCAGCTGCAGGTGATGTGCGTATATAACACCTTTCCCTTTTCCCATTCCCGTACATATATATATATATATATATATATATATATATATATATATATATATATATATATATATATATATATATATATATATATATATATAGTAGTGTGCATAGCACCAGTGGTCCAGGGTAATATATGAATGCAATGCAAATGAAAATGCATGAATATCAGTAAAACATTTTCCGAATTTATCGGATGACAATAATATCCTTGCCCCTTTGTCTAACACTGAATATTTAACATGTACCTTCAGCTGACACTGTAAATATTAACATCCTTTTCCACATGCCTAAATAGGGACTTAAACACATATTTAGACATGTTTTTAGCATAGAAATCAATAACATGAATATTCTTAACTACTAGGAGTAGAATAAATTATGGAGCAATATCACGATTATATTTCATTTCATGGAACATGTCAAAAGAAAGAAATAATTGGTTTTAACATACCTCAATTAATAATAAAACCCATCCCTATTAATGATGCTTGCTGGAACGTCTCATTCTACACAAGGAATTCTCCAATTGCTAAAAAGAAGGAAATGACGTTGCTGTTAGCTACCTAAGGCCTAAGCTCACTTTTTATCTAATTAGTAATAGGAACTATCTCTGTAAGAAATTTTATATCTAGTTGTGTAGTCCCTAATGTAGAGATAGGAGCTAGTAACTAATTGTACTATTGTTACTTGTCTCCAGCGAATTCCCAAGGATAAAATAGTGGCTGCCAATTCGTACCACTCATGGAACACCGCCAAACCCTCTTAACATATGTCACTTCCCCAACGTACTACCATGTCAGCTAATTGACACATTGCTTTGGTCACTTACACGACCCTTTAATTGCCGCACATTATCTCACTAAACATTGTCCCACACCAAATTAATTAATCAATCACACACAATTATTAATTCCGTGATCCCAATTCACTTAAATCTTAATAATCTCATAAGATCTTCGTATACTCAATGTCATAATTTGTGACATGACACTAGCCCATAACCTCTTTATGCACGTACCAAATTTATTTTCGGCTTCCGTCGTCACACTGGTTACATCCAAAATTAAGTCGGGGTTTAATCTCTTTTATATATTAATCTCTTTATTAGCATACGTAAATATACCATAAATTTTCCCAACACTCGGGTCTATTTACAAACCCTTAGCGATTTTACGTACTCCTAGCGATTTAAACCGTGACCCGAAAGTACGGGATGTTACACTATATTAGTTTTGTATGGAGCGATTATAATGAGAGGTTGTCTATATCTACGCAGTTAGATTTTTCAGGCAGAAGTCATCTGCGACTTCAACTTTTAATTCCTTTCCATTTATATTGTAAATCTGTAAAGAAAGGAATTTGTAATTTTGTATATAATATATATATATTTATATACAATACTTCTGGTCATTGACCTTCATAAGTTATATCAACATATAACTTATGAAAATATAAACCTTTGTGTTCGTTATTTTTTTAGCTGCATTTTACTCGAGTGTTGTCACTTGTGTCAGACGACATTGTCACTGACATTCTGAAACAGAATTGACATTCGATTTATTTTAACTCTTATTTTTACTTTCAGTAGATTTTGACACATTTCAAGTGGTATCAGAGCAGACACTTAACACAATAAGTACTTGATCCTGTTATCATAAGCTATGGATCCGGCAAATCCGATTGTTGGTAGACTTCCTATTTTAGATGATTCAAACTATGCCTATTGGAAGATTCACCTACGTTCTCATATCAAATCAATTGATGTTAGGGCATAGAGATCTATAACCAATGGGTACATTGTTCCTATGTTGCCACCAGATGAGGAAGGTGACATTCTTGTTAAACCTGAATCTGAATGGACTGTGGAAGAAACCAATAATGCTAGCTTTAACGAAAAGGCCTTAAATGTATTTTTTGGATGTGTTGCTTACATGTTAAAACTCATTCAAAACTGCCCCACAACTAAGGATGCATGAGATACTTTACAAATTCATTGTGAAGGCAGCTCAAGTGTTCGTCGAACAAAGCTACGCATGCTCATGAGTAAATATGAACGTTTAAGGATGGAAGAAATTGATGATATTAAATCTTATTTTGAAAAGTTGATTGACATCTCAAATGAATGTCAAGTGCTTGGTGAACCAAAACCAACACTCAACTTGTTGAAAAAGCTCTTTATTCTCTTCCTGAAAAGTTCAATTTAAAGATTTATGCCATTGAAGAAGTTCACAATCTTGCCACAATGGACCTTCATACCTTAATGAGCATTCTCAATATCTATGAGATGAACATTGAGAATAAAAGGGAACTATAGAAAAGCAAGAATGTGACACTTCAAGTTCAATCCTTGGAGAGTCAAATCGAGAAGAGGATGAGAATCTTGAAGAAATTGGTGAATGTGCAAATGTTGCCTTACTCACTCGAAAATAAAATTCGATGGTGAGGAATCTCAACAATGAGAGAAATCAATATAAATCTAAAGGGCACCAAAACCAAGTCTTCAATAAAAAATCCACTAGATTTCCTTCAAATGTACAAAAAGGAAACCAACTGAGAAAAACCAACTCGAATCGTACCAAATTTGATCCCAAACATCTTGAGTCCGTGCAATGTCATGCATGCCCGAGTTGGGGTCATTATGCTAATAAATGTACAAATACTCTTAGAAAATTTGGTAAGAGTTTATGGGTTTCTCTTAGTGACGACGAATGAGAACATGAAGGACATCAAGAAGTCGAATCACAAGCAATGTTTGCTACTATTTTCGAACAGTCTCTATCGGACTATGAAGATGTCATCGACAATGTTGTATTAAATGTCACAACATTTTCCTTAACATCAACAATGACATCTACATCCCCAACGACATCCGAGAGGTACGAATTCTTTAACTATTCTGATGTTAATTGCGTTAGTGGTTTTATTTCTATTAGTGAGACTGATTGTGTAGATCAAGTTGATTCCAAAGATAATATGATTAACGAATTACAAAATCTCTATAAAGCCTTAATCATAGAATCCAAGCAACTTGACACAAAGGTTAAATCTTTAACTCGTGAGAATGTAGATTTAAAAGGCACAATAACCCGACTAGAGGGCGCACTTACCAAAAAGGATATTGAATTTGGTAAGATCAGTGCAAAACTGGATTTAGCCGAAGCTACCTTTCATAAGCTCAACACGGGGACTTCAAAACTGAATGAGATTCTTAACTTTAGTAAACCTTCACATGTAGGAATTGGGTACAAAAACACTCTTAAAACTGGCTACTCTAAATTATTTGAAAATAATAAGAAAATATATTTTGTAAAAGAAAAGGGGATGCATAAGAGTTTCTCATATACGTCAAAGAATAATTTGAAGTTTGTGTGCAGTTATTGTAACTCCCATGGACACTTAAAACCATACTGTTACAAGCTTCAACATTCTGAGAGCAAAATGTTGCCTAAAATGTTGTCCAACATTTCGGATAACAATCGAAGCAACATTTCTGAGCCAAAAGGTAAAAAATGGTTTAAGAGAGTTTGGGTTCCAAAAATGGATTTAACTTGTAATGTCTGTATAACTGTATTAAGAACTAACATTTCAGGTTCTTGGTACTTTAATAGTGGATGTTCTCGCCACATGATAGGTACTAAAGGTCTTTGAAGAAACATGAGTCATTCAATGGAGAAAACGTGACTTTTGGAAGTGGCAGTAAAAGCAAGATAATTGAAAAATGGATCTTGAATATCTTTGATCTTCCAGCCTTAAGAAATGTATTGCACATTGAGGGCTTAATGACTAATTTGCTTAGTATCATCCAACTGTGTGATGCCAATCTTGAGGTAAAATTCAATAAGAGTGCTTGTGTGGTTACGAATGAAGCCAATGTATGTGTCATGACAAGTACTAGAACGGGTGACAATTGCTATCTTATTGTAAGACAAGAAACATGGAATAATGCTAAGGTCGATGACACAACACTATGACATCAAAAGTTGGGGCAGGTCAACTACTATAATTTAGAGAAATTAATCTCATATGAAGCGGTTAAAGGCTTACCCAAACTTAGCCATAAAGGTAAAACTGTCTGTGAAGATTGTCTGAAAGTAAAAAATGCGCAGACTAGTGAAGAACCAGATGTTGCTCCAAATGTTGCCACACCCGAAACAACATCTGAACCTGAAATAGAGATCACAAAGGCCATGGAGGAGGAGTCAATGCTGAATTGCTAGATCAAGTTCGAAGGGACCCCTTATCAAGGATTAGGAAGAACCATCCCACGGGCTAGGTGATAGGGGGAGTTTTTGAAGGAATTAAAATAAGAGGGAAAGAACCACTCAACTACAGAGAAATGGTAAGGTATGCGTGTATGTCTACCATATACCAAGAGGTTAGTCTTTCTTGTTTTATATCTACTTTAGAACCAAAAAATGTTTTAGAAGCACTCAAAGATAATTTTTGGATTCAAGCAATGCAAAAAGAGCTTGATCAATTCTCTCGAAATAAAGTCTGGGACTTAGTTCCATGTCCAAATAATACAAATATAATTGGAACTAAGTGGATTTTTTAAAAATAAATCAGACGAATCGGGAATAGTTGTTAGAAACAAAGCCCGTCTAGTTGCACAAGGATATACTCAGGTTGAAGGAATCGATTATGACAAAACCTTCGCACATGTGGATAGAATTGAGTCAATTAGACTTACTTGCTATTGCTTGTTTTCTGAAAATTACTTTACACCAAATAGATGTAAAAGGTGCATTCTTAAATGGTTACCTAGATAAGGAGGTTTATGTTGAACAACCAAAAGGATTTGAAGATCCCCACCATCCACACTATGTGTACAAGCTCAAAAAGGCTCTATATGGGTTGAAACAAGCCCCTCGTATATGGTATGATCGTCTAACTAACTTACTTCTTGAATTTAGTTTTAATCATGGTGTAGCTGATCATACCTTATTTATTAAACGACACATTGTAGATATTATAATTGCTCAAATCTACGTAGATGATATAGTTTTTGGGTAGACCTCACAGTCGTACCTAAATTCATTTGTTGAAGCTATGTCATCAACATTTGAAATGAACATGATTGAGGAACTAACGTTTTTCTTAGGTTTGTAGATTAAGCAAATTGAAGATGGAATTTTCATCTCACAGAGTAAATATGCTAAGAATATAGTTAAGAGATTTGGTTTGGAGAATGCTAAACAAATGAAAACGCCAATGGGGTAATCACAGAAGGTATGTAAGGATGATGTTACTGAAAATGTTGACCCAACATTATATCGATCTATGATAGGTAGCATTCTTTATCTCATTGCTAGTCGCCTAGATATTATGTTTAGTGTTTGTGTCTGTGCATGTTTTCAAGCCTGTCCCAAAATATCCCATTTAAATGCCGTGAAACGTATTATTCAATATGTTTCTGGTACATGTGAGTTGGGAATATGGTATTTCAAAGACACTAATCATAACTTAATAGGATTTAGTGACTCGAATTGGGCTGGAGATGTGGATGATAGAAAAAGTACAAGTGGGGGATGTTTTTATCTTGGCAATAATCTTGTTTGATGGTATAGTCGTAAATAAAAATGTGTCTCACTTTTAACTGCTGAATTTGAATATGTAGCATCTAGAAGTTGTTGCTCTCAATTAATATGGCTAATACACATGTTAGACGACTATGAATTTGCTAGCAATATTTTAATTTTGTACTGTGATAATCTGAATGCCATTAATATTTCTAAAAATCCAGTTTAGCACTCACGTACAAAATATATTAATATTAGACATCACTTTTTAAGAGATTTAGTAAAAAAAACAGCTAGTTCAAATTGAACATGTTGACAATCTTCATCAACTAGCTGACATTTTTACAAAATCTTTGGACCATGAGAGATTTTCTAGCTTGAAGAAATCTCTTGGTAAATGTAATCTCTAAAAAGGCAATTTTGGTGAATGTCAGCGGAAACGTTGTCTAACATTTCGGGTGACATTTACCTATCTAGTATCACTAATTGATTATTGTTGCTGTATAGTGCATAACTTTTGGTCACACAAGCATGATCCTTCATAAGAATGTGATTCCAACGTGATATCATTCTCTGCGATGATATATATATAAAGGGAGTATCAAAATAGGCAAAACCTATATAAATATTTGGCAACTGTGCAAAATGGGCAAAGCCCTTGAAAATATACCTTTCCTATTCTATCAAATGTTTAAAAAGAATTTTAAGAATACTAAATAAGTATTCTTATCTTTTTTACACGAAAAAAATTCTTTTGTATGTGTTTTATGATTAGATCAAGGACACGATGGGAAAATGTTACACTGGTCCAGTGGTTAGAGTCATAAAAATACATACAAAATGTTTCTTGATTTGTTTCCAAAATGAAAAGTTCTTGAGGGATCAAAATACTTGTGTCGTCCAAAATGTTTCCAATATTGCTGTTGACATTTTCAGATTGTGATATTTGCTGGGATGTTGTTCTTAACTGATTTTAGAAAAATCAGATTTTCTCCCTATTTTTATGCTTCGTTTATAAAAGGAATGTCAAACTTTAAAAAGATAAGGCTAAATTGAATTCCTACTTGATGTTTCATCTTTTTATCCCAAAAATTTAGGTGTAAGTTAGTAGATAAATCTAAAACTCCTAAAACTAAGGAGTTTTTTGTTGCTTAAAAAGATTTGCCATGTATATAAATATTCCTCTCATTTGCATTTTTTTTATCATATCTTATTTTTCCTAAATAAATAATAAAAAGGGGGGGGGGGAAATCACATCACACCTCGGGTACAATCCTACCTACCCGATGGAATTATCACCAAATTGATCCTCATTCTCAATCTCAAAACCATAACTCCTCAAAACCCTCTCCTCAATTCTCACAAATAGAAACTTCTCCAGTGTTAGAAGCCATGTTAGCCAATATTTCAGCCAACATTAGAAGAGATACAAATATCTTCATCCTCCAGCAGTACATAGTTAGAGAGTGAAGCCATGTCCGATTCATACACAGAGGTATCTGCTTTCTCCGATAAATTCTATTCTAAAGCTAAACACGATAAGTGGTACTTTTATAAGAATAGAGTAATTAGGCCTGAGAGAGTGTTAGATATTGATTCATGTGATGAATATGGCTTGGTAGAATTCTTAAAGGACAGATAGCTTCTTGTCTCTGTTACTGAAAAAGAACCATATGTTGATGAAATAATAAGGTTGTTTTATGCTAACTTAAGTTCTGCTATAGATGATACTTCCTCAAAAAAAATTGGAAAGGTATATCTCTATAACAAGATGTATCAATTTATACCCTCAATTATAAATCAATGTATGGGACTTAATACTGAAGAGAGAATGAGAGATGCAGAACGAGTGACAGAATCTAGTAATACAATGATTGAATACCTCACTGGAGGTATAATGAAGAAATGGATCCCTAGATGTCCAGCCTCCAAACTAACAGCTCTATTTCCACCCTCCACAAAATTGCTATTTACAATTGGCTTCCTTCCTTGAATGAGTCAGTTGTAACATCTGAACAAGCCTCCCTGCTGTTTAAAATTGGGAAAGGATTCAAAGTTGATTTAGGAAAAATGATCTTTTATCAAGTGGCCATGAAAAAGATTCAACTGTAATCCTTCACTTTCCCTCTCTGATCTACAAAGTATTAACTACCCAAGGTTTTGAGCCCAAGAGAGAAGACATTTTAGGAAAGGCTCTTGAACTTTACATTGTAAACAAAGAAATTTTAAATAGCAAGGAAAGAGTCATCGACTTACCTTGGAAGAAGGAAGCTGGAAGTGAAAATGTTGCCAGAAATGCCACCAACATTATGGGCAACACTGGTCCGAGACAGTCTACACTGTCTACAAATTGGCTTGTGGATCAAATTGCAAAAATCAACCAAAAAATTATAGGGGTTGATGCTGCTAGAGATGCCTTGGTTCAAGCCAGATACCATTTTCTGCTTTTTCTTTCTTCACAAAAAGGGGGAGATGCTTCTGTGCATAGGGAGCAGGGGGAAGAAACTGAAGCTGCATAAGATAGTGAATCTGCTGCTAAAGAAGTTGTTGATACTGCTGTACAAAAGGAAGAAACTATTGGGAGGAAGGTGTTGCTGAAGAGGCTGAGGCTGAGAGCTGAAGCTGAAGCTATTATGCAGAAGTAGAAAGCTGCTGGAAGCTGATGCTGTTGTGTGATGAGAAAGGAGGAAGCTGAAGGATGTTGCTAAACCTTAGCTATAAATTTTTGTTAAATATTTTGATGGATTGATGTGGATACTTGTTGACAATGGTTTATTTCTATTTTCGGTTTTGTATATATTGGATGATGTGTGTATATGTTCTAATCTTTTTTCTAATCCTATAGAGTGGTATACACATATTTGCTTGTATGCCAAAATAGGTTAAGGGGGAGCTTGTCAGTAATAACAGGTGTTGGACAACATCCGTGATAATGCACTAAGTCGTTTGTACATTTTGTAATGTTTTTTTGTGAAGAAAGGCAAAAAAGGGGAGATTGTTAATGTTGGGTTTGGTGTTGTGACATTTGACCCAACATATCTTCTAAATGACTGATTTGAATGTATAAAAATGTTGGAACAAATATCACAACATTCAGACCAATATTTTTTATAACAATTTTTCTTTACTTCACGTTAAGCAGTAATATTTTACTTTGGGGGTAAAAATAACTTAGGCATGGTGAATTGGAGCTATGTAAAACGTGGGAGAAAGAGTCAAACCTTGGGAAGAAGTCGAGTGAAGAACAAGTCAAAGATGTTGAGATTTCGACCCTATGATTTTCTCCAACAAACACACCCACCTTTCCCTCAACCTCCTCAACTGATAGATGAACTTTTCAAAGAAGACTCTCTACTATAAATAAAGAGGCCACAACAGTGAATCGATCATTCAGAATTAGATTGCAAAAATACCAAGAGAGCTCTCGGGATTTCAACCCAGAAATCTGGATCACAAGTGTTGCCTGAGTGTATCGACAACATTCTGTCCAACATTACAATTGTTGTTTATATTCTAGATTAGTTTTGTATGGAGCGATTGTAATGAGAGGTTGTCTATATCTACGTAGTTAGATTTTTCAGGCAGAAGTCATCCGCGACTTCAACTTTTAATTCCTTTCCATTTTATATTGTAAATCTGTAAGAAAGGAATTTATAATTTTGTATATAATATATATATACAATACTTCTGGTCATTGACCATCATAAGTTATATCAACATTAATTTATGAAAATATTGTTGGAAATTTACCTTTGGCAGGGAGATGCGTCCACCCATATTTGATGAATTAAACACTAGTGTTCCGCATGTTGGAGACCTTGTCTCTTTGCACATGCATGATCTACGAAGTGAGTAGACGACCGTAGGGCCAAGAATCGTCAAATTTCGTTGAGAAATTAAAGAGATATTGGTCCACGAAGTAAGGTGTTTGAGGCATGGAAATGTGGTGTGGGACAAATCTACCACATCGGTAGGAATAGGAAGAATTGCTCTCTATATAAGTCTCTAATGTGGTAAAGGGTTTGGGACCCTAAGGGGTATCCCATGTGTTTAAAGGAGGGAGGACCTAGATGTGCTTGGGTTCAAGGCTAAGCCCACACGCGCGACGCCGCCGCCCGCCAATCCTGTCTCGGTCGTGGGTCGTGGGCTGTGGGGACTTTCTGATATTATCTTTTTGGACCAGAGAACTTTGCCAGATGTACAGTTTGGTCCCTGGAGTTTAATAATTTACAGTTTGGTCCCCAAATTTCTGGAAAGTTGATTTTGGGGTGACGGAGGCAGAAATTACCGTTGGACAGTTTCTGGAGCATTAACCAACCATTATTTGGCTGATTAACTCCTCCATTATCACCCTCCTTCATGTCCATAATTCAGCCCCTCTTGATGGCCATTAACAACCATTACTTGGTTGTTTAATGCCTTCCTAATGGCCATTAACAGCCATGTTTTGGGCAGTTGTACAGCCCCTCCTCCATGCTATATATTGAGCCTCCTTTGGCTCAATTCAGTCACGGGAATAACACAAAAACAGACACAAAAACGCCACAAATCAGTGAGCAAAAACAACAAAAACAGTCAGCAAAAACAGTGTTGAAATACACACATATACACAAGATATACACAACAGAGACACACTATATACACAGAGACAAAAGAGAATAGTAAAGAGAAACTCTTCCTTCCTATTTCATATCTTCAGCAAGTCGATTCATATTTGTTTTATTCGGCAGGCTCAACCTATTGGCTTTGTAGCGTTGAGATTAAAGTGTTGTTTTATCTTGGGAGACTATTGCCCGCTAACGTAAAAGCATACATACGGGGCAATCTTATCTTAAGGACAGAGGGCAATTCCTCGACTCAACACACAACGTTGTAACCATCCAGATTTAGTTGTTTCTTGATTTCAGGTTTTCAAGATTCAAGACACAACAAAGCTTGCGACAGTTCTCAACATTGGCCTTGCAAGGCTATCAAGATTCAAGACACAACACGCTTGCGGCAGTTTTGAAGATTGACCATTTATTTATCCTTTCGAACACTTGTAATAGTTATTTACTTCCCGTACTGCTTTATAAAGTACAACAGAGTTACCAACAAGTTAAGACAAGATTGTATTGTATTACTATTAGTGTTCGAAAGATGTCGGTCAAAAGTTGTTTGACCAAATCTGGATATGGCAATGGTTTTCTGGTAGAAGAGAGTGATGATGATGAACATATTCATGGTGTCACCGCTACCAAGACTGGTGGGAACAAGCGCTCTCGAGAGCCTGAGGATGTCAACTGGGACAAGAGGAGAAGGCTGAAGATGTGGTTCTATCTTGCAGCAGAAGGCCTATATCTGTCCCAGACAAAAGATCCGAATAATGGTAAGAAGGAAATGAACACTCAGTCTGATGAAGTGACTGAAGTGAGCCAGAATCCGAAATTGGGATAAGTAGTTTTTCTTACTTGTTAAGAATAAAGATTAAATGATGTCTGATTAAAAATGGATTAAAGTAAGGAGGAATATGAAAATAATTTATATTCCTTACGCTTTAAAAATCAGAAGTTTAATCTCATCTTCTTTCCCGTTTAAAGATTGGATTTTGTAAATGACTTAAAAAGATCAGCTCTTTTAAGTGTAATTATTAAAAGTGTGTAAAGTATGTTCGCACATACGAGGGAGAAAGATTCACTGACTGTGCGAAAACTGTTACCACTCTTAAGTAACGCCAAGAATTATCTGGGCACCAATCATAACGGAAGAATTCTAAAAGCTAAAGACGTTGAGCTTGTCATACTATTTGGCAGAAGATCCTTCATAGGATGATATTGGACACTCAGTCATACAAAGTCTCCGGGCGACTGGAGTGGGCCAAAATTCCTTTCATAGGATGATATTGGACACTCAGTCATACAAAGCCTCCGGGCGACTGGAGTGGGCCAAAATTCCTTTGATATGATGATATTGGACACTCAGTCATACAAAGCCTCCGGGCGACTAGAGTGGGGCTAGAATTCATTTCATAGGAAAAGTAATGGATACCTAGTAAGGTGGGCCAGAGAAAGGTGGGCTATAGTATTTAAAGGTTTAGATGAACCTTTAGACATTAGCTACTCAGGTGATGACAACAATCCAATAGATGTTGATGAAACATCTGATATTTCAGCATTGGGTAAAAGACCAAGATCCTCCACCTTTCCTACTCGTCGATCGAGTAGAATGTTTGAGAGAACTGTTCGTGAAGAGCCGAGCAACAAAAAGTCCATATTTGATACATCTATACCTGCTTGCTTGAGCAGTGATGGTGACGACACAGACTTTGTGCTCTCAACTGAAGAGAGTGAAGAAGAACCATCTGCTTCTGTACTGCAAAATGTGTCTCAAGAAAATGAGGAAGCTCCTGATGAAACTCCACTGAAGCAATTCTTTCCAAAGGGAATTTCTAGATATGTCAAATCGAGTGTTGCTCCGAATGTTTCCACTGATGCCACAACATCTTAGGCAGCATTTCAGCCAATATCAGAAGAGACACAAACACCAACATCCTCCAGCAAAACCGAATCTGATTCAGACCTTGAGGTATCTATCTACTCAGACAAATTCTATTCTAAAACTAATTCTGATAATTGGGACTGGTATAAGAATAGAGTTATTAGGACTGAAAAAGTATTAGACATTGCCTCTTGTTTAGAATATGGTTTGGTAGAGTTCTTAAAAGAAAGACAGCTCCTAGGATCTATTACTGAGAAAAGACAGTATGTTGATAAAATAGTCAGGTTGTTTTATGCTAATTTGAGTTATGCTATAGAGGATACCTCCTCGAAGAATGGGAAGGTATATCTCTATAACAGAGTATATTTTTTCACACCTGATGTTATAAACCAATGTATGAGATTAAATGTTGAGGAGAATGTTAGAGAAGCAGACCCTACAGTGGATAATAGAGATGAAGTAATTGAGTACCTCACAGGAGGTATAATGCATAAATGGATCTCTAGATGTCCAGCCTCTAAATTAACAGTCATGTTTGCCACCCTTCATAAAATTGCTATACACAATTGGCTTCATTCAATGAATGAGTCAATTATAACTACAGAACAAGCCACACTGCTGTATAAAATTGGGAAAGGTTTGAGAGTTGATCTGGGCAAAATAATTTTCCATCACGTTGCCAACTTGGCACAAAAAGAATCAACCTCAATCCTCCCTTATCCCTCTCTAATATACCAAGTTTTAACTACCCAAGGTCTTAAGCCTAAAAGAGAGGACATATTAGAGAAGACTCATGAACTGTACATAGTAAACAAAGCAGTTTTGAAGGGTAGAGACAGAGTCATCGATCTACTCTGGAAAATGAAAGGAAATAGTGAAGATGTTGACAGGAATGTCACCAACATTCTTGACAACACTGGTCCAAGACAGTCTCCACTGTCTACTGAATATCTTGTGAATCAAATTGCAAAGATCAACCAACAAATCTCTAAGGTTGATGCTGTGAGGAATGCTCTGATTCAAACCAGAGACCATTTCATGCTCATGCTTTCTTTACAAAAAGAGAGAGAAAATGATGTTGCTGAAGCTGAGGGAAGCAGAGGAAGTGCTGATGCAGGGGGAGCTAAGGAAGAAGGCTAGAGGCTGCTGTTCTATGCAGAGAAGTAGTTACGCAGGAGTAGAAAGCTGCTGCTGCTGTATGATGAGTTAGGATGAGCTGTTGCTACTGGTTGATACTGTATGAGGGTTGTGAATGTTGCTCAATCTGAGCAGTTAACCGTTCAACATGATGAATATTGATTTATGTGGACAATGGAATATTTTTTTATGGTCTGTAATAAATCTATATAAGTGGATGATATGTATATATGTGCTAACATCTTTCTTCTTTTCTAATCTTATGAATCGGTACATGCATGATTACTTGAAAGCCATCGCAAGTTAAGGGGGTGCATAACATTGATATTATTGATCACAAATGTCTGACAACATTTGTCTCAATATCCTAAGTCAGTTTAGGTTTATAATGAGTTTTGTGAAGAAAGACAAAAAGGGGGAGATTGTTAATGTTGCATTTGGTATTCTGACATTTGTATCAACATATATTTTTTAGTATTGATATGTATATGTAAATATGTTAGGACAAATGTTATGCAACATTCGAACTAACATTTCTTAGAACAGTTTTGCCTTACTTCACATGAAGTAGTAATATTTTATTTTACTGTGAGGTAAAAATGACTTAGGCGTGGTGAATTGGAGCTGTGTAAAACGTTGGAGAAAGAGTCAAAGCTTGGGGAAGAAGTCGAGTAAGGAACAAGTCAAAGTTGTTGAGATTTTCACTCTTTAATCATCTACCACAAGCTGCCCGTCTTTTCCTCAACTTCCACAACCGATCGATGAGCCTTTCAAGGGAACTCTGTGCTATAAATAGAGAGGCCACAACAGTGTATCGAGATCCAGAATCAGATTGGAAAAAATACCAAGAGAGCACTCGGGATTTCATCTCAGAAATTGGGTTCACAAGTGTTGCCTGAGTGTGTCGACAACATTCTGTCCAACATTACAATTGTTGTTTAGATTCTAGATTAGTTTAGTATGGAGAGATTGTAATGAGAGGTTGTCTATGTCTACGTAGTTAGATTTTTCAGGCAGAAGTCATCTGCGACTTCAACTTTTAATTCCTTTCCGTTTTATATTGTAAATCTGTAAAGAAAGGAATTTGTACTTTTGTATATAATATATATACAATACATTTGGTCATTGAGCATCATAAGTTATATAATATATAAAACTTATGAAAATTTAAATCTTTGTGTTCTTTAAATTTCGCTGCATTTACTCTTTAAAGTTACTGTTTTGCTAAGTATTGTTACTGGTGTCGGACGATATAATTGCGGACATTCAAAAATAGAATTAACATTCGATTAATTTTATTTTGTCTTTTTTTCATAGCGTTTAACACCTTTTTAAATTTAACTCTGAATTACATAATATTGGGTGAATCATTGCGGATTTTATGTGATTGATTTTGGTTTATTAGAGGATATTGATCCACAAAAATTCAGTTGGTCATTCCCTAACTTTCTGTATTGCACTATTTGGTCTGTCAGTAGTCGTCCTGTGTGAAATGAGTATTGCCGAATCATAATCTTGATGTTAGTTATATTAATTAGATTATGATCCACATAAAAATTTATGTCCAAAAATTGTTGAGTATCTTCCTCTTATAGAAGTATTTTACTTTTATTTTTTATAAATCCCCTTCTTTAAAACATCAACCAATTTTTTTATCAGGTGCACAATTTCTTCCCAACTGTAATGTTGGATATCCGTAAAAGTTTTCTAGCTCCACCTCTCATATTAATTGTTTGTGGTAGCTTATTTGAACTTTAGTCGTTGATGAAGTACTGAAACCGTCCTACATCTGCTGGTCACCATTAATGAAAAGCTAATATTTAGGAGAAAAACTAAATCTGTTACACTGAAAAAGTTCCGAACATAATTTTCACAAGCTGAGAATAAAAGTTGATACTCGTGTTTAACAAGTAGTTGCATTTAGAGTTTTTTAAGTTGCACCATAATGAATTGATATTTATAAATCATATGTTTTAACTGTGGGAGGATCATCAGACAAGAGATAGATAGCCTAAAAGAAATGGCTTCCCAACTCGAATAATCAGGCGGAATGTTTTAGCACACCAAGTGCTGTCGGAAAAAATCATTGTTTCTTCCCTGAGATTTTTACCTTATAAATGAAAGTTGTCAAAAAAATTGAAAGAATGTTTGAATTTTTCTTTGATGCTGAATATGAGATTGAAAATCTAGCATGAGATGACTCATATTTATCATCTTTCTCTGAGGATTCATTGTGGGATGTTCATATGTTGTCAAGTCCGTGCTAAACACGGAGCCAACACTGACAAATTTTCGTTCTGGTAATTAAAATAATGTTGCTGAGTCTCTTTCATTTTCTGTTGTTATTAAAACTAACGTTGTATTTTCTCAGTTAAATCCAAACTCTATATGCACATAAAGTAAACTCATCATGAATAAGTGTTGGAAATTTACTAATGTGGAATTAAGTTTATCCCATTATTTATGACTCGAACAATTGGGGCCCCGCACATCGGAAATGTCGTTTTCACACACGTGCAATCTTAGTGCCAAGTATCGTAAATTTCGTTAATGAAAGAGATATTGGTACGTAAGTGAAATGTTTGAGACAAAGAATGATGGACAGTTATTGGATAAATAACAAGTGTTCCACGTTGGTAAACGAAGTAAGGATTGTGCGAAGTGTAAGATGGAAAGGGTCGGAAAGGGCCGCGGCGCCTCCCGGACTGGGCCTCGGCGTCGGACCGCCGGGGCGCCCCCCAAGCTGAGCCGCGGCGCTAATTGCCTGTTTGACATTCTAAAGCCGCGACGCTAAATGCTGCAGCACCGCGGCGCTTACCAAGCAGTGTTTGCTCAATGGAATCCCAAAGGTTTGGCTGTTGAAGTGGTTTCAATTGCATTGAATCCACCCAATAATGGCCATTACTTGGACCATTATGTTGCTGCATTACTTGGGGGCTAAATGTCATCCATTAAATGACAATTGAATGCCATTATGGGGCATTTGAAAGGTCATCTTGCACACCTATAAATTGAGGCCTTTGGCTCAATTCTATAGATGCCCACAATATACATACAAGTATACAACACCACAAAGAGATCAGTTTTCCTGATAAGCAATCCTTCTCTTAGTAATCTTCATTGTTCGTGTTCTTCGCTGATGTCATTTGTGTAGGCTTTGCACATTTGATAGTTTGCTATTTTATCTTGGGAGACTATTGTCCACACTTCCGTAAAGCCTATATACGGGGGAAATCTTGTCTTAAAGACAGAGAGTCATCTCTCGACTCAGCCGGTGGTGTTGTGATTTCTAATTGGTTGTTAAGTGTTTCAGGTATGAACTTGAATCTCAAAGGACTCTAACCGTTCAGATTCTCAGCGAATCTACAAGCCACAAGTGTAGCATTTCATGTTCTTGTATTTCCGAATACAAGATCCATATTTGAAGTTCCAATTGAAGATCAAGAGATTGATAACTTGTTGTTGTAATCTTTGTTGTTTATCCTTTCGATCACTGTAATAGTTATTTACTATTCCCGTATGCTTTACATATCCAACAATAAGAGCCTTAACCCAAAAAATAATTCTTAACCCACTCACCCAATGGAGCCAACACAGAAACAGGAACAACCACTTCAAATTTACGAAGCAGAGATTTGAATTCAAGAAGATTAAAGCGATATTCTACCAGCCCTAATGATCTCATCAAAATTATATCTTAAAATTGTATAACACGACCATTGTCAAATATTGTTGAAAGAAATAAGCCCCTTGATTATTTTCATTAATTGAATAGATATATATACAAGTTACAAAATAGGAGAATCCTATTCCTAAAACCTTATTCTATCATAATTCTAACTATACAATTATGGTAAGTGTATATCCTAACTTAGGTAACCAATACACTACAATATACACAAAATATACTTTCCTAATATAACATTTCACCATCGCTGCGTGATGGGCCGATACCATCGCTCCGTAATGGGCCTCAGTGTTGGGCCAAGAATCGCCCATCGCTATCGCTTTCGCTTATGTATACTGTGATATATACTGCTGTATATTCAGTGTATATCATAGGTATATTAACTTATTTAACACACCCCCACAGTCATATCGGGCAGTCTTCGAACGCTGAGACTATCCCTAAAATCGTCAAAAAGGACCGCGGGTAGACCCTTTGTACAGATGTCTGCAACTTGATAACGAGACAGGACATGGCATACGCGAACGTGACCCCTAGCAACCTTTTCTCGGACAAAGTGAATGTCCATTTCAATATGCTTAGTGCGTTGGTGCTGAACCGGATTACCTGAGAGGTAGATGACACTAATATTATCACAATATACTAAGGTTGCCTTCTGAATGGGGTAATGAAGCTCTAAAAGCAAATTCCGTAACCAACATGATTCTGAAACCACATTAGCTACCCCTCGATATTCTGCCTCTGCACTTGAGCGGGATAGCGTCGCCTGACGCTTTGCAGACCAGGAGACCAAGTTGTTTCCAAGGAACATACAATATCCTGACATAGACCGTCTGGTGTCCGGACACCCACCCCAATCCGCATCTGTGTACGAGACAAGTGTGGATGTAGAAGAAGGATACAAGTGCAACCCATAGTCCAGTGTCCCCTGAATATATCGAATGATGCGTTTGATTGCATTCATGTGCTCAACTCTAGGATCATGCATGAATAAACACACCTGCTGAGCAGCATACGTAATATCCGGTACGGTAAAGGTAAGATACTGGAGGCCCCTTCAAGACTGCGATAGCGGGTTGGGTCCTCATATGGTGCACCTGCCGTGGCACTAAGCTTGGGGTTTGCATCAACTGGAGTGGAAGTGGACTTACAGGATGACATTCCAGCACTCTTGATGATCTCAACTGCATACTTTCGTTGGGACAAAAACAAACCACCTGAATGACGCTTGACGGCAATCCCCAAAAAGTAACTCAAGGGCCCTAAGTCTTTCATAGCAAACTCGGAACTGAGCATGACCATGATAGACTGGCGCAAGGTATCGGAAGAAGCTGTCAAAATGATATCATCCACATACAACAGGATGTAGGCCAAGGACGAACCACGCCGATAGATGAATAAAGAATTATCTGACCTGCTGTGAGTGAACCCAATAGTCGAGACAAAGTCAGCAAACCTCGTATACTAGGCCCTTGGAGACTTCTTAAGCCCATATAAGGACTTCTTCAACAAACAGACATGATGAGGACGGTTTGGATCCCTGAAACCCAACGGCTGATGCATATAGACTGTTTCCTTGAGATCCCCATGTAAGAAAGCATTCTTGACATCTAACTGATGAATAGGACAAGTCTTCGAAAGAGCCAAGCTAAGTACAGTGCGAATAGTAGCCGGCTTGACCACCGGACTAAACGTCTCACCACAATCTATCCCAACCTGCTGAGTCTTACCATCACCCACAAGCCGCGCCTTATGTCGAGCAAATGAACCATCTGAATTTTCCGTATGAGCAAAAATCTACATAGACCTGATAACATTAATACCATATGGACGGGGCACCAACTCCCACGTCTTATTATCAATAAGAGCATTATATTCATCAGTCATAACAATTTTCCAATTAGGGTCATTTAATGCGGACACAGGATTGCAGCGCAAGGGGATTTAGAGACATCAGAATGTAAATTAAAATATCTTTTAGGTGTAAAAATACTCCGCTGACTACGAGTGACCGATCTATGACTCGAGGAAGAATTGAGGGAATTTTGGGAATTTTCTGGGCTCGGGAAGAAATGTCCAGCAGGCAGTGGGCCTGCTGGCCCAAATCGGAAAAATGACTCATCAACTGGACCAGTTCCAGAATTGGGCTGGACTGGCCCAATTGCTGGGACTGATCCAGTCACTGGAACTGCTGGCGGTACTGTGGGTCCAGCGGGCAGTGGGCCCGCTGGAGGATTTTGGGTGCGGGAGATGTCCGAAAAATTCCGAATATTATACGGGGATATTTGGTCATCCAAAATATTATACGAGTTAGGCTCGGGAGTATGAACTTTCGTAAAAGGGAATTGGGTTTCATAAAAAATGACATGGCGATTAATTATGATTTTCTTGGAGGATAAATCAAAACACTTATAACCACGATGATTCGACGGATAACCCAAAAATACACACGGGGTAGACCGAGCCTGAAGTTTGTTAATTGTGGTGGATGAGAATAACGGATAACAAAAGCACCCAAAAATCCGAAGATGAGAATAAGAAGGGTTCTTATTATATAGGATTTTGAGGGGTGAAGAATATGTCAGACCTTTAGAAGGAATTATGTTAAGAAGATATGTGGCCATTTGTAGAGCATGATGCCAAAAATATGGAGGTATGGAGGCATGAATTAAGAGAGTTCGGACAATGTTATTTATGGAATGAATTTTGCGTTCGGCTTTCCCATTTTGTGACGATGTATGAGGACACAAAAAATGAAAATTTATTCCATTATTAGCACAGAATTCCCGAAACTCCCTATTGTCATACTCTTTCCCATTATCACATTGAATATTTTTTATTTCTCTTTTGAATTGAGTACGAATGAACGCTCTAAATTTGATGAAGATGGAAAACACTTGTGATTTATTCGCAATTGGAAACGTCCACAAAAATCTAGAATAATCATCTAAAAAGAGAACATAATATCGATGACCCAATGAACTAAGAACATGAGACGTCCATAAGTCGCTATGAATAATATCAAATGGCATTGAAGTATGAGAATTGGAGTCTACAAATGGCAACTTAACAATTTTCCCTAATGAACAAGATTGACAAAGTGGAGTACGACTCGTACCTTTACAGGAAATAAAGCTATTTTTATTTAAAACTGATAAAATAGAATATCCCGGATGACCCAGATGAGCATGCCACATGGAGGGAGAGATGGCTGCAAAAGCTGATGGCAAGGCTTGACTCGATGGACTGAAACCAGGCATGATAGGATACAGATCCCCCTACTATCACACCTCATGAGATGACTCCCCGTCTTGAAATCCTTCACAGAGAAACCAAAAGGATCAAATTCAACGGAAACAGAATTGTCAGTAGTGAATTTTTGGACAGACACTAAATTTTTAATCAATTTAGGAGCATGTAAAGTATTTTTCAAGAGAAGGGATGGATTGGGGGGAGACAACATTTTTTTACCATAACCCTGAATTGGAATAGAGTTGCCATTACCAACAATTATACCCCGATGGTTGCCCAAATTGGAATAAGAGGAGAGAGTACCTGATTCGGAAGTCATGTGAGTAGTGGCCCCGATGTCCATATACCAATTTGGGTCCGGTTGAGTCAACCCCAACGTGTGCATCGCGGCCTCGATATCGGTCTGAGTGGGGCCTGCTGCGTGATGGGCTTGCGGAGGTCGGGGCCCAAGAACTCCTGTCCGTGATGGAGCTGGGCCGTAAGCTGGAGGCTTCTTCTTTGTTGGAGCGGCGATGGGCCGCCAGTGCTGGGTGTTGGGCCTGAGCGTTGGCGGCCCATTGGCCGTGGAATTCTTTGCCGAGTAGAAGGGCTGCTGGCCCATGGCCCACTACCCCAGCCCCACTGCCATGAGCCCCACTGCTGGGACCAGAGGGGTGGTGGGCCACTGTTCTCTGGATGGGGCCCACCTCCTGCTTGCTGACCACCGGAACTGTCGCGTTTGCCCCCGCGGTTTTTGTTATTATTCTTGCGATTATTCTTGCCGCCACCATGATTATGGTTTTGGCCCGAATTATTAACCAAACCCGAAGAACTAGGAGAGAACACCACCATGACGACGGGGCTTGCTCTGGTAGCCGCCTTTTTAGCCAAACCGGCTTCTTCCAAAGTAAGCATGGAGCGGGCTTGATAGAAGTCGGGAAGAGGCTTTCTTTGGCGAAGGAGAGTTCCAACACCATTATAGGCCTCCAAAAGATCGGCAACCAACTGTAGAATGAGACAATTAGTAGTTATCGGTGCGCCAACATTACGGAGTTGATATGCCAACTCCTTGAGTTTCTTGCAATATGCAGAAACGTTTGAAAATTCGTCCATTCGAACTAGAGAGAATTCCTGCTCGAGTGTGATGACACGTGAATGTTGGTTGTCTTGGAATATGTCACGCAATCTATTCCATGCAGCCATAGCCGTGGTATCCGGCTCAATAATCGTCTGTAGAAGGTCAACCGAAATAGTGGCGTAGATCCACTGGAGAACGGTAGCATCAAGAGTAATCCATAACTCAGGATCCTCCGCAGGAAGGGGTCTAGCAGGAGGAATGATGTGATGAAGAACTTGATAAGAGATAGCGTGAATTTTAAACAAATCCGCCCACGTCGCATATTTGACGTTTTCCATCTCAAGGACAATAGGGATACATCTTTTGATATTGGAAACCATGAGGGAAGGGTGATAATTGTTCTTAGACATATTGAAAGAACAAAAAGGAAGGGAAATTTAAGAGAGGTGTTTTTGAGAGCGGAAGACGAATTTTGGAAGAGAAACCCGAGGGAGTGGGGTGGGGTGTCTCGGCCGAAATCAAAGAGAGGACAAAAGTTGAGAGAAAAACTTTTGTTTAGACCTAGTCTCTTGATACCATGAAAGAAATAATCCCCTTGATTATTTTCAATAATTGAATAGATATATATACAAGTTACAAAATAGGAGAATCCTATTCCTAAAACCTTATTCTACCATAATTCTAACTATACAATTATGGTAAGTGTATATCCTAACTTAGGTAACCAATACACTATAATATACACAAAATATACTTTCCTAATATAATATTTCAGCCACTGCCCGTGATGGGCTGAACAACCACTGCTCCCGTAATGGACCTCAGTTGTTGGGCCAAGAATCGCCCACTGCTATCGCTTTATCGTCAGATCTTTGTGATATATACTGCTGTATATTCAGTGTATATCACAGGTATATTACCTTATTTAACATTTGTAACCCAACAAAGTTGGGATCGAATTCCACACAGAATATGATGAGAAATCAATCCTAATAGTGTGTATTATGGCTTTACTAATTACTTTACTTCTATGGTAACCAAGTTTATTTGTTTGTTTGTTTTAACTAATCAAATACCCACGTTAATTATCAATTAATGTATAAAGTAAATTAGAATGCTAGGGTTGTGACTTAATGCATGAACGTGGTGTTGGATTTTGCTAAGTTAGGTGTAATAAGTGTGGTATGAGCAATGGAGACTAATATCTAAGTGGTGATTTCTCAATTAACCCACCTAATTTCACTTTAGACTTTCTCAAGATTTAAAGTGTGACATTCATGAACGTCCATTATTATCCTTAGTTGATTCCCTTCTAATTAAAGTTGAGAATAATTAAATGGGGTTTAAAGCCCCAAGTCCTAATTAACTTACCCTTTTCCTAGACTCTAGTCTCCTTTTTCAAGTTTGACTAGAGACAATAGGCATAAAAGGAGTGTTTGCAATCAATCCTTAGACATTAAGAGTGGGAGGTAGTTAAATGCCACATTAACACACCCATTTCATATTTATGAACTACCCCAACTAGCACATTTCATTATTTTTTCACAATTCCAACCTAGGTTCTAACCACTCATGTTAAGCAACAAATCCACAACAAGCAATAAATGAAATAAGACATAATGAACATAAAAATGAGCTTACAATGACTTTTGTATAAATAATGGAGATTGTCTTCTACACCATGGAATATTAAGCAAGATTCTTGGAATCAATGAACTAAAGATGAATAGTAGTTGTTGTCTCCTCAAGATAAGACATAAAGTGTAATGTAGAGTGGTAGATGTCAAGATGTCAAATCACAAAAATCTAGGTAACTATATAGAGGGACCCAATTTTTGGACTTCATGTATTTATAAAAATGTCACCGTATGTCACCATGCGATCACAGAACTGGACTGCAGAACTGGTCTGTGGCCCGCAAAACATGATTAGGGTTGGCAGAGTGGGTCTTAATTTAGACTGTCCAGAATTGCGGTTGAAAGTGTAGTCCATAGAACAGAACCGCGGCCCGCAAAAGTGTCCTGAGACTTCGAAATCTGAGCTGGACTTGAACTGAAGCAATGGTTCATAGACCGGACTATGATCTGTAGAACAAAAGTGCAGACCGCAGATTGGGTCGCACTTCGGGCTCCGAAATCTTTCTTTCACTGTCTATTTTTGCGAGTGGCCTACCATTCTGCGGTCCGCAAAAGTGGTCTTCTCAACACTTCTTGCTTTTTTCAGGACTTTTGTTCATGTTTCAGCACATTTCCTCACTTTTGGTGTCCCAATGCAAAAAACTTACAAAACCGAAATAACATAAGAAACATACACTATAAATGCATAAAGGGCAATAAGAATTCATGCAATTGATATCAAATGTGCCGTAATTTCTCCGCACATCAACACCCCCAACTTAAACTATTGCTTGTCCTCAAGCAACCTAAACATCACTAAGGTACGACTAATGATAAAATAAAGATGACTATGGTTGGTTCTATTTACAAGTCTACAAGTATGTGTTTCAAAATATTGGCAACCCCTCCTATTTTTTAAAACAAAGTTTCAAGAGTGCGTGTCTACTATCAATGAGCTCATAAACATCAAGCCTCAAGAGGTGTCTAAATGCTACTAGTGACTAGATGCGCCAAGACGTTCAACTAGAGGAGCTTTCATTTCACAAGGTTCATGCAATTCAATGTGCCCTCACAACAAGTAAAGTCCCATACTTACTCAAAAATTCTTTTCAAAACAAGGGACAAACAAGATCACTCACAATCACAAGGAATGTCAAGTGCCACAAGTATCATGCCATAGGCTCGCCTTTATTGTAAGTCACTACTACTCAAAGAGTGCTCAGTTTCATATCTCTAAGGACTTTCTCAAGCTTGTAATGTAGGCTTAGGGACGGGTAGGATATTCATTTAGGTACAAGTGACTTTTCTCTCCTTTTGCACTACATGTTTTTTTTCATTCAATAGCTCTAACTCCTTTTATTTCCTAACTTCCTTTTCCACCCCTTTTATTCGAGTATCCCCTATTTTATTTCATTCTTTTTGTGGTTCATTTTCTCCTTTTTTTTATTTTGCATTGCATTTTCTTCTTTTTCTCAATTTTCTCTCTTTTTTCTTAGAAGCACTCATATCACATTTTTCTTCCCTTTTTTTTCTCTCACATCCCACCCCCAACTTAGGCTTTTGGCCTTAATTATCATTTTTTTATACATTTAAGGAGGAATTTGGTTCAAGAGATGGTTTATTTCGAAACAGATTTCGGTTTGTAATTTGGTAACCAAAGAAAAAGTCAAAAAGCTTAAAAGGGGAAAACTAGTTCTCTCAACTCACGAGTAGGTCAAAGAAGTCTTTTAATCAAGAAGGTTCACTCTCATGTAAAGGCCTAAGATCATTTCCTCAACCAAGCAACTCTAGTTTCGCAGTGACAAACCAACGAGGCAAGTTTTAGATGACACAAGCAAACACAAGATAGCAATAAAATCCTCACCACTCTATGCACATGGATTACAAGAGCCGTTACATTTTATACTCTCTATCTAACACAAGGCTATCATCTCATGAGATTCAAACACAAGTAGACATAGAGTCACATAATGAGGCATGCTTTCATAGAACAATCATTTAAAGGACAATGCTACTCTTGTTTTCAAAATCAAAATTTTTGAGGGGTGTCACCAAAACCAAAAAGAGCTACACATTCTAGAAACTACATATAAACACCAATCAAGTCAAACTATTCTATCACTAGGCCATGGTTACTGAACATACACCCTTTGAAAAAAACCAGGCGAAGAAAAACCAAGGGAAACAAAACATAACAAAATACGAACTAAAAACATATAAACTAAGACACACACACACACACACACACACACACACATATATATATACGTTAATTGTCATTTCTTCCCAAAAACATACAAGGTACCTCACCCCCAAATTTAAAAACATGTGTTGTCCTCAATGCATAAAACAAAGTAAAGTACAAGGACAAAAAGTTTAAGGATCTCCTTGAGGCGCACTAGGCGCCCTCCTGAGTCTGGCTTACTGATATTGCCTCTGCTCGGGCATCAGTGCCCTGTGACTGCGGAATAAGGACGGGTGCCTCTGTATCGCCCATCTCGGGCTCACTCTATGATGGTGGTGGTGGACTAATTTTTGGGCCAGCGGAGTGGTGCCCACTACTGGTGGATGAGTAAAACCTCCAGTATTAACATTTGTCTGTGACTCCTGGCCTTGGGGTATCACTCTGGCCGCAGTAGGCCTCAAGGACCTAGCCGGTTGTGATGGCTCATTGATGGTGATATTCTTTTGTGCTTGCATTTTTTTGGAGCCATTTTCTACAAACAAAAGATCTTATGAGTCTTGGACTATGATATGAAGCAAAATAAAATATTTTTGTATTTTTTATAAAGTAATTGCAAGAATAAAACATGTAAAACAAATAAGAAGTTATACTACAAGTTGAAAAAGAAAGAACAAAAATATAAGATTTGGAAACAACTTCAGTGATTGCAGACCTGGTCTGTGGGCCGCAGTCCAAGTTTGCGACGTCAAAAATTTAAACTGTGATCCATAGACTGCGATCACACTTTTCCCTAGAAAGTTTAAAGTCACTAGGAAATTCTGCAGCCTATTTTGCAGTCGGTAGAACCAGTCTGCCGCCTGTAAAAAGCATCGCAGAATTGCCTTTACATTGTCATTCACTGGACATTTTTGCAAACTTCGGTGCCCTTTTATTGCTCGCAAAAGGGCCCAGTCAGTGCATTTTGGGTTATTGTCAAGCATTTTCCCTCGATTTTGAAAAACCGATGTTGCCATACCCATATCAGCACAACATACATACAAAAATGCTTTGAATTAACGCTCGTAGGTATTCAGACTTCACTATGGCTTTAATTCAAACAATTTCAACAATTATAGGCATGCTTAGGAAATTTTCACAATTACGATCAATTCACACACTTCCTGCAAAAATTAAGGACCCAAATTCAAGAATAGTGCAATTAAACCCGAGCCCAACCCCTATATGCAATCAATTTCACAAAATTTCAACAAGTATAAATTCTCATTCTTTGCGATTTCTAATCAAAGGGGTAAGTAAGACAACAAAGGACAATGGCACAACCTAAAAGCTACATGGGTCACACATAAACATCACACAATCATCATCCCACTCCACAAGTTAATTTCACGAGCAACACTACCTTTTTTACCTATTTTTGTGAGAAAAAAGAAAAAGGAGAGGCGAAACATACCTTAGAATCGACTGAGAGACGAGGTTGAGTGATTGTGAGGTGAAGGAAACCTTGTGCGAGCAAGTTGTGCGTGCAAAGGAGTGTGTGGGTGAGGGAGAAGAGGGAGTATTTGATTTTGAATCGCGAGGGAGAAAGAGAGAGAAAAAAAATTAGGGTTGAAATCCCTATTATACCTTATGCCCAATTTGCGGACGAAGTAGGGTCGCAATTTCGGTATGCGATCCGCATAACTGGAATGCAGCCGGACTACGGTCTGCAAAAGGGTCCATTTCTCTGTAATTTTACCAAAAAACTCCCATGTACACTGTGTAATTATGTGGACCGAAATGCGGTTCACAATTCAGAAATGCAATTCGCAATTGTGGTCGTAATTCTACTTTTCTGAGTCCCATTTTTCAAACTTCCTGTGAAATTTTGTGGTCCATTATGTGGTCTGCAGCTCATGATTGTGGTCCGCAGAAGAGGCCACACAATGATCTCTTTCCTTTCTTCGATTTATTTTGCACATTTTCCATATCCCCCCCGATTTTGCATGTGTTTCCAAATCCTACACACTTAATAAATTATCAAAACACACAAGTGAATAAGAAAAAACAAAGAAAACAAACTAAAACTTTAGGTTGTCTCCCATTAGTGCTTGATTTAACGTCGCGGCACAATGATTGTTACCATATTTTCTTCATGGTCCATGGAGGGTGATGATTGTGTTCACCCTATGATTATCAACACCAAATAATGCTCGACTCTTTGACGTTCACCTTGAAAAAGTGACCGGCTTTGCTCTCCTATTCAATAGAACCATACTGGAATACCTTCATCATTTTGAAAGCGCCGGACCATCTTGACTTCAACTTCCCAGGGAACAACTTGAGTCTAAAATTGTAGAGCAAGACCAAGTACTCGGGTGAAAATTCCCGCTTCAAAATTCTCTTGTCATAGAGGAACTTCATCCTCTCCTTGTAAAAAATAGAACTTTCATAATTTTGGAGACGAAACTCATCCATCTCATTGAGTTGATCCACCCTTAACCGCAAAGCATTCTTTCAATCAATGTTGAGTTTCTTCAATGCCCATAGTGCCTTGTGTACGCGCTCGTTTTTTACCACGGTTCGCGGTGTAATGGGTCGATTCCCTGGATTGATTATGTTGTTGAGGAGTTGCCACCTAATTATTCTAAGGTGAATTAGGGCACCTAAAAGTTAAACTAAATGCTGCAAAGTGAACTCCAATTACTGGTCTGCAAAACTATGAGATTTTGGGTAAGAGTTCTTTATTATCCTAAAGGGAAGGGGTTAGGCATCCTTTAGGATCCGCTAACTTGCGGTTATCCAGTAAAACTCAGGTTAATTATTATTGCTAAGAAAATGCATGATTAAAAGCAGAAAGTTAAAAGGATGTTGCAAGTAGTTAATAAATGATGCATTTTAAAATATTTTTTTTATCACTCATTCCCTTTTGAAGAGTGTTGCAAAAGTGGTTGTGATTTTGAGAAATGAATTCCCGGCATAAAAATCCGAAAAGAATATACATGGTATTGCTTATAAAATACTTGTAAAGTTTATTTTTTGGAAAAAGCAGACATTAGTAAGCCTTTGTTTATAAAATACATGTAAAGTTGATTTTTGAATAAAAATATGCATTTGTATGGCATTGTTTACAAAATACATGCAAAGTTGAAAAAGTATGCATTTGTATGGCATTGATTATAAAATACATGTAAAGTTGATTTTGGGAACAAAATATGCATTTGTATGGCATTGTTTATAAATAGATGTAAAGTTAATTTTGGGATAAAAATATGAATTTGTATGGCAATGTTTATAAAATATATACAAAGTGATTGATAGTAAAGAGGAAAACAATTTGTTTATGATGCAAAGAACTGATTTATGGAAGTCATTTTTTCTTATAGAGAATCAGATGAAAAACATACCTTATTTAGGTGATTAATAATGCGAATAAAAGATGACCAAATTATTTTAAATTTTTTGAATATGCATGACGAGCCTAAAAGTAAATAAACTAGCGGCGGATTTCTGAATTTTAAAATTAACCAAGCCTAATAAACTAGCGACAAGTTTCCCATTTTAACTAACCTATTGATTATACAATTAAGGCCTAATTATTCTAAGCATTCAAACAATCACACAAACATTCAATAGTTATTACAACCCAAAAATAATAATAAAAAAGGGAAAATTGAAGAATTGAAAAGCAGCGACTAGGGCGGATGACCATATCATCCCGCCCTATTTGTTTAAAAATTCCGAGGTCGGAGAATGCAAGGAATGTAGATGCGGGTGTTCGTTTGGAAAAATCATGATGAGTCTCATAACGAGACTTTTCGTTGCACCCGATTTGTTTCATGTAAAATAAAAGAAATGAAAAGGATTAGTAGGCGGAACATGAAAATATATATATAAGAACAATGTAAATGAATGACTCATGAAAGGTAATATGTTTATATATATATATATATATCAGCTCGTAATAACTGTAATAGTCCGAGAATAATTTAACAAACCCAAACAAATAGGTAGAGGGAAATAGTTAGACATGATAATTTACTTTTGAAGGCATTAACTTGGATATGCAAGACTATCAACACCAACTCAAACATTCGAATTATGTCAAACAAAGTGTTACACCAGATTTAAACATAGTATGGCTTAGCATAACATAAATACAACCTCGAATCATTACCCCTAAACAATACAAGCTTAAGATATAGTAAGCACAAGATCATAGCAAAACCAAACATGTTCTCAGAATAGGAAATGCACTTTTCTTAACACCCTTTACATGATTTGATTTTAGTATCCTCAATCATGTAGAAACCACTTATTTGGCTATATTAGACTTTATCATACAAGTTCTACCAACAGAGATCCAGAATGATGAAAGTAATCCATATTGTTCTTATATCACAACTAGGATATAAAGACAGTTCACATAAGCATATATCCCCAATTTATTCATGACCTCCAAAGAATAAAATATGCTGAACTAGGATTATGCAGAGTCTTCATTCATATACTACCATGCTATATGCACATATTTAAGAGCTTTAAACTAAATTTATATCCTAGATTTTAACCTAACATCAAAGAGTGTATCCATAGCTAATTGCTAATTTTCACCATAACTAATATCAAATCCATATACATTAACAGAGACATCCCAGTGGCTAAGTCACAACTAGTTTACCACTTATTTGATGTTAATACACACACTAATGAGGGAATCAAACATATACAAATATCATTCAATTAAACAAACTTTTTGCACTTTTCTAATAAAACAATTAACAACATATATAGGGTATAGAACACATATCATAAGAGGTATTAAATTAAAGGTCTAACAATATTCAAAGAGTCTGAATATATTAACTACTCTTCACCAGATCCAATTAATTGAAACACAGTGCATTAATCAAATGAACACCATTAACTCCCTAATCTACCCAAAACTAATCGAACAATATAATTAAAATACTTAATCACAGAAAATACTGGATTAAAAGAATTGAGAGAAAGTTAAACTCACTGACCTTCTCCGAATAGCGAACCGAGGCGTGTTTCGAATCGTCGAATACGCTTAGAGAGTTATTTTGAAATTTGCCTGATTTTCTGATTTTGGAACCTGATTTTTTTATTTTTGGAACTTGATTTTTCTGATTTTTGGAACTTGATTTTTCTGATTTTTGGAACTTGATTTTTCTGATTTTTGGAACTAGTTTCAACCCGAAACAGAACCAGTTTCGGTTCTGAAACCCGACCCGACCCGGACAGAAACAATAAGAAAAAAAACAGATTTTGTGTGTTGAAGCTAGTATTAAAGAAATAATTTCGAATTAGAAAAATTTAAAACTACTAGTATTTTTTCAGATTAAGGTTTATGAAGCAAATGAGAGTATTTTAACCCAAAATTTAAGAACAAAAATCAACCCCTTTCAGATTATTTTGCTCAAAAACCCTCTAATTTTCAGACTTCAAAACCGAAAAGGAAAGCCCTTTGATCCGAAAACAGAAACTCCGAACTTTTTTTTTAATTTTGGACCCGAAACACCCCCTCCCCTCAAATGAAGAACAAGGTGATTTTTATAAATGATTTCCACCCAAGAATCGCTCATCTCCTACCCCCCTTTTAACCCGATTTTGAATTTCAAATTAAAGGGTTTAGGAGACGGATTTTAGGGTGTAGCGTAGGTGTGAAATTATGGGGTAGGGTGTGGCATTGTTAGGTGGCGGTGTCGGCGGTGTCAAAGGGTTGGTGGTGGTAGTGGTGTAGGTCGACGACGTAGGGGTTAGGGGTGTTAGGTTGTTTAGGGTTATGTTTGGTTTAGGTTAGGGAGATGAAAAATAGGGGATGAAAAGGTGGGTTGGTCGAGTGGGCCAAAATAGGGGTGGCCGGTTGGGCCTGGTCGGGTTTGACCTACTGGTCCTCTATTTTTTTATGAAATGGGGTTTGTTTGAGGGTTAGGGAATAAAATGAGTATTGGGTAAAATGAGTTTGAGTTAAAATAAATAAAAAATGATTTATTATTAAAAAGATATTTTGCAAAAAATATAAATTATAAAGATAACGATGTGATAACAATAAAACATAATATTTGCGAAATGCTTAATGCTTGATTTAAAATAGAAATGCGATGTAGTTTTGCGAAAATAAAATAACCCAGAATATTAGGGTAAAAAACTATGATTATGATATTAAAAAGCAAATAATAATAATAATAATGATAATAAATGAGAATAAACAAGGATATTAAAAGTCTTATATATATATATATATATATATATATATATATATATTAAAATTGTTATGAGGTGTAAAAATATTTAAAATTGCAAATAAATATCGGAAAAGAGGGGACAAAATTGGGTGTCAACAAATGCCCCTCTTTGGTTGGAGATGATGAAAGAGTTTTCGAACAAAGAAGTTGACTGATTAGCCAATTTTGTCATGATCATCGGGGACTTGAATGAAGATTAGGGATACACGAGTGGAGATATAATTCCGAGGGAGAAAAAATTGTGATGTCGGTAAATCGAGAAGCAAAGTTGGTGCAGATTCAAGAAATATTGCCCTAGTATTGAGTTATGATGATACCGGTTGCAGATGTGGCAAAAAATTAGGAAAGAGAGGAACAACGTTCGAAGTAGGCCGCTGACCTTTGTTGGCAAGTCCGGCTCTCCAACAAATTACCTCGGTTCGCTGTAAGAGATAGTTCCACGTTGTGCTGAAGCTCCTGCCGATTTAAACTCCTGCGGACTAGAGCTAAGATAAAAATTAGTGTGTAACTGCTAAATACAATGGGTATATGAGAATACGAGCCATCGTTGCATAGACGTAATGAAATGACGTCGTTGTATAGACGTGATGCAGATGAGGTCGTTGCATAGACATAATGAAGATGAGGTCGTTGCATAGACGTAATGAAGATGACGTCGTTGCATAGACGTAATGAAATGACATCGTTGTACAGACATCGTTGCATAGACGTAATGAAATGACATCATTGTATAGACATAATGCAGATGACGTCGTTGCATAGACGTAACGAAATGACGTCATTATATAGACGTAATGCAGATGACGTCGTTGCATAGGCGTAATGAAATGACGTCATTGTATAGACGTAACGCAGATGATGTCGTTGCATAGGCGTAATGAAATGATATCATTGTATAGACGTAATGCAGATGACGTCGTTGCATAGACGTAATGAAATGACGCCGTTGTATAGACGTAATGCAGATGACATCATTGCATAGACGTAATGAAATAATGTCATTGTATAGACGTAATGCAGATGACATCGTTGCATAGGCGTAATGAAATGACGTTGTTGTATAGACGTAATGCAGATGATGTCATTGCATAGGAGTAATGAAATGACATCATTGTATAGACGTAATGCAGATAACGTCGTTGCATAGACGTAATGCAGATAACGTCGTTGTATAGACGTGATGCAGATGACGTCATTGTATAGACGTAATACAGATGACGCCGTTGCATAGGCGTAATGAAATGACGTCGTTGTATAAACGTAATACAGATGATGTCGTTGTATAGACATAATGAAATAACGTCGTTGTATAGATGTAACGCAGATGACATCATTGCATAGACGTAATGAAATAACGTCGTTGTATAGACGTAATGCAGATGACACCATTGCATATGCGTAATAAAATAACGTCGTTGTATAGACGTAATGCAGATGACGTCGTTGTATAGATGTAATAAAATGACATCATTGTATAGATGTAATGCAGATGACGTCGTTGCATAGACGTAATGAAATGACATCATTGTATATACGTAATGCAGATGACATCATTGCATAGGCGTAATGAAATGATATCGTTGTATAGACGTAATGCAGATGACGCCATTGCATAGGCGTAATGAAATGACATCATCGTATAGATGTAATGCAGATGATGTGACCCTAAGGCCGAAATGTTATGTTGAAGTTCTTACAAACTTAATCTGGATGAAAAGTTAATGCGTGGACATATGCAATGTTAGATGAATAGATAATGATAAGTATGTGACCTTATGAGTCGAAATATTGCCCTTGTACAGACATAATACGGTTGGGACCCTGTAGGTCAAGATGACGTCTCTGTACAGACGCAAAACAGGAACGTGATCTTTGTGGTGAGCTGCGATGCGGAAGTTCTTTGCGAAATTGAACATAAATTTTATGGCTTCCCTGCCTCTTTCAACCTGAAGAACCTGCACTCAAAGAAATTTGTGAGTTTGGGGGGAGGGGCAGTTGACTCGCGTTGACTTTATTGCTTTGGCTCTTGATACTTGCACGTCCCGTTGGTTTGGACCTGTAACCCCTATCTGGTTTCCAGTCTTGGCTAGTTGTTAATGAAAATATTTGTTGAAAATAATTTGTTTATAAGAAAGTATGAATATCAATAAGAATTTCTGTCGAACTCTAATGAAAATATTTTTTGAAAATAATTTTCTTATAAGAAAGTATGCATATTAATAAGAATTCATGTCAAACTCTCGAATAGTGACATGCAGTGAAACAAAGCAAACGTCTTGTCCAAAATCCTTCTTCTGACTGAAGACTTAGTTAGCCAACACTTTTCCATGTCTATCGGTGTCTTCTTGCAGTGAACTCTTAAAATTTGCCCCAGTTTCTGGTATGTGAGGATGCTGAACTTTCAACTGGGCAAGATCGAGTCTTGTGTGGGTTGCTTGCATGTCCTATCAAGATGGTCATAGGGGTGTATTTCTCTATATGCAGGATAAGGGAGAAAATTTTCTAATGGTGTGACCGAAGCTGATATAGGTCGCCTACATATCACAACAAAGGAATCATGTCATAACGTAGTTCGTTACAAGAGAAAAGGGGATTGTAAAGTTTTTCTAAAAAAATGGGACCGAAGCCGATGTGGGCCACCTACGTATCCCACCAAGAAAATCAGGTCATAACGTAGTTTATGTTACAAGTAAATGGGATTTTGGGGAAATTTGTGCTTTAAAGAGACGAAACCCGACATGGATCCTTTGTGTATCCCGCCAAGGGTGCGCAACTTTTACAACATAGAAAATGCATTACATAGAAAAATTCCTAAACGTAGTATCTTTTCACTACATCTGCGTTGATAGCTTTTGTCCATACTTTGCCATCCATTTCAGCTAGGATTAATGCCTCTCCAATTAGCACCTGGTGAACCATGTAAGGCCCTTGCCAGTTGGGTGTGAATTTTCCTTTAGCTTCATCTTGGTGTGGGAATATGCGTTTTAACACCAACTGCCCCGGTTTGAAAGTCATTGGTTTTAATTTCTTATTGAAAGCTTTGGCCATTCTGTTCTGATAAAGTTTCCCATGATAGACTGCGTTCATCCGCTTTTCATCAATCAACATCAATTGCTCGTACCGATTCTGTATCCACTTTGCTTCGCTCAACTCGGCTTCTTGGATAATTCTCAGAGATGGTTCTTCTACCTCTGCTGGTAACACAACTTCTGTTCCATAGACCAAAAGATACGGCGTTGCTCCCGTAGAAGTCCTGATTGTAGTGCGATAGCCCAAAAGTGCAAAGGGCAAATGCTCATGCCAGTGCTTGTAAATATCAACCATCTTTCGCAGTATTCTCTTGATGTTCTTATTAGCTGCTTCGACTGCTCCATTCATCTAAGGTCGATATGGAGTGGAATTGCGGTAAGTGATCTTAAACTTCTCACATACCTCATGCATCAAATTACTGTTGAGTTTGGCTCCGTTATCTATTATAATCGATACAGAGATTCCAAATTGACAAATGATGTCATTTCAGACAAAGTCAACTACCACCTTCTTCGTCACTGACTTGTGGGATGATGCTTCTACCCACTTTGTGAAGTAGTTAATTTCCACTAGAATGAATCTGTGTCCATTTGATGCGGCAGGTTTAATAGGACCAATGACATCCATTCCCCAAGATGAAAATGGCCAAGGAGAATTCATTATATTGAGCTCGTTAGGAGGTACCCAGATTAAGTCGCCATGAATCTGACACTGATGACACTTTTGCACAAAGCGAATGCGATCCGTTTCCATGGTCATCCAAAAATAACCTGCTCGCAGAATCTTTTTTGCTAAAGTGAAACCATTCATATGAGGTCCGCAAGTGCCTCCATGTATCTCTTCAACTAATCTGATAGCCTCTCGGGCATCAACATATCTTAACAAACCTAGGTCCGGAGTCCTTCAATAAAAGACTTCTCCGTTTAGGAAGATATGGTTTGCTAACATCCGAAGTGTCTTGTTTTAGTGTTGGTTATGCCTTCTGGATATTCGACTGCCTTGAGATACCTCTTAATGTCGTGGTATCAAGGCTTTCCATCTAGTTCTTTATTTATGTGGAAACAATAGGTTGGCTGATCCAACAAGTTCACCTTGATAGGATCAATGTAATTCTTATTCGGATGTTGAATCATGGAGGACAGAGTTGCTAGAGCATCAACAAATTCATTTTGAGTTCGTGGGATATGCTTGAATTCGATCTCGCTAAACTTTTTGCACAATTCTTTCATGCAATACAGGTAAGGAAGTATCTTCACGTTCTTGGTGGCCCATTCGCCTTGTACTTGATGAATCAATAAGTCTGAATAACCGATAACCAACAATTCTTTTATGATCATATCAACAGCCATTCTAAGTTCGAGTGTACAAGCTTCATATTCTGTCATATTGTTGGTGCATGGGAATCTGAGCTTTGCCGAGATTGGGTAGTGCTGACCCGATTTTGAAATCAAGACTGCTCCGATACCAACTCCTTTGAAGTTTCCAGCTCCGTCAAAGAACATTCTCCAACCCGGGTATTCTTCTGAGATATCTTCTCCAACAAACAATACCTCTTCATCTGTAAAATAAGTCCGGAGAGGTATGTATTTTTCATCTACGGGGTTTTCAGCAAGATGATTAGCTAGCTCTTGTCCTTTGATGGCCTTTAGGGTGACATATATGATGTCGAACTCACTTAGCAAGATTTTCCATTTTGCTAGCTTCCCAGTAGGCATGGGCTTCTGAAAGATGTATTTGAGCGGGTCCATTCTTGAGATGAGATAAGTGGTGTATGCAGACAAAGATAATATCTAAAATTTTGAGCGACCCAAGTCAAGGCACAACAAGTGCGTTCCAGCAAAGTATACCGAGCTTCATAAGGCATGAACTTCTTGGTCAAGTAGTATATAACTTGCTCATTTCTTGTTTCATCGTGTTGTCCTAGCACGGATCCGAATGCATTTTCTAACACAGACAGATATAAAAACAAAGGCCTTCCGGGTTCTGTAGGCACTAGAACAGGCGAATTAGACAGATATTTCTTGATTCTGGAAATCTGTTGTCCACTTAGTAGCAGCGTCTTTCTTCAGTAGCTTGATTATTGGCTCACATATCACTGTTGATTGCAGTATGAACGTGCTGATGTAATTGAGATGAACGAGAAAACTCATCAAGTCCTTTCGACTCTTTGGAGGAGGAAAGTCTTGAATAGCTTTTATCTTCGAGGGGTTCAGTACAATGCCCCTTCTACTCACGAAAAAAGCTAACAGCGTCCCAGCAGGGACACCGAATGCACACTTTGCAGTGTTTAATTTCAGATTGTACCGCCTCAGCTGGTCAAAGAATTTCTTCAAATCTGTCAAGTGATTTGAAGTCCTTCGCGCCTTGATAATAACGTCATCCACATAGACCTCGATTTTCTTATGGATCATATCAAGAAAAATAGTAGTCATGGCTCTCATATAGGTGGCACCGGTGTTCTTGAGTCTGAACAGAATTACCCGGTAATAGTATACTCCCCAAGGTGTAGTGAATGCTGTCTTTTCTGCATCTTCTTCATCCATCAAGATTTTGTGGTAACCATCAAAGCAATCAACAAATGACTGCAACTCATGCTTCGCACATTTATCAATGAGTATGTGGATAATCAACGCATACCCGTATTTTCCCATCTTTCTTTGGCACATGTACGATGTTGGCTAGCCAAGTGGGGTACCTTGTGACTCGAATGACCTTTGCGTCGAATTGTTTGAAACTTCTTCCTTGACTTTTAAACTCAAATCAGGCTTGATTTTCCTCAGTTTTTGCTTCACTGGAGGGCAAGATGATTCAATTGGTAATCTATGTGAAATAATATATGTGCTCAGACCTGACATATCGTCATAAGACCAAGAAAACATGTCGATATATTGCCTTAAAAGGTCGACCAATTCTTTATTTTGTGCGGTGCTTAGATGGACGCTGATTCTTATTTCCTTCATGGGTTCTGTGTCTTCCAAATTTACTACCTCTGTTTCGTCCAAATTTGGTTTTGGCTTATTCTCAAAATGCTCCAATTCTTCGGTCAGTTCTTCCGGCTGTGAGTCTTCCTCATGTTCTTCGAAGTCTTGTTTGTCGTTTGGACTTTGTTTACTTGTTTCATTACATGTCACATTCACATTTTCAATAGATTTATTAGTTCGCATGCTGAAAGAGAAAAGAAAATTATTAAACAAAACGAATTTTGAAATAGCAAAAGAAATGTGGTTTTGTCATTTAAGCTTTCAAAAGGTGGAGGCAAAACACATTAAATGCATAGATGTGATTCAAGCCTAAATCTGAATCGCATTGTTTCGTTAAGTACTAATGTAATTTCTACCAAGCTTCCCGTAGAAACAGGGTCGGGGCACATGTACAATTTTTCAAAACATCTCCCTGTTCTGCATCCCAAATGGTTGGGTCTTCAGCGTAATCATCCAGAATCACATTGCATTCTTCTTTTTCTTCAGCAATGAAAAGACTTTTGAGTCCTTCCACGAGGTTGTCTACATCGTCTTCTTTTAATTCCTGAGCAGCGCATGCTTTGACAAATGATTGCTTCAGAGGTAGAACTTGCTTTGGCAGGGAATTATCTCTTTTTCTTCAGGAGTGGGTTTGTATTCGAGACCAAAAGTATCCTTTTACTGAGCAAATGAATCGGCTTCGCTACACCTTCCAAGTTCAAACTGAGGCCTCGACCAGGTTTAAAGCCATTTTCAACATTTCCTGGGCCACCATTATGAGAACCCGGGGCAATTTCAACTTTTCAGCTCTAGAAGCACATGCAATCTCCTTGATATGGAAAACAGATCCATCTAGCCTCTCCACACTTTCAACAACAAGGATTTGACTTTTAGGATATATTGAATTGCTACCTTCTTCATGTATCACGACCTCGTGATGATTCCAAACAAACTTCAAGCTTTGGTGTAGGGTAAAAGGAACTGCACCAGCCACATGGATTCAATGTCTTCCCATCAGCAAGTTATAGCTAGTGGATATGTCTAACACTTGGAATTCTACGACGAACTCTACGGGTCCTACTTCCAATGTCAGATCAATTTCCCCCATATCGCCCATCTGGCTCTATCAAAGCCGTTAACCCTTACATGGCTTTCGCGAATCTTTCTAATGTCAATTCCCAGGGCTCGAAGAGTTGTCACGGGACAGATTTTGACAGTTGAGCCTCCATCAATCAACACTCTAGAAATGAACTTGTTCATGCACTTTACAGTTATGTTCAACGCTTTGGTGTGCCCCAAACCTTCAGGCGGCAGCTCTTTGTCATGAAAAGAGACTTTATGGGCCTCTAAAATTTATCTGACCAAGGCCGAGAGATTCTCACCAGTGGTCTTCTTCGGAATATAAGCTTCTTTTAATACCTCCAACAAAGCACGCCCGTGGGTTGTGGAGTTCATCAACAATGATAGAAAAGAAATTTGGGTCGGCATTTTCTTCAGCTGTTCTACAATGGAATATTCCTTAGTTGGCATTTTCCTCGAGAATTCTTCCACTTCGGCCTCTGACACAGTCTTTTTTGCATTGTCTTCCTTTTCTAGCGCTCCTCGCGCAACCTCTGCAGGGGCATAACACCGCCCATATCTTGTCAAAAGACGGTGTCATAATCCATGGCTGCGGAGGAATCACTTTAACTTCAAACGGTGCCCTTACCTGAACTGTAATTGTCGCGCCCGATTTTGACCTGCTCGGGTCAAAGCGGAGCACGGACGTGTTCGGTGATTCCTGGGTAAAAAGGGTTGAGGAGTCGCCACCTAATTATTTTTTACGGTGAATTAGGACACCTAAATATTAAACTAAATGCTGCAATGTAACTTCAATTTTAAGGTCTGCGAAACTAGTGAGATTCTAGGTAAGGGTTCTTTATTATCCTAAAGGGAAGGGGTTAGGCATCCTTTAAGATCCGCTAACTTACGGTTATCCGGTCAAATTCAGGTTAATTATTGCTAGGAAAATGCATGTTTTACAAGTATAATAGATTTAAAGATGTTTTGCAAATAATTAGTAAATGATGCATTTTAAAAAGAAAGGTACATGTAGAGATTTTTAAAAATATGCATTTGTATGGTATTTAAAGAGAAATACATGTAGAGTTGGAAAAATATGTATTTGACAATTGATAGTAAAACAAATTATTTATAATGCCAAAGAAGTAAAATTTTGGGAATCAATGAATTGTAAATTGACAAAAGATAAACTTATTCGGTATGATTAATAAAGCAAATAAAAGATGACAAAAGTTGTTTTGAAAATCTTGAATACGCGTGACGAGCCTAAAATAAATAAACTAGCGAAGAATTTCTAAGTTTGAATTTAACCGAGCCTACAAATAAATAAGCTAGCGACGGGTTTCAAATCTTAAACTACCCTATGAATTAATCCTAAGTTTGCCTATTCTAAGCATTTCAATAGTTACATAAGTGCGATAGATAATATTACAATACAAAGCGGGATAAAAGCTGAATTAAAGAAAGAAATAAAATAAATAAACTCCGAGGAATAATCTACCTTTATTTACTTTAATCCCTGCAAGCTGTCAAGAACAAACGGTTAGGAACAGTTAAATACAAATAACTTCATATCCGTATTCAAAACAGTGAATGTTTTGATCACGGAGGGCTCAGACTTAAATTTTGAAAAGAACATTCCAATCACGTCGTGGCTGCAAACATATGACTAATGTAGTTTATTTTGATTGCCTCGCCTACTAAACGTGTTGGTCTCTCGGGTGAAATAGAAAAGATCACTATAATCACGTCGTGGCTGCGAATATATAACTTGTTGGTTATTTTAGTCACCTCGCCTACTAAACATGTTGATCTCGGATGAAATAAAAGGTTTAAGTCTTCATCATTGCCCAGAAGTTATATTTCCGTCTTTGCAACTGTGGAGGCCTCAAAATCGACGGATATTTTTCATCGGCCAGTGTAGTATCGTGTTCAAATCAGTAAAATTAAAATGGAACAGTAAACAATAGGCAAGCGGGGAAAAGCGATGGCGAGAAAATAGTTTCCGAAAATGACGCGGTGTTTTAGTTTAAAACAATAAAAACAGATAAAACAGTAAATATCCGTTGCATGGATGTTTAAAGCGATGCTGAAAGCAGAAAGCGAAAATAAAGTGCGGCCTCAATTCAATTTCATCGGCGATTGTGGTATTTGGTTTAAAACAGTAAGAAAATAATAAAGCAGAGAAACAAAACGCGGCCTCAATTCAATTTCATCGGCCTAATTATTCTAAATATCCTAACAATCACACAAGCATTAAATAATTATTACAGGACCGAGAAAAAATAACGAAAATAAAGAATAACAATGGAAGGAAACTAAAGCGGATGGCGATGTCGTCTCGCCCTATTTGTTTGGGAATCCTGAGGTCAAGAATGCAAGGAATGTGGATGCGGGTCTTAATTTTAGACGAAGTCATGATGAGTCTCATAACGAGACTCTTCGTTACTCCCGATGCATTTCATGTAAAACGAAAGAAAAGTAAAGGATTGGTAAGATTTAATTTAATAGTTGGCAAGACAAGGAATGAAAAAAAAAAATGGAAAGATAACTGTCGACAACCTTCTTAAACCAACACAGAGGGTTCATGCTTTCAATCAAAAGTAAAAAAAAGGGAAGTCTCGATATTTTCCAGATTTCACAGAAAACTAACAAGGGAGGGAATCAATCCAAAACAACTATAGCACCTTAACATATATCAAGGAGACTAGACAATAGTGACACATCAAATCTTGGATCATTTCCAACATATCTCATGTTTAACAATTTGTTTTATATAAAATACTAGGCATTCTCACATAGACAGATTCATACAGCTATAGAAACAAACACAATAATCCTAAGTAGATAATTTAAGCATGTGTGCACAACCAGCAACAGACCAAGGCATTTTTATTCCTAAACATGTCCTACTCAAGCCATTTGCTAGATTCCTCCATTTATAGTTAGATAATTTCAATACTAAATTATTCCCTATACATGTCTTACTACATGAAACCCTTCATTATTATCTAAGTGTGAATGCAACAGAGGCTACAACTTGATATGACACAAGTAAATCAGGAAGTATATCATGCTAATGCAGATGTTGATTCAATCATTCAATATACAAAGCATGTGTGTAACCAGTTCAGTAGACATATAAGATAATACAAATGGGAAATAAACACTTGGAGGTTCAGATGAGCAGAGTCTCTTATGTATGAGCTAAACCTTATCACAATATTCATTAGGCATAGTAAATATTGACACCTCAAAACAGGGTGTATATAATCAGGTTGATGATCAAGCATATGACAAGTCAACTAGCTTAGCATATCACACTAATAAGTAACTAATACCCTAAAAGAAGTGAATAAGTTAAGGAACTCAGCAAGATAAAGCATGGTTCAATATTATCTACGTCTAGCATAATCAACAAGTAACCAGAGAAAACATCCACACAACACAATACTTTCTCCATCTCTCACTTTTCACTACTCCAAACTCATACACATAGCTTTACAAGCATATCGATAAATTATCAATGCTTAACCTATATTATACTACTCATTTGATCATAGAGACACGTAAAAACAGGCCACAATAATATATTCAGACCTTAACTACCACAAATCATGATCTTTAAAGTAAAACGAGCGTCACATGTATCACTATACTGATCACGAACTAATCTACATTATAATTTCACTAAGTAAATACTAAAACAAACACACAGCATAAATTAAAAAAAAGACAGAGAGGGATAAACCCTTACCTTCTCGGCAAAGGCGTTGACCGATCGTCGTTCGGATCGTCGAATTCGAGAAAAGTTTTTGTTTGGAAATCTGATCTTTTGTCGATTTTGGAATGCTGATTTTGGATGCTGACTTTCTGATTTTTTTCTGTTTCTGATATTTGACCCGACCCGGAAGTGACCCGACCCGGAATGTGACCCGACCCGGAATCAAAAGAAAACAGTTGGAAAGAACAAAAATTCCAGATTTTTTAACACCACAAACCAATAATTTCAACCTATATTTTGAATCTTTAAGTTGGAGAACAACATGCAAGAACAAACAAAGATTTCGGATTGCCAAACCTTTAAGGAGATTTCGGACCTAAAAATGACCCGAAAATTCTCAGCTTCGACCTTCAAAGACAGATTTCCGGACCCAAAAAATTCTAAACATCGACCCTAAAGACAAGATTTTCGGACCTAAAAATGACCCGAAAATTCTCAACTTCGACCTTCAAAGACAGATTTCCGGACCCAAAAAATTCTAAACTTCGACCCTAAAGACAAGATTTTCGGACCCCCCACAAATGAAGAACAAGGGGGATATTTATAGGTACTCACCCCAACGTTCAAACCCCTCATACCCCTTTTAAAACGAATTCAAATTTCAAAATAAAGGGGGAACAAAAATCTGATTTTGGGGCGTGATTTCTTGGGGCATGTGTTCGGCGGTGTCAGGGTAGGGTGGTGGCAGTGGTGAAGTGACGGGGGTAGGGGTGCGGCGACGTAGGGGGCAGGGGTGTAGGGTGTGCGGCGATTTAGGGGGGGGGGAAGTAGGGTTTAGGTTTTTTTATTTTGATTTTTGGGTTTTGGGGGCTTTGGGCGTTGGGTTTAAAGGGTAAGGGAATGGGTTTGGGCGGTCGGGTTGGGTTTTGGGAGAGATGGTGGCCGGTTGGGCCTGGGGAGTTGGGCCGATTGGGTTTGGGGGAAATAAGAGTGTTTTGGGCTGGGGATTAAAGGGTGTGGGTGGTGGTTTTGGACGAAAATAAAGGGGTTTTGGGCTGAAAATGTTGGGTTGTTTCGGTTGGGCCCGAAAATGGGGTTTTGTTTTGGGGGGAATTGTTTTGGGTTGGGAAATGAAATGGATTAGAAATTGTTTTGGGTTAGGAAATAAAACATGGGTTATGGATTTAAAAATATAAAAGGGGCTTAATATTAAATCATATTTATATATTTTTGTAAAAGATGTGACTTATTTAAAATAACGTAACGATGTGATAATAATAAAAAATATAATATTTGCGAAATGTTTAATGTTTAATAAAAAATGGAAATGCGATGCAATTTTGCGAGAATAAAATAACATAGAATTTTTCGGATAAAGCTTATGATTATGATAAAAATGCAAATGATAGTAAAAAATGCGAATAGTAATAATAATAAGATATATACACATATATGCCTATATTTTAAAATTATTTTAAAAGTGTCAAAAATATTAAAAATTACGAATAAAATCATCAAAGATGGGACAAAATTGGGTGTCAACAGATGCCCCTCTTTGGACGGAGACGATGAAAGAGTTTTCGGCCAAAGAAGTTGACTGAGTAGCCAATTTTGTCCTGATCATCGGGACTGCATGGTAAGAAATAGAATTCCGGGGGGAAGTGAAGTTGCAAAAAGATGGTGCACATTCAAGCAACAATGCCCAGTGTCGACTTAGGATGACACTGGTCGCAGATGCGAGAAACTATTGGAAAAGAGCGAATCGACGTTCGAAGTAGGTCGCTGACCAATTTGCCTCGGTTCGCCGTAAGAGATAGTCCCACGCTGTGATGAAGTTCCTGCAAATAAAAACTCCTGCAAACTAAAGCTTAAGATAAAATTAGTGTATAACTGCTGAGGAAAATTGTAGAAAAAATAACTTGGAAATACCCGCATTAGGAGGTGGGCGCCTAACTGAAATTAAAATACCCTCATTATAAGGTGGGCGCCTGACTGAAATTAAAATACCCGCATTATAAGGTGGGTGCCTGACTGAAATTAAAATACCCGCATTATGAGGTGGGCGCCTGACTGAAATTAAAATACCCTCATTATAAGGTGGGCGCCTGACTGAAATTAAAATACCCGCATTATAAGGTGGGTGCCTGACTGAAATTAAAATACCCGCATTATGAGGTGGGCGCCTGACTGAAATTAAAATACCCGCATTATAAGGTGGGCGCCTGAAATGACGTCGTTGGATTGACGTGTTGTGTTGAAGACGTTGTAATAATGTAAAAGACAGTTGTTATGCTGCCTGTAACGTCGAGGACGTTGTTGTAATGTTGTTTTGCTGTAAAAGATAATTTGTTGTGCTGAAGACGTCGTTGTAATGCTGTTGACGTCATTGTAATGCTGTAAAAATAAATGTTGTGCAGAAGACGCCGTTGCGTAGGCGTGTTGTTGATGACGCCGTTGTATGGGCGCGTTGCTGATGACATCATTGTAATGCTATTGATGTCGTTGTAATGTTGTAAAAGATAGTTGTTTTGCAGAAGATGCCATTGCGTAGGCGTGTTGTTCATGACGCCGTTGTATGGGCGCGTTACTGATGATGCCATTATATGGGCGTGTTGCTGATGACATCATTGTAATGCTATTGATGTCGTTGTAATGTTGTAAAAGATAGTTGTTTTGCAGAAGATGCCATTGCGTAGGCGTGTTGTTCATGACGCCGTTGTATGGGCGTGTTGTTGATGACATCATTATAATGTTGTTGATGTCGTCATTGTAAGAATGTAACGCTGATGTCGTCGTTGTATCGATGTGTTGTGCTGAAGACGTCATTATGATGACGTTGTTGCAAGAATGTAATGCTGATGACGTTGTTGCAAGAATGTAATGCTGTAAAAGATAATTGATGTCTTTGCGATAGCTTGTCGATGACGTTGTTGTAATGTTGTTGTGCTGTAAAAAATAGTTGTTGAGCTGAAGACGTCATTGTAATGTTGTTGACGTCATTGTAATGCTGTAAAAATGACTGTTGTGTTGAAGACGTCGTTGTAATGCTGTTGACGCCGTTGTAATGCTGTAAAAGATAATTGTTGTGATGAAGTTCCCGCATTATAAGGTGGGCGCCTGAAATGACGTCGTTGGATTGACGTGTTGTGTTGAAAATGTCGTTGTAATAATGTAAAAGACAGTTGTTATGCTGCCTGTAACGTCGAGGACGTTGTTGTAATGTAGCTTTGCTGTAAAAATAGTTGTTAAGCTGAAGACGTCATTATAATGTTGTTGACGTCGTTGTAATGCTGTAAAAATGACTGTTGTGTTGAAGACGTCGTTGTAATGCTGTTGACGCCGTTGTAATGCTGTAAAAGATAATTGTTGTGATGAAGTTCCCGCATTATAAGGTGGGTGCCTGAAATGACGTCGTTGGATTGACGTGTTGTGTTGAAAATGTCGTTGTAATAATGTAAAAGATAGTTGTTATGCTGCCTGTAACGTCGAGGACGTTGTTGTAATGTAGTTTTGCTGTAAAAATAGTTGTTGAGCTGAAGACGTCATTGTAATGTTGTTGATGTCGTTGTAAATGCTGTAAACAATAGATGTCGTGTTGCCGTAACGTCGTGGACGTTGTTGTAATGTAGTTTTGCTATAAAAATAGTTGTTGAGTTGAAGATGTCATTGTAATATTGTTGACGTCGTTGTAAATGCTGTAAACAATAGCTGTTGTGCTGAAGACGTCGTTGTAATGTTGTTGACGTCGTTGAGATGCGGTAAAGATAGTTGCTGCGTTGCCGTAAAAGATAGTTGCTACGTTGAAGACGTCATTGTAATGGTGTCCTGTTGTAAGAGATGTAAGTGACGTCCTTGCCGTCAGTTTGCTGTAATAGGGTTCCACGTTGTGCTGAATCTTCTGCCGATCCAAACTCACGTGAATTGAAATGTCGTCCTGGCACGGGCGAAAATGTGATGCGACGTCTTTGCCGTGTTGTCGTTCCTTGTGATTCGAAATAACATCTTTGCGCAGACATAATAGTCGGGACCCTGTAGGTCAAGATGATGTCTTCGTATAAATGCAAAACAGGAACGTAATCCTTGTAGTGAGTTGTGGTACCGAAATTCTTTGGGGAATTGATCATAAGTGATGTGGCTTCCCTACTTTTTCAACCTGAAGAACCTGTACTCAAAGAAAATTTATGAGTTTGGGGAGGGGCGGTTGATTCGCGTTGACTTTGTAGCTTTGGCTCTTGATAGCTGCATGTTCTGCTGATTCGGACCTGTAGCCCCTGTCTGGTTCCCAGTCTTGGCTAACCGCTAATGGAAACATTTGTTGAAAACAATTTGTTTATGAGAAAGTAGGCATATATGTAAAAAGTTCTGTCGAACTCTAATGGAAAAATATTTGTTAAAAATAATTTGCTTATAAGAAAGTATGCATATAAAAAAAATCTTGTCAAACTCTAATGAAAATATTTGTTAAAAATAAATTGCTTATAAGAAAGTATGCATATATGTAAATGTTTGTCGAGTAGTGACATGCGGTGAAACAAAGCAAACGTCTTATCCAAAATTATTCTGGCTGAAGGCTTGTTGTGCCGATGCTTTTCCATGTTTATCGGCGTCCTCTGGCAGTTATCCCTTAAAAATGCCCCAGTTTTTGATATGTGAGGATGATGAACTTTCGACTGGACCAAACCAAGTCTTGTGTAGATTGCTTGCCTGCCCTATCAGGGTGATCAGACGGGTGTACTTTGTCCTATGTGAGATAAAGGAGAAAATATTTTCTAATGGTGGGACCGAAGCCGATTTAGGCGGCCTACGTATCCCCATGAGGGAATCAGGTCATGACGTAGCTCATTACAAGCAAAGGAGATTGTAAGGGGTTTTTTCTAAAAGTGGGACCGAGGCCGATGCGGCCGCTTACGTATCCCGCCGAGGGAATCAGGTCATAACGTAGTTCATATGGTGTAAAAAGGAACTTGGGGAAATTTGTGATCTAAAGAAACGGAACCCTACGTGGGTTCTATGTGTATCCCGACGAGAGAGCGCAACATAGAAAAAAGTATTACATAGAGAATAACTAATCTTAGATATGGTATCTCTTCACTGCATCTGCATTGATGGTTTTTGGCCATTCTATTCTGATAAGGTTGCCCCGGACAACTGCGTCCATCCGCTTTTCATCAATCAGTCTTTTAGTAAATGATTCTGTATCCACTTGGCTGCGAAAGAAATAGCATTGCCCCAGTAGAAGTCCTGATCGTAGTGTGGTAGCCCAAGAGTACAAATGGCAAACGTCCGTGCCAATGTTTGTAACTATCAACCATCTTGATGTTTCATCCAAATCTGTCCTTGACTTATTCCAAAAAATGCCCCAATTCTTCGAAGTCTTGCTCGTTGTTTGGGATTTTGTTTGCTTGTTTCATTACATGTTACATTCACATTATCGACAAATTTATTAGTTTGCATGATGAAAAAGAAAATTATTAAACAAAACAGATTTTAAAATAGCAAAAGCAATGCGGATTTGTTATTTTAAACTTTCAAAAGGTGGAGGAAAAATACATTAAAATGCATAAATGCGATTCAGGCCTCAATTTAAATCGCGTTGTTTTCATTAAGTAAGCACTAATACAATTTGGATAGGCATGACTGGGAAATAAAAGATGGGGTGCTCCGCCAGTTTTAGTCAACACGAATCAACCTTTGGGGAAATAAATAAGGCAAAATGAAACTCCTGAAAAATGAAGAAAACCAAATTAGTATAAGGTGAGTAATTATTGATTTAAATAATATATACAGAGTGGAAAACAGTAGAAAATAGCAAGCAAATTGTATATGCGCGTCCTAATATACATGGGGCCTCTCTTATGCCAGAGGTAGGCCTAAACGCCAGATATGCGGGATTACGACAAGTTTGATCCAAACTGCTAAACTGCAATGCTTTGTCGGAAATGAGACAAAATGAATGTACATTTTCCAATTTCAGCATGTCATGATTAGTCTTGGATTAGTCTATCCTTATCACGCTACACATAATATGATGATTGGTCGTTGGGTTGTGAGACCCGTAGACATCTTTGGCGGATTTCTTAATTGTGGAGTCGATACCAAGGATCGACCCACCTAAGGTGTATGTATGCATGACTTAAAATAAAGGGTGGTATAACTCTATCTTAAATTTTCTAAGATTTGGCTGACTAGACACAAAGTTCCCGAGCGGACTACTCGAGTGAGAAGGCTACGCGGCCACCGGATGGTCCGGTCACTCCGTGCATACGCCAACTCTCCTAAAATTTGGTAGATTGAAAGAAATTTGCGGGTGCGCAAAACACACCTCGCGTGTAGTGTGTGATAGTGTCAATTTTCCAGAGTGGAAGAAATATGAACGGAATGCAAATTTAAGGAAAGCAGTAAGACAATATAGCAATTAAAGCAGTTTATGCATGCAAAAAAAATTTCACAAAAGAAACAAATCAAAGCATTACATCAAACAAAGAGTGAAAGTAAAGCATAATTATAAATAACCTGAATTTGCTATGGTTAAGAACCTGAAAGTCCCCAGTGGAGTCGCCATGCTGTCGCGCCCGTTTTTCGACCTGCTACGGGTCAAAGCGGAGCACAGACGTGTTCGGTGATTCCTGGGTAAAAAGGGTTGAGGAGTCGCCACCTAATTATTTTTTACGGTGAATTAGGACACCTAAATATTAAACTAAATGCTGCAATGTAACTCCAATTTTAAGGTCTGCGAAACTAGTGAGATTCTAGGTAAGGGTTCTTTATTATCCTAAAGGGAAGGGGTTAGGCATCCTTTAAGATCCGCTAACTTACGGTTATCCGGTCAAATTCAGGTTAATTATTGCTAGGAAAATGCATGTTTTACAAGTATAATAGATTTAAAGATGTTTTGCAAATAATTAGTAAATGATGCATTTTAAAAAGAAAGGTACATGTAGAGATTTTTAAAAATATGCATTTGTATGGTATTTAAAGAGAAATACATGTAGAGTTGGAAAAATATGTATTTGACAATTGATAGTAAAACAAATTATTTATAATGCCAAAGAAGTAAAATTTTGGGAATCAATGAATTGTAAATTGACAAAAGATAAACTTATTCGGTATGATTAATAAAGCAAATAAAAGATGACAAAAGTTATTTTGAAAATCTTGAATACGCGTGACGAGCCTAAAATAAATAAACTAGCGAAGAATTTCTAAGTTTGAATTTAACCGAGCCTACAAATAAATAAGCTAGCGACGTGTTTCAAATCTTAAACTACCCTATGAATTAATCCTAAGTTTGCCTATTCTAAGCATTTCAATAGTTACATAAGTGCGATAGATAATATTACAATACAAAGCGGGATAAAAGCTGAATTAAAGAAAGAAATAAAATAAATAAACTCCGAGGAATAATCTGCCTTTATTTACTTTAATCCCTGCAAGCTGTCAAGAACAAACGGTTAGGAACAGTTAAATACAAATAACTTCATATCCGTATTCAAAACAGTGAATGTTTTGATCACGGAGGGCTCAGACTTAAATTTTGAAAAGAACATTCCAATCACGTCGTGGCTGCAAACATATGACTAATGTAGTTTATTTTGATTGCCTCGCCTACTAAACGTGTTGGTCTCTCGTGTGAAATAGAAAAGATCACTATAATCACGTCGTGGCTGCGAATATATAACTTGTTGGTTATTTTAGTCACCTCTCCAACTAAACATGTTGATCTCGGATGAAATAAAAGGTTTAAGTCTTCATCATTGCCCAGAAGTTATATTTTCGTCTTTGCAACTGTGGAGGCCTCAAAATCGACGGATATTTTTCATCGGCCAGTGTAGTATCGTGTTCAAATCAGTAAAATTAAAATGGAACAGTAAACAATAGGCAGCAAGCAGGAAAACAGTAAGCAGAAAATAGTTTCCGAAAATGACGCGGTGTTTTAGTTTAAAACAATAAAAAACAGTAAAACAGTAAATATCCGTTGCATGGATGTTTAAAACAGTAAACTGAAAACAGAGAAACGAAAATAAAGTGCGGCCTCGAATTCAATTTCATCGGCCAGTGTGGTATTTGGTTTAAAACAGTAAAAAATAATAAAGCAGAGAAACAAAAACGCGGCCTCGAATTCAATTTCATCGGCCTAATTATTCTAAATATCCTAACAATCACACAAGCATTAAATAATTATTACAGACCCAGAAAAAAATAACGAAAATAAAGAATAACAATGGAAGGAAACTAAAGCGGATGACGATGTCGTCTCGCCCTATTTGTTTGGGAATCCCGAGGCCGAAGAATGCAAGGAATGTGGATGCGGGTCTTAATTTTAGACGAAGTCATGATGAGTCTCATAACGAGACTCTTCATTACTCCCGATGCATTTCATGTAAAACGAAAGAAAAGTAAAGGATTGGTAAGATTTAATTTAATAGTTGGCAAGACTAGGAATGAAAAAAAAAATGGAAAGATAACTGTCGACAACCTTCTTAAACCAACACAGAGGGTTCATGCTTTCAATCAAAAGTAAAAAAAAGGGAAGTCTCGATATTTTCCAGATTTCACAGAAAACTAACAAGGGAGGGAATCAATCCAAAACAACTATAGCACCTTAACATATATCAAGGAGACTAGACAATAGTGACACATCAAATCTTGGATCATTTCCAACATATCTCATGTTTAACAATTTGTTTTATATAAAATACTAGGCATTCTCACATAGACAGATTCATACAGCTATAGAAACAAACACAATAATCCTAAGTAGATAATTTAAGCATGTGTGCACAACCAGCAACAGACCAAGGCATTTTTATTCCTAAACATGTCCTACTCAAGCCATTTGCTAGATTCCTCCATTTATAGTTAGATAATTTCAATACTAAATTATTCCCTATACATGTCTTACTACATGAAACCCTTCATTATTATCTAAGTGTGAATGCAACAGAGGCTACAACTTGATATGACACAAGTAAATTAGGAAGTATATCATGCTAATGCAGATGTTGATTCAATCATTCAATATACAAAGCATGTGTGTAACCAGTTCAGTAGACATATAAGGTAATACAAATGGGAAATAAACACTTGGAGGTTCAGATGAGCAGAGTCTCTTATGTATGAGCTAAACCTTATCACAATATTCATTAGGCATAGTAAATATTGACACCTCAAAACAGGGTGTATATAATCAGGTTGATGATCAAGCATATGACAAGTCAACTAGCTTAGCATATCACACTAATAAGTAACTAATACCCTAAAAGAAGTGAATAAGTTAAGGAACTCAGCAAGATAAAGCATGGTTAAATATTATCTACGCCTAGCATAATCAACAAGTAACCAGAGAAAACATCCACACAACACAATACTTTCTCCATCTCTCACTTTTCACTACTCCAAACTCATACACATAGATTTACAAGCATATCGATAAATTATCAATGCTTAACCTATATTATACTACTCATTTGATCATAGAGACACGTAAAAACAGGCCACAATAATATATTCAGACCTTAACTACCACAAATCATGATCTTTAAAGTAAAACAAGCGTCACATGTATCACTATACTGATCACGAACTAATCTACATTATAATTTCACTAAGTAAATACTAAAACAAACACACAGCATAAATTAAAAAAAAGACAGAGAGGGATAAACCCTTACCTTCTCCGGGCAGTGACCGATGCGTCGTTTCGGATCGTCGACCCGCTCAGAAAAGTTATTGTTTGGAAATCTGATCTTTTGTCGATTTTGGAATGCTGATTTTGGATGCTGACTTTCTGATTTTTTTCTGTTTCTGATATTTGACCCGACCCGGAAGTGACCCGACCCGGAATGTGACCCGACCCGGAATCAAAAGAAAACAGTTGGAAAGAACAAAAATTCCAGATTTTTTAACACCACAAACCAATAATTTCAACCTATATTTTGAATCTTTAAGTTGGAGAACAACATGCAAGAACAAACAAAGATTTCGGATTGCCAAACCTTTAAGGAGATTTCGGACCTAAAAATGACCCGAAAATTCTCAGCTTCGACCTTCAAAGACAGATTTCCGGACCCAAAAAATTCTAAACTTCGACCCTAAAGACAAGATTTTCGGACCTAAAAATGACCCGAAAATTCTCAGCTTCGACCTTCAAAGACAGATTTCCGGACCCAAAAAATTCTAAACTTCGACCCTAAAGACAAGATTTTCGGACCCCCCACAAATGAAGAACAAGGGGGATATTTATAGGTACTCACCCCAACGTTCAAACCCCTCATACCCCTTTTAAAACGAATTCAAATTTCAAAATAAAGGGGGAACAAAAATCTGATTTTGGGGCGTGATTTCTTGGGGCATGTGTTCGGCGGTGTCAGGGTAGGGTGGTGGCAGTGGTGAAGTAGCGGGGTAGGGTGCGGCGACGTAGGGGCAGGGGTGTAGGGTGTCTTGGCGATTTGGGGGCGTAGGGTTTAGGTTTTTTTTTTATTTTGATTTTTGGGTTTTGGGGGCTTTAGGTGTTGGGTTTAAAGGGTAAGGGAATGGGTTTGGGCGGTCGGGTTGGGTTTTGGAGAGATGGTGGCCGGTTGGGCCTGGGGAGTTGGGCCGATTGGGTTTGGGGAAAATAAGGGTGTTTTGGGCTGGGGATTAAAGGGTGTGGGTGGTGGTTTTGGACGAAAATAAAGGGGTTTTGGGCTGAAAATGTTGGGTTGTTTCGGTTGGGCCCGAAAATGGGGTTTTGTTTTGGGGGGAATTGTTTTGGGTTGGGAAATGAAATGGGTTAGAAATTGTTTTGGGTTAGGAAATAAAACATGGGTTATGGATTTAAAAATATAAAAAGGGCTTAATATTAAATCATATTTATATATTTTTGTAAAAGATGTGACTTATTTAAAATAACGTAACGATGTGATAATAATAAAAAATATAATATTTGCGAAATGTTTAATGTTTAATAAAAAATGGAAATGCGATGCAATTTTGCGAGAATAAAATAACATAGAATTTTTCGGATAAAGCTTATGATTATGATAAAAATGCAAATGATAGTAAAAAATGCGAATAATAATAATAATAAGATATATACACATATATGCCTATATTTTAAAATTATTTTAAAAGTGTCAAAAATATTAAAAATTACGAATAAAATCATAAAAGATGGGACAAAATTGGGTGTCAACAGTAATTATAGGGGTGATAAAGGCCGTTGATTCAACCTTTTCCTCTCTATGGACCGGCACAATAGTCCCTTCCAAACTATTTTCTTCATCAACAGTAATCATGTTTTCACATTGGCATTGTCATGGTTTGGCAAAGGGTTATTGTTTACATTAGGGGAAGGTCCTTTCAGTTAGATGACTCTTTCTTTGATCAATGCCTCGATTTCGTCTTTGAGGGCATAACAACCTCCAGTGTTGTGTCTAGTGATTCCAGAGTGGTATGCATAATGCTTAGTCTCATCGTACGATCTGGGAATAGGATTGGGGATATTTCCTGGGATGGGTTAGAGTATACCTACGGTTCTTAGTCTTTCATACAACTGGGCTAGAGGTTCGGCTAAAGGTGTATAGGTTTTGACTGGCCTTCTTTAGTAATTTGCGCAGGGTCTGGGAGCATTTGGTGGATGGACTCGTAGCTGAGGTGAATATGTGGGTTAATACTGTGAGGAATTCAGATATATAGGTGCTCGAGGTGGGCTATATATTGGCTGGGTATGGTAGACAAGGTATGGAGCAAGTAAGTGTTAATAATAAGGCTGAGGGCTTTGGGCATTTTGTCTATAGTAGGAAGGATGGGGACTTTGGGCGTTTTGGTTGTAGTAGAGAGGCTGGGATGATGGGTTTTGGTGGGTTAACATTCGGTTTGGCCTATGTTCCTGGATTGTCATGACAGGGGACCCACCGTCCCTCTTCTTCTTGATTGCTCCTCCAAATGAGTCCGACTGAATTACCTTACTCGTTGCTTGCAATGCTGCCAAATTTGTGATTCTTCCTGTTTTGATACCCTCTTCTATGAAGTCTCCCATCCTTACAACTTCAGAGAAACTCCATCCTATGACGCTTATCATTCTTTCACAGTATGTTGCATCTTTCAAAGATTGCACAAAGAGAGTGGTCATCTCATTTTCCGCCATTGTGGGTTGAACCTTTGTTACTTCTGCCCTCCAACTCATGGCATATTCTCTGAATGTTTCTATGGATTTCTTTTCCAACTTCATCATATAAAATCTATCCAAGACTGTGTCAGTGTTAAACCTAAATCTGTCCATGAAATTATATGCCATCGCACCCCAATTATGCCATTTTCGTGGATCTGGCTTGTGTACCAGTCGAGCGCTTCTCTTATCAAACTCCTTATGAACAACTTCATTATGATAGCCTGGTCTTTACCTACTCCAACCAACTTGTCACAGTACGATCTTAAATGAGCGCGAGGATTTGCCTTTCCATCAAACAAGTCAAATTTTGGCACCTTATATCCGACAGGCAACTCAACGTCGGGATGCATGCAGAGATCTTTGTACTCGAGTCCTTCATGCCCCTTGCTTGTTTGGATGTTCTTGAATGCTTCTTTTAGGCTACAAATTTTCTCGCCACACTTTCATCGGTTCTGATCCTTGCTTGCCTTTCCATCTCTTCATACTGGTCAACTTCCTGAGCAGGTATATTTGGTAGGGTGGTAGAAAAAGGTTGGGCTTCCGTTGCATATATCGGTGTCACATACTGCTTGTTTTAGTTAGCGATGTATGCCATCGGTATTTGTTAGGTCGCCTGGTAATTTTGCGTGAGAGGGACATTTAGGACGAGTGGGGTAGTTTGGGTAAGTGGAGCTTGAGGTGCATATGGAGTCATGAAGGATACTGGATCATTTTGTAGCAGGATTTGTTGTGGACTGGCTTGTGGGTTGATAGGATGTGGGTTAGTGTGTTGTGGGATGGTGTGTTGCAGATTGGTTTTGCTTAGTGAGGGATTTTGGGGAAGGTTTGGGGGAAATGGCGGTTCAGGAGATGGAAAGGTTTGCGGTGCAGTTGCACTCATCCCTTGTTCAGGGAGCGGAGTATTGAGGCTGATGGACAGGTTGGTGAGATTTCGGAGCTGCTCAATCTCAGTCTGCATGCTTGCCATCTGTTGCAGCAGTTGGGCGAGGTATTCATCCTGGACGGTAGTATTTCTCCTTTCTGAAGTCTCCGGTTCACCTCCCGGAAGAGCGACAAGTCCTAGGCCGATCTGTTCGGGTGCGCCTGAATCAGTCATTTCAGTAAATGATCGTGTCTTTGATCTTGTGAAGTAGGGGTGTTACGCCAGTTTAGTCAACACGAATCAATCTTTGGGGATATAATTAAGAAAAAATAAACCTTCTAAAAAAATGAAGAAACTAAGTTAGTATGAGGCAAGTAATTATTTCTTCCAATAATATGCACAAAGCGGAAGGCAACAAAATAGCAAGAGGATTATAGAAATCAAAGGCGCATCCTAATATGTATGGGGCCTCTCTTATGCCAGAGGTGGGCCGAAATGCCAAATATGCGAGACTATGATGGATTGATCGAAACCATTAAATTGAAATGCTTTCTGTTGGAAATAAAAGCTGAATTGTACTGCAATAACAATAATGCATACAATAATAAAACTGATTGACATAACATAAACTACTCCTATGACCATGTTCAAATCCTTCTCTTGATCACACAGATGGGGGAAACGAAGATGAAGCCCCAATACTGCTAGGTCCGGCTCCTGCGCCTTCTAGGTACTGCAATATGTTTTGCATTTGATGCCACATTTCAGGGGTAACGACTATGCCCCTGAGCTGAATTTTTTTATCCAAATTGTTGTGCCAATATCCTCAAAACCTTGTTCGCCTTAAGGACTAGGGTCTATGTTACCGTGATCTTCTTGCAGCCACGCGTGATATTCTGGAATACTCCCTGCCTGACTATCTCCAATATCCATTTTGTCAATGTTGTTCCATTCCTAGAGAATTTTCCCAACTCTGGGGATAATGAAGTTCGGCCCCAATTGGATTTCAAAAACTCTCATATTTCCTCGGAGAGGGATTACTTACTCTTGGCCAAACTGTCGGAGTATGCGGAGTTGAGCGTATGGTTGGAGGCCTTTCAACACGATAATCTCGATATAATAAAGTCTTCTGCATCTTATATATGATTTCTTGGTTCTTGGGAGCAACGAGTATTTCCATTGGATCTTATCACTAGTGCGGGATGCCAAAAATTCGTACCAATCATCGGTGCCGACAGGTGACACAAACCGTTTAGTCCTATCGTAAAAATTGACAATTTTGTTTGATTCGCTGAAACATATGTCTACCATGTTCGGGCGCTGATAAAAGTGTTTCATCACCCACATATGCAGGATAAGGTTGCAGCCTTCAAAGAAATTTGTTTCACCTCTTTTACATTTCCCTAGAGCCCGAAATATCTCTGCTAAAATCATAGGAGCTAAAGTGAGTTGTGTGCCGTCAACTCCTTCAAAAATTGCTCGAGCCACGGAACATATGCAAGTATTGATCTTCCCGTGCTCAAGTGGGAATACCAAAGTTCCCAGTAAAGCGACAGCAAATGCGATAGGGCGCCTAACTCGCCAATGGTCGGGAGTGTAAGAGAATTCTTTTCTGAATAGCTTGTAGCCATCTTGACAGCCGTATCTCTCATAAAGATAATCCAAAGACACCCAGTTATTTTCAAAGCACCGAAGTTTCTTAGTGTTCTTCAGCCCTAAGTGGCGGAGAAATTTCTTTCCGGACTGACCGTGCTGGCTAATTTGTCCTCTACCTTGGTAAGTTAAGTTGGTGAAATAGTTGATCTCTTCCAAAGTAGGAGTTATCTCAAAATCTCTAAATTTAAAGACAACCCGGTCTGGATCCCAAAATCAAATTAGTGCTTTGACCCAAGTGCTGGTCAGGTGAGTTATCAAACAATGAAACGAAGCACCCCAATCTCCTTCTAATTGCTATTTGGCTGGCAAGGTCAAAATCTGCCCACCACATTTTCAGCTTACTCGGAATCCCACTCACCATCCTGATTTGCGGGATAGATTCCATCCTATAATATAAATATACAAAAAATGAATATACATTTTCCAATTCCGGCATGTCATGATTAGGCTTGGATCCATCTATCATCATCATGCTACACACAATATGTTGATTGGTCGTTGGGTTGTGAGACCCATCAACAATTGGTGGATTTTTTAATTGTGGAGTCGATACCAATGATCGAACCACCTAAGGTGTATGCATGCATGACTTTAAGATAAAGGGTGGTATAGCTCTATCCTAAATTTTCTAAGATTTGGCTTACTAGACTCAAGGTTCCCGAGCGGACTGCTCGAGTGAGAAGGCTACGCGGCCACCGGATGGTCCGGATACTCCGCGCATATGCCAACTCTCCTAAAATTTGGAAATTTGAAAGAAATTGTTGTGGGTGCGTGAAACACACCTCGCATGTTATGTGTGATAGTGTCAATTTTCCGAAGTGGAGAAAATATGAGCGGAATGTCAATTTAATAAAAAAAAAGTAAAAGAAAGTAGCAATTAAAGCAGTTAAGCATACAAAATTTCATGAAGGAAATAATTCAAAGCACTGGATCAAATAAGGAGCAAAATAAAGCACAATAATAATTAACATGGGTTTGCTATGGTTAAGAACATGAACTCCCCAGTAGGGTCGCCATGCTGTACGCGCTCGTTTTTTACCACGGATCGCGGCGTAATGGGTCGATTCCCTGGATTGATTATTCTATTGAGGAGTCGCCACCTAATTATTCTAAGGTGAATTAGGGCACCTAAAAGTTAAACTAAATTCTGCAAAATGCACTCCGATTACTGGTATGTGAAACTATGAGATTTTGGGTAAGGGTTCTTTATTATCCTAAAGGGAAGGGGTTAGGCATCCTTTAGGATACGCTAACTTGCGGTTATCCGGTCAAACTCAGGTTAATTATTATTGCTAAGAAAATGCATGTTTAAAAGCAGAAAGTTAAAAGGATGTTGCAAGTAGTTAATAAAGGATGCATTTTAAAAAAAAAATTATCACTCATTCCCTTTTGAAGAGTGTTGCAAAAGCGGTTGTGATTTTGAGAAATGAATTCCCGGCATAAAAATCTGAAAACAATATACATGGTATTGTTTATGAAATACTTCTAAAGTTTATTTTTTTGAAAAAAGCAGACATTAGTAATCCTTTGTTTATAAAATACATGTAAAGTTGATTTTTGAATAAAAATATGCATTTGTATGTCATTGTTTACAAAATACATGCATGAAAAAGTATGCATTTGTATGGAATTGTTTATAAAATACATGTAAAGTTAATTTTGGGATAAAAATATGCATTTGTATGACATTGTTTATAAAATATATAAAAAGTGATTGATAGTAAAGAGGAAAACAATTTGTTTATAATGCAAAGAACTGATTTATGGAAGTCATTTTTTCTTATAGAGAATCAGATGAAAAACATACCTTATTTAGGTGATTAATAATGCGAATAAAAGATGACCAAATTATTTTAAAAATTTTGAATATGCATGATGAGCCTAAAAATAAATAAACTAGCGGCGGATTTTTTATTTTTAAACTAACCGAGCCTAATAATAGATAAACTAGCGACGGGTTTCCCATTTTAACTAACCTATTGATTATCCAATTAAGGTATAATTATTCTAAGAATTCAAACAATCACACAAACATTAAATAATTATTACAACCCAAAAATAATAATAAAAAGGGAAAATTGAAGAATTGAAAAGCAGCGACTAGGGCGGATGACCATATCATCCCGCCCTATTTGTTTAAAAATTCTGGGGCCGAAGAATGCAAGGAATGTGGATGCGGGTCTTCATTTGGCAAAATCATGATGAGTCTCATAACGAGACTTTTTGTTGCACCCAATGTGTTTCATGTAAAATAAAATAAAAGAAAATGATTAGTAGGCGGAACATGAAAATATATACATAAGAACAATGTAAATGAATGACTCATGAATATATTTATATATATATATATATATATATATATATATCAGCTCGTATTAACTGTAGTAGTCCCAGAATAATTTAACAAACCCAAACAAATAGGTAGAGGGAAATAGTTAGACATGATAATTTGCTTTTGAAGGCATTAACTTGGATATGCAAGACTATCAACACCAACTCAAACATTCGAATTATGTCAAACAAAGTGTTACACCAGATTTAAACATAGTATGGCTTAGCATAACATAAATACAACCTCGAATCATTACCCCTAAACAATACAAGCTTAAGATATAGTAAGCACAAGATCATAGCAAAACCAAACATGTTCTCAGAATAGGAAATGCACTTTTCTTAACACCCTTTACATGATTTGATTTTAGTATCCTCAATCATGTAGAAACCACTTATTTGGCTATATTAGACTTTATCATACAAGTTCTACCAACAGAGATCCAGAATGATGAAAGTAATCCATATTGTTCTTATATCACAACTAGGATATAAAGACAGTTCACATAAGCATATATCTCCAATTTATTCATGACCTCCAAAGAATAAAATATGCTGAACTAGGGTTATGCAGAGTCTTCATTCATATACTACCATGCTATATAGCACATATTTAAGAGCTTTAAACTAAATTTATATCCTAGATTTTAACCTAACATCAAAGAGTGTATCCATAGCTAATTGCTAATTTTCACCATAACTAATATCAAATCCATATACATTAACAGAGACATCCCAGTGGCTAAGTTACAACTAGTTTACCACTTATTTGATGTTAATACACACACTAATGAGGGAATCAAACATATACAAATATCATTCAATTAAACAAACTTTTTGCACTTTTCTAATCAAACAATTAACAACATATATAGGGTATAGAACACATATCATAAGAGGTATTAAATTAAAGGTCTAACAATATTCAAAGAGTCTGAATATATTAACTACTCTTCACAAGATCCAATTAATTGAAACACAGTGCATTAATCAAATGAACACCACTAACTCCCTAATCTACCCAAAACTAATCGAACAATATAATTAAAATACTTAATCACAGAAAATACTGGATTAAAAGAATTGAGAGAAAGTTAAACTCACTGACCTTCTCTGAGCAGCGAACCGAGGCGTGTTTCGAATCGTCGAATACGCTCAGAGAGTTATTTTGAAATTCGCCTGATTTTCTGATTTTGGAACCTGATTTTTTTATTTTTGGAACTTGATTTTTCTGATTTTTGGAACTAGTTTCAACCCGAAACAGAACTGGTTTTGGTTCTGAAACCCGACCCGACCCTAACAGAAACAGTAAGAAAAAGTAGATTTTGTGTGTTGAAGCTAGTATTAAAAAATTGAATTAGAAAAATTAAGAACTAAAAGTATTTTTTCAGATTAAGGTTTATGAAGCAAATGGGAGTATTTTAACCCAAAATTTAAGAACAAAACTCAACCCCTTTCGAATTATTTTGCTCGAAAACCCTCTAATTTTTAGACTTCAAAACCGAAAAGGAAAACCCTTTTATCCGAAATTAGAAACTCTGAACCTCTTTTTTTTCAATTTTGGACCCGAAAAGCCCCCTCCCTTCAGATGAATAACAAGGGTTTTTTTTATAAATGATTCCCCCCCAAGAATCGCTCATCTCCTACCCCCATTTTAACCTGATTTTGAATTACAAATTAAAGGGTTGTGGAGACGGATTTTAGGGTGTAGGGTAGGTGTGAAATGATGGGGTAGGGTGTGGCGTTGTCAGGTGGCGGTGTCGGCGGTGTCAAGGGGTTGGTGGTGGCAGTGGTGTAGGTCGGCGACGTGGGGGTTAGGGGTATGGGGTGCAACGATTTGGTTAGGGGTGTTAGATTTTTTCGGGTTATGTTTGGTTTAGGTTTGGGAGATGAAAAATAGGGGATGAAAAGGTGGGTTGGTTGAGTGGGCCAAAATAGGGGTGGCCGATTGGGCGTGGTCGGGTTTGACCGACTAGGCCTCTAGTTTTTGTGAAATGGGTTTGTTTGAGGGTTAGGGAATAAAATGAGTATTTGGTGAAATGGGTTTGAGTTAAAATAAATAAAAAATGATTTATTATTAAAAATATGTTTTGCAAAAAATATAAATTATAAAGATAACGATGTGATAACAATAAAATATAATATTTGCGAAATGCTTAATGCTTTATTTAAAATAGAAATGCGATGCCATTTTGTGAAAATAAAATAACCCAGAATATTAGGGTAAAAAACTATGATTATGGTATTAAAAAGCAAATAATAATAACGATGTAAATAATAATAATAATAATGATAATAATAAATAAGAATAAACAACGATATTAAAAGTCTTATATATATATATATATATTAAAATTGTTATGAGGTGTGAAAATATTTAAAATTTCAAATGAATATGAGAAAAAAGGGGACAAAATTGGGTGTCAACACCTTGTATTGCACCTCTAGCAAAAGATGACATGCCTTGCCAAATACCAACTTTGTAAGATACCAACTTGTACGATGACATACTAATAGGATACTTGTATGTCATTCTATATTCCCACAAAGCGTCATCTAGCTTTCTTGACCAATCCGTCCTCATGAGATTCACCGTCTTTGTCAAAATGCTCTTGATCTTCGGGTTGGACACTTCCACTTGACCACTTGTTTGGGGGTGGTAAGGAGTTCCCACCTTATGCTTTACCCCATATTTTTCAAGAAGAGAGGCAAACACTCTATTGCAAAAGTGAGAGCCTTCATCACTTATGATAGCTCTAGGCGTCCCAAACCGAGTGAAAATGTTCTTTTTGAGGAAAGGATACCACTTCAACCCACTTGGACATATAATAAACCTCCACAAGTATATATTTGTTGCCAAATAAACTCAAGAATGGCCCCATGAAGTCGATTCCACCCACGTCAAACAATTCCACCTCAAAAATAGGAGACATATGCAACGCATGCCTTTTAGAGACATTACCTTCCCTTTGACATTGGTCACAATGCTTCACAAACTCATGGGAATCCTTGTATATTATTGACCAATAAAAGCCACTTTGAATAATTTTGGAGGCCATGCGTTGACTAGCATGATGACCCCTCAACTGGTGAAGTATGACATGCTTTCATGTTAGGCAAAGTTTCAACTTCGGGCACACATCTTCGAATCATATTGTCGGCACAAATTCAGAAGAGATAAGGTTTATCCCAATAGTAATATCAGGAGTCTCTCAAGAATTTGTTCTTTGATGAGAATTTAGATGATCCAACATGATTTCACTCACCAAATAATTTATGAAATTGGCATACGAAGGGATGAGATCTTGAGATGATGCAAACACTTGCTCATCCGAAAAAGAATCATTGATCTCCAATTCATTTTTTTCCCTTCCAGCCTCCTCAATTCTTAACAAATGGTACGCTACTTGGTTCTCACAACCCTTCCGATATTTTATCTCAAAATCAAACTCTTGTAAGAGGAGTACCCACCTAATCAAGAGTGGCTTCACATACTTATTTTCCATTAAGTATCGGAAGGATGCATGATCTGAATATACCACCACTTTAGAACCTCATAGGTAAGACTTAAACTTTTCAAATGCAAAGACAATGGCTAGAAACTCTTGCTCTATCACCGTATAGTTCTTTTGAGCTTCATTAAGAGATCTACTTGCATAGTAAATCGGGTGAAGGATTTTTCCACGTCGTTGACCCAACATAGCTCCAATAGCTAATCCACTTGCATCATACATCAATTCAAAGGGAAGATCCCAATTTAGAGTCAAAATAATTGAAGCCGAAACCAACTTTTCTTTCAAATCCTTAAATGCTTTGAGGCATGCTTCATTGAACTCAAACTTAGCATCTTTTTCTAGGAGCTTGCACATTTGGCTAGTAATCTTTGAAAAATCCTTAATGAATCTTCTATAAAACCCGGTATGCCCCAAGAAACTTCGAATACCTTTATGGTTGTTGGAGGAGGTAACTTTGCTATTACTTCAATTTTGGCCTTGTCCACTTCAATACCTTAAATTTTTTGCCCAAGTACTATACCTTCCGTGACCATGAAATGGCACTTCTCCTAATTCAAGACCAAGTTGGTCTCTTCACATATTTTCAACACTTGAGAGAGATTGTGCAAGTAACTTTCAAAAAACTCCCCAACCACGGAAAAGTCATCCATGAACACCTCCATAACATCTTCCACTAAATCATTGAAAATGTCCATCATGAAACGTTGGAAGGAAGGTGGCGGAAGCATTGCAAAGACCAATCGACATCCTTCAAAAAGCAAATATACCATATGGGCAAGTGAATGTCATATTTTCTTGGTCTTCCGGGGCTATTTGAATTTAATTGTAGCCCGAGTACCCGTCCAAGAAGCAATAATAAGCCTTTCCCGCCAACCTATCAAGCATTTGATCAATGAAAGGTAGAGGGAAATGTTCCTTCCTTGTAGCATTATTTAGCTTTCGGTAATTCATCTAAACTCTCTATACGGTTACCATTCTCATATGTATCAACTAATTTTTATAATTAGGGACTATCGTGATCCATCATTTCTTCGACAAACATTGCACAGGACTCACACATGCACTATTGAAAATGGGGTACACAACCCCAGCATCTAACCACTTAATGATCTCTTTCTTGACAATTTCTTGCATTGAAGGGTTTAACCTCCTTTGATGTTCAACACTCGGGGTACTATTTTCTTCAAGATGAGTTCGATGAGTACACACACCTGGACTTATCCCTTGGATCTCCGCAATAGAGCTTTCACATGGTTTTCATTGAGCTTTGATGAGATAATAACCGGCAAAGAGTCATTTGGCCCAAGGAACTTGTACTCCAAATGACTTGGAAGTGGCTTGAGCTCAAGGGTTGGTGGTTTCTCAATAGAAGCTTGAGAGGAGGGACTCCAGAATTTTCCAAATCCAAGGCCAAACGCATAGGAGCATCTCTTCAAGTGCAAGCACGGTCTTCGCAATCCGCTCAACTACCTCATCATAATAATTTAACAACACCATCATCAAGGCCCATTCGATGACATCAATATCGGTATTCAACTCTACCTCATCATCAATCACGTCAATCACTGAATATACCCATATATCTATATATTGCTTCATGAATTTGCACACATGAAAGGTAACTTCTTCATCATTCATTCGTAACATCAATTCTCCACTCTCCACATTACAAATTTCTCTCCCCATCACTAAGAATGACCATCCCAAGATTATGGGAACATCATAGTCAATCGCACAATCTAATATCACGAAGTCAGCAGAAGAGATAAATTTATCAACCATCACAAGAACATCATATATGATCCCTATTGGTCTCTTCATTGTCTTATCCGTCATGAGTAACCTCATACTCGTAGGTCAGGAATCGCCCAAGCCTAGCTTCTTGAAAATAGTGAATGGCATCAAATTGATGCTTGTTCCAAGGTCACAAAGGGCCTTTGCGAATTGGTACACTCCGATGGTGCACAGAATGATGAAAGCACCAGGATCCTCTTGCTTCTTCACAATGGAGCTACAAAATGATGGCGCTACATTGGTGCGTAACATCCACAGTCTCAAAACTCACTCTTCTCTTCTTTGTTATTAAATCGTTCATAAATTTTGCATACCCCAGCATTTGTTCCAAGGCTTCAACAAGTGGAATATTAACCGATAATTTCTTTAGGAACTTGTTGAACTTGCCATCTTCAATTCTCTTGGCAAATCTTTGTGGAAAGGGATGAAGAGGCCTTAGAATATGCTTTAAGGCTTTTAGAGCCTCCTATTCTTTGTCACTCCCTTCTTTATTTTCAAACACCTTTTATTTCTCAATAATCTTTTCTTCAATCAAGACAAAATCATTTATCATCTTGTCACGACCCTTCTTTGTCTTTTCAACCGCAATCGATCTCTCAGCTACCATATCCGTTGGCATCTTCGGCTCTTCCAACACTTTCCCACTTCTAGCAGAGATATCTAGACAATGAGAAACCCTCATCTACTGCTTCATTTCTTGGATTCACCACCGTATCACTAGTAAGGGTCCCCTTTTGCCTTGGGCATAGTGTAGAAGCGATTTGCCCTGATTGGCTCTCTAGTTGCTTGATAGATGTTGAATCAGAGGATACAATATTACTGAGCTCCTTCATGTTGGACTCGGACTTATCTTGATTTTTCAATACTCTTGACAACATCTCTTCAAAATTAGAACTAGCGAGGTAGCTAGTAGACTCACGATTATGGTAAGGATGAGTTTGGGTAGGTTATTGATAGACTTGACCCTAGGTGGAACATAAGGATTGGAGCTTCGGTTTTGGTACCTATTGTTGTTCTTATCTCTCCACCCTAGGTGTAACATAAGGATTGGAGCTTCGGTTTTGGTTCCTATTGTTGTTCTTATCTCTCCACCCTCCTTCATTCCTCTCTGTACCATCCCGGTATTTTGGACAATAATTTGAGCACGCACCTAAATGAAGGAAGTAGATCCGCGCATTGGGAAAAAATCATGTTACATCTACATATGCTAATAAGAGATTAGTATATAAATAGATGAAGCTCCGAAATAATTTTGGACGTAACAAGTATGACGACGGGGGTCGCAAATAAATTTGGTGTGTGCATAAAGAGGTTATGGACTAAAGCTATATCATATGATTGTGATAGTAAGTATATGAAGTGTGTTAAAAGTGATTTAATATTTAAGTGAATTAAAATCCGAAGTTAATTATGCGGGTAATTAAGTAATATTAATTATGTGACATTGTTAATTATGCAGCTTGTGTTTTTTTTTAGATGATGTGTGGCAGTTAGCTAGGAGAAATGTTAAGGGTGGACCAAAGAAGGTCACGTGTAAAAGTAGAAATTAGTATATGTTAGATAGATAGAAGTTTACAATTTTAGTGATCACTTAATTGGGTTCTACCCAACTTTGCCCCTTGTGCTTGAATACATTTATATATGTAGGATGATGACAAGGAAGTCATCTCTCCTATTAATTTGTCCTAGCTTGTTAACCTCTCCATATACTCTTATATAAGAAAACTAGTACAGAACGTTGGGAAATTAAGGGAAGCACATAGTTGTTGCTACAATTTTGGAATTCATTTATATTTTGGGGGAGAAACTCTCTTCTTCCCGTTCTTTTTCTGGGTTATAGTGAAGTGCAATAATGTTTTTGGTTCTAAGACTTCTAAAGAAAATAGGAGGTTACTTCGTAGTAAAGCAAGGTGGAAGGAGAATTGGTTCTTGACATCTAAGCTAACGTGGGTTGGACGGATTATTCGAGAGGTTGTTAAAGGGTCTACATCCAAGGTATGTTAAGGCAAATTATTTCTTTCTTTCGGCATGTTTCATGTAACGAAATATAACCGTGTTATTGCTCCATAAATTATTCTACTCCTGGTAGTTAAGAATATTCATGTTATTGATTCCTGTGCTAAAAGCATGTCTAAATATGTGTCTAAGACCTTATTGAGGCATGTGGAAAAGGATGTTAATATTTACAGTGTCATCTGAAGGTACATGTTAAATATCCAACGTTAGCCAAATGGACAAGGATATTATTGTCATCCGGTAAATTCAAAGAAGGTTTTATTATCATTCATGCATTTTCATTTGCATTGCATTCATATATTACCCAGGACCACTTGTGCTATGCACACTACTATATGGTAAATATTAAATATATATGTACTGGGAATGGGAAAAGTGAAAGGCGTTATATACGCACACCACCTGCAGCTGGTACAAACTATCACGAAAGAGCCCGAAGAGGCCAATATGATATGATGATGTGATGCCCTTGTGTGGCGATATAACCTGATGCCCACAGAGGCGGTTATGGGAGGATTCATGTGTGGACATTAGTATACCGCATTTGCGCTATGCATACATTCATTAATCATTACATGGTATGGTGCCCACAGAGGCCGACATGAAATGATGCCCGCAGAGGCTGTTATGGTAAGAAAGATACCCGATGAGGCTGATGTATATGAAAACTGCATTGTGAATAAAATTTAGGCATATGTATTAGGGCCCTCAGAGGTATTTACTATTGGTCGGTTGTTCTTGTTTCAGTTGTTGGTATATCCCTGTTATAATATTGTTCATACCTGACATACTCAGTACATCAGTCGTACTAACGTTCCTTTTGTCGGGGGACGCTGCGTTTCATGCCCGCAAGTTCGGTTAAAGAAGGTGACGGTACACGCTAGTAGGTTGCTGGTTCAACTGATATTGGAGCACTCTATTTGTTTCAGAGTTGCAGTTGGTCATGGTACAATAATTGTGCATGCGCATATGGGTATGGCGGGGTCCTGTCCCGTCCTTATGACGTCATGTATTCTTTAGAGGCTTGTATACATGTGTCCTGTGGTTAGTTGTCATGTTTGGTCTTGTCGGCCTTGGTATGGGTATGTATATATGAAAATTGGATTTCTGATTAAGATTTTCTATAATGTTTTTTGGCTTAGTCCGTATTCAATTGTGATTAGAAGTTCGTTGTATGATTAGCGGTGCCCGGCGGGTGGGGTCCGGGTGCCCGTTGCGGCCCTCCGGTTTGGGTCGTGATACTCTCTCCAATCAGGGTTATCTTGGTCATTGTTTCAACCTTGATTTTCGCATTGATTACTAGATCGCCACGGTTGGTTCGATTCTGGCTAACTATGGCGGAAACCCCCCCTGCACATTATTCACAAAGTTCACATCTTCCTCATTTTCATTATACCCTTCATAATCATAGGGTAGCATCTCGGTTGCACTTTGATTGGGACTCATACTTGTAACTGTATTCATTTTCTTGGCCCCTTTCTCCATCACATGTTTAGTAAGGACCGCCATTTGGGTCACCAATTGTGCCATAGTCTCGTCCCTCTCTTCTGCCTTCTTCAATGTCTCTCTATACAAAAAATTTGAGGGACTTCCCCCAAGTACCTCCGACGCTCTTGTGTGCCAAGCATGGTTCATTTTTGTTAGCTTATCAAGAAGCTCACTCACCACAGTAAATGAATTATTCATCAAGATACCTTCTATATTGTTAGCCACTGACTTGTTGACCGAATCAAGAGTCTGATAGAATGTTTCGAGCAATACATCATCACTTAACCCATGGTTGTAACATTGTTTGAGCTTCTTTTTTAATCTTAGTCGTGCTTCATACAAGACTTCACCCAGCAATTGACGGAATGTCAAGATTTTATCTCAAAGTTGGAGCATACGAGCCGGCGAAAAGAACCTCTCAATGAATGCATCCACCAACTCATTCCATGTAGTGATGTACTTGGAAGGTAAGTCATCCAACCAAATAGAGGCCTCCCTCGTTAGAGAGAAGGGGAAGAGCCTTAGCTTCACGACTTCTTCGGACATGTTGGGATGACAGAAGGCGAAGCACACCTCATTGAAGTTCTTCAAGTGCCTATTTGGGTCGTCAGATGTTGATCCTCTGAATAAGCCCTTGCTATTGAGCATATGGAGCATGATGGAGCTTATGTGAAAACTCGCATTCCCCGTAATTTGGGGTGGTCGGATATCATTAGCAAATATGGTCATCTCTATGTTTTCCTCATCATCGGACAACTCCGCAATAGAACATATACCACAAAAATAACAAGTAAACATAAATTTAGAAATAAAGCTTTTAGCAAAGTAATAATATACTACAAATAGGAAATTTCAAGACCATATTCCTCGGCAATGGTGTCAAAATTTGATCTCATCCAAATTATATCTTAAAATGGTATAACACAGCCATTGTCAAATATAATAACCCAACGAGGTTGGAGTAGAATCCCACAAGGAATACGATGAGAAATCAATCCTAATCACGTGTATTATGGATTTACTAATTACTTTACTTATATGGTGACCAAGTTTGTTTGTTTGTTTATTTTAACTAATCAAATACCTACATTAATTATCAATTAATGTATCAAGTAAATTGGAATGCTAAGGGTTGTGACTTAATGCATAGAAGTGGTGTTGAATTTTGCTAAGCTGGGTGTAATAAGTGTGGTATGAGCAATGGAGACTAATATCTAGGTGGATATTTCTCAATTGACCCATCTAATTTTACTTTAGGCTTTCTCAAACTCTAAAGAGTGACATTTATGAACATCCATTATTACCCTTAGTTGATTTCATTCTAATTAAAGTTGAAAATCATTAAATGTGGTTTAAAGCCCCAAGTCCTAATTAACTTACCCATTTCCTAGACTCTAGTTTCCTTTTTCAAGTTGACTAGCACATTTCATTATTTTGTCACAACTCCAACCTAGGTTCTAGCCACTCATGTTAAGCAATAAAAACACAACAAAGAAATAAATGAAAGAAGACATAATGAATATAAAAAGGAGCTTACAATGATTTTTGTATTAATAATGGAGTTTGTCTTCTACACCATGGAATATTAAGCAAGATTCTTGGAATCAATGAACTAAAGATGAATAGTATTTGTTGTCTCCTCAAGACAAGACATAAAGTGTAACGTAGAGTGGTAGATGTCAATATGTCAAATCAAAAAACCCTAGGTAATTATATATAGGGACCCAATTTTCAGACGTCACGTATTTATAAAAATGCCACAACCTGTCACTTTGCGACCGCAGAACGGGACTGCAAAACAGGTCTGCGGCCCGCAAAATATGACTAGGGTTCATAGAGTGAGTCTTGAGTTGGACTGTCCAGAACTGCGGTTGGAAGTGTGGTCCGCAAAACAGAACTGCGGCCCGCAGAAGTGCCCTGAGACTTCGCAATCTGAGCTGGACTTGAAACTGAAGCAATGGTTCGTAGATCGAACCGCGGTTTGCAGAACGGTGCAGATTGGATCACACTTCGGGACTCCGAAATCTTCCTTTCACTGTTTATTTCTGCGAGTGGCCTTACCATTCTACAGTCCCACAATCTGGTTCTACGGTCCGCAGAAGTGGTCTACTCAGCACTTCTTGCTTTTTTCAGCACTTTTGTCCATGTTTCAGCATATTTCCTCACTTTTGGTGTCCCAAAGCAAAAAACCTACAAAAAATGAAATAACATAAGAAACATACACTATAAATGCATAAAGGACTAGCCAGATTTGGTCACACATCTGTTGACCGACATCTTTCGAACACTAATATAATCTTGTCGTAAAATTGTTAGATATAATTGCAGTACGGGAAGTAAATAAATATTACAAGTGTTTGAAAGGATAAACTAGCAGCCAAGAATATAATTGCCGCAAGCTTGTTGATTCTTGAATCTTGATAACCTGAAATCAAGAAACACTAAATCTGGATTGTTACAATTGTGGCTGAGTCGATAGATGGCTCTCTGTCTTTAAGACAAGATTTCCCCCTATATATGATTTTACGTTAGTGGGCAATAGTCTCCCAAGATTAAAAAAAAGTAACTAATCAACCCTACAAAGCAAATAGGTTGATTCTGACGAAGAAAACAAACATGAAACGACTTGCTGAAGAATGGGAAAATAGAGAAAAAGGAAGAGTTTTTGTTCTTTTTTTTTTGTTACTATTTCTGCTATTTATTTTGGACTGTTTTTCTCTTTTTCGTCCTCCCCTTTCTCAAAACTATTTCACGTCTCAATATACAGTGTTTAGGAGGAGGAGAGGTGTTAAGAGGTCCTTTAAGAGATGTATTCATGGGTATTCAGCCCACAAACGTTTTGTAGTAAGTGCAAAACGTTTCAGAAGTTCAATGCCATAAACTATTGGCTTTCTGGCTGCTGAAAGCATTCCTGAAAATCCAGGGACCAAACTGCCAAACTGTAAATACTAAATAGTTTGGGGTCCAAAAGATAATATCAGAAGTATCCTAGAAGCCCACGACACGAGCCTGGACGGGACGGGACGGGCGGCCGGCGGCGGCGCACGTATGGGGCTAGCCTCGAACCCAAGCACACCTAGGTCCTCCCTCCTTCAAACACATGTGTTACCCCTTGAGGTCCCAAACCGTTATCCATTTTTTAGGCTTATAAAAAGAACAATTCTTCCTTTTCCGACCGATGTCGTAGATTTGTCCCACACCATATTTCCATGCCTCAAACACCTTACTTCGTGGACCAATATCTCTTTCATTTCTTAACGAAATTTTACGATCCTTGGCCTATGTTCATCTACTCACTTAGTAGATTATGCACGTGTGAAGAGACAAAGCCTCCAACATGCAGAACCTTAGTGTTTAATTCATTAAATATGGGTGGACGCAACCTCCCCACCAAAGGAAAATTTCCAACAATCCCCTCTTGAAAGAGATTTTGGTGCACACACAAGGTGCCTACTTTCAGCAATCTTTCAACGAAAAGATATTGCATCAGGAGAGGTAGCTTCCGATTTGAACCTTCCCTAGTTGAATATCACCGGACTTACTTACTGCGCGGTGAATGTGATGCCTTGAACCGTCTATGTTTAGTGTAAGCCAAGACAATGATACCAACACAATAACTCATCTTATTCATTTTCATTCTTATTGTTTTGTCCATTGTGGCCATGGACACACCTGGATTCTTAAGTGCGTTCATTTGAGGTGGCCTGTCTTCGCACTTAAATAGGTGATCTCCTACAAGGTATCCTTCTATACCTCACTTCACAAGTGTTTAAGAATCATTAAAAGTTTTCCCAACCTTAACCTCAACCGTTTGAGGATCGTTAAGGGTTTGGAAGCTTAACATTTACCCACCATGCAGGTAGCACTATAATGTCTATCGCGGGAACGGCTTTGGATTCATGTTTCTTTACAGAAATCATCATCCGAAGTGCTCTTGCTTCCACCGAAGCGCTCAACTGAACATTTTTCAGCTTAGTTTTCCCATTGAACCAAATTCTTGGGATCTCCAGTTAGTATGGTTGGGTTACCACTGCAAAGGTTCGTATTTGGTTTTAATCCCATTCCCCTAGACAGGCATAACTCTTGATCTTTGGGTAGTCCCTTAGTTAAAGGGTCCGTTATATCCTTTGATTAGTAATCAAGGAAGTGACACCCGTGATGATCAATTTCCACACGATCTTATGTCTCTGTCAGATCTGACAGATATGTCCAGACACTGTCATATGTGCCCTTCCTGAAGTCGACCGGCTAGCCACAGTGTATAATTGCTGAAGGCATGGGTTTCTCCCAATAAGGGACGTCCTCTAAGGAGTCGTAAAGTTACTCAACTTCTTTTATTCTTTGTTTAAAGAGATAAACTCTGACTCCATCATGAATCGGCTGATGCAAGTTTGCTTAGAGGATTTTACAAGACCCACCATACACATTAACTTGTGGCTTTGGTGTTCTTCAAGTCTGATGTCCAGTTTGCATCATTGTGTTCTCCCAGAACTGCTGAACATCCAAAATACCATAACCCGTAGATAAGTGAATATTTCAGATATCGTCATATCTGATTTAATGCTTTCTATCGATCAGTTTTAGAATCACGAGTGAACCTTAGTTCAATTGATCTACTTTGTAAGCTGATACCAGGTCGATTGTAGTTGTAAAATACATTAAACTGCATGTCACATGTGCATATCGCTCCTGGTATATGGGTGCACCATGACTCCAATCAATTCTATGATTCATATCCATTGGTAGCTTCAACGAGACTGTCAAATACCTCACAGTTAAGTTTGGAATTAGGCCAGTTCATTAGATGTCTTAGAAATCCCAATTCCTAAGATGTCATCTTTCATATCGAGACTTTTGTTTCAATATAACTTCCACCTTCAGACTGTTGGTTTTCCAACTGTTGGCTTTCTAAATTCAGAGTCAATGTTTCTGTTGTCAGATTCATTATTTCTATTTCACCTGAAACTTCCACGACCACATTGTAAATATTTCAGGGACCAAAATGAAAGTTCAGGAAGAAGTCCAATAGTTTAACAAACCAACTCTGATCTTCCACTTCCAACTCTCCGGTTAGGAAAGCTGTTTCAACATCCATATCACGCAAGACTGCAATGGCCCTGGATGTTAAGTTATTCACATATGAGCATATGTACAAGTAGCCGAGGCCTTATACTCGTCAGTAGATCCATCTACTTTGTACTCACTTTTGAGTATATACTTTCACAACCCAAATGTTCTTTTCCTGGAGGAAGGTCAACCATTACACAAGTATGGTTCTATATGATGGAATTTATTTCTCTTTCTGTAGCTTCTTTCCAAAGCAGCGCTTTTGGAGATGACAATTCTTTGTTAATTGTCCATGGTTCATTCTCAACCATACAAGCTAGAAGGCCTGGAACAAGACTGTGTCCCCTCTTTGCTCCATCTCGGTTCAACATCTAGAATCCCTGAGTTTTGTAGATCTAGAACATTAAGTTCTGGATAGTCAGCAACTTCTGAGTTATGTAGCTCTGGAACGTCTAGTTCCGGACAATCAGGCACTCGCAGGTTCTTGTTAACCTCAAGCAATTACTTCTTTTTCCTTCTCAAGAAAAGTTATCCTCAAAGAATTCAGCATTCTTTAACACCAAGAGGCGATAAGCACTACTGTTATTTGCAGATCCAGTGGATATGCAATCTACAGTCTTAGGTCCAACTTAACCTATTTCGGTATTCCAACCTCTACCAAGCCACCCCACAACACAACATTTGTAGGTGAGATTCTTTCCATGTTTCACACGGAGGGTTATTCTTATCCTTATGCGTAGTTCTGTTGAGAATCACATTTGCGGTAAGGATCGTCTTGCCCCACATATTTTGGACGTACGGCTTTGCGCTTGGCTAACACCGTTAGACTGAGGTGAGTAATGAGCAGTCGTTTGATGAACGTTACTTTACATTCTCCCCCTCTATCACTATGAATTCCTTAATCCGTAGGCTTAGTTGATTTTCAACTTCTGCTTGTAACAGCTTCATCTTTGCTTTTCAACAAACAAATGATGCAATACATTGTATCATCATTAATGAAGGTCACAAAGTACTTGTCTCCCCCCCTCTATTTGGTACAAACTTTAATTCACCCATGTAGGTGTGACTAAGTTCTAGAGGAGCGGTGCTTCTTTCCCTATTACTTTGATGGAATGGAAATGTGATTTTGACTCTTCGCCCACCTCACATTTATTTTGAGAGTTTATGTCAACAGAAGGCAACAATCTCAACTTAGTTAGCTTTTTAATGACTTTTTATTTAACGTGTCTTAATCTATGATGGCGTAGATGCATGGATTACAAATATATCATTCATTTGGCTACAGACATATTGTACCATTCTTAGTTATTACAGACCTGTTGGACTAGTCTCAAACCAGTTTGACCAACAACGTCCCTTAAACCAAGATTGGGACATGTATCACCTTCTTTTAGAGTGATCTCATTCCTTGAAGTCATATTGAGGACAACCTCTCCAACCCCTTCTACTTTAGAGGTGGCGTTGCTTCACATGAACAACCTCTTGCATGTGGTTAGGGTGTAACCGGATCATATGTGATCTGGATACTCTGGCCCACTCTAGTTGTTTTGGCAGACTGAATGTCCAATTTCTTTTCCGCCTTTCTTTAGGCCTTCATATCATTTAAGACCTGGAACTCTGGCCCACCTCACTAGGTGTCCATTACTTTTCTGCCTTTCTTCTGGCCTTCAGATCATTTAAGACCTGGAAATTCTGGGCCACTCCAGTCGCCCATAGGCTTTGTACGACTGAGTGTCCAATATCATCCTATCAAATGAATTTTGGCCCACTCCAGTCGCTTGTAGGCTTTGTATGACTGAGTGTCCAATATCCTATCAAATGAAGGATATTCTGTCAAATAGTGTGACAGGTTCAACGTCTTAAGATAAGTCATTATCTTTTAGTCTTCTTTCCTTGAGATTGGTGCCCAAACAATTCCTGGCTCTTGCTTAAGAGTGGTAACAATTTTCGCACAGTCAGTGGACTTTCTCCCTCGTATGTGCGAACATACTTTACACATGTTTAATAATTACACAAAAAGAATGGATCTTTTAAGTTTTGTTTACAATAGTTCAATCTTTAAACGGGAAGGAAGGAGATTCAATATCTGATTTTAGAGTGTAGGGAATATAAATTTTAATGAAAACACTTTCATATTTCTAGCCTTGTTTTGCACACTTTTATTCAGATATTATCTAAACACCTTATAGATAAGGAAGGATAAATTCACTTAGACCTTTTGGATTCTGGCCCACTTCAGTTAGATTGAGTGTCCACATCCTCCTTACCATAATTCGGATCATTTGTCTGGGACATTTATAGGTCTTCTGCTACAACATAGAACAACATCTTCAGCCTTCTCCTCTTGTCCCAGTTGACATCCTCAGCCTCTCGAGGGCGTTTGTTTCCACCACTCTCGGGAGCGGTGACACCATGAACACCTTGACCGTCAATAGCATAATCAGAATTGTCTTCTACCAGAAAACCACAACCATAGCCAGATTTGGTCACACATCTGTTGACCGACATCTTTCGAACACTAATACAATTTTGTCGTAAAATTGTTGGATATAATTGCAGTACGGAAAGTAAATAAATATTACAAGTGTTCGAAAGGATAAACAAACAGCCAATATTATAATTGCTGCAACCTTGTTGAGTCTTGAATGTTGATAACCTGAAATCAAGAAACACTAAATCTGGATTGTTAAAACTGTGACTGAGTCGAGAGATGACTCTCCGTCTTTAAGACAATATTTTCCCGTATATATGCTTTTACGTTAGTGGGCAATAGTCTCCCAAGATAAAACAACAACTAATCAACCCTACAAAGCAAATAAGTTGATTCTGACAAAGAAAACAAACATGAAACGACTTGATGAAGAATGGAAAATTAGAGGAAAAGGAAGATTTTATGTTCTTTTCTTTTTGTTATTGTTTCTGCTCTTTCTTTTGGACTGTTTTTCTCTTTTTCATCCTCTCCTTCCTCATAACTGTTTCATGTCTCAATATATAGTGTTTAGGACGAGGAGAGGTGTTAAGAGGTCCTTTAAGAGGTGTATTCATGGCCATAAACGTTTTGCACTTAGTGCAAAACGTTTCAGAAGTTCAATGTCATAAACTGTTGGATTTATGGCTGCTGAAAGCATTCCTGAAACTCCAGGGACCAAACTACCAAACTGTAAATATTAAACAGTTTGGGGTCCAAAAGATAATATTAGAAGTATCCCAGAAGCCCACGACCCAAGCCCGGATCGGACAGGACGGGCGGGTGGCGGCGGCGCGCGTGTGGGGCTAGCCTCGAACTGAAGCACACCTAGGTCCTCCCTCCTTCAAACACATGGGTTACCCCTTGGGGTCCCAAACCCTTATCCATTTTTAGGCTTATAAAAAGAACAATTCTTCCTTTTCCCACCGATGTGGTAGATTTGTCTCACACCATATTTTTATGCCTCAAACACTTTACTTCGTGGACCAATATCTCTTTCATTTCTTAATGAAATTTTATGATCCTTGACCCTACGGTCATCTACTCACTTGGTAGATTATGCACGTGTGAAGAGACAAAGCCTCCAACGTGCGGAACCCTAGTGTTTAAGTCATTAAATATGGGTGGACGCAACCTCCCCACCAAAGGCAAATTTCCAACAGTTATCATTATACAAATGTGAGAGAAAATCATTTTATTGATTATTTTGTTAGTACAACTATGTACGTATCCGTTGATTCTAATTTTTGTATTGTTCGTCTTGATTTGAATCTTATGTAGTGTATATCTTGAAAAGAAGGATGCCCTTCCAGTGATGTGTTGAATCACCAAGAAGATTTGAGCAGCACTTCGGATAGTTCTTTAGTGAGGACATCTCTCGTAAAGAAAATAAACAGTGAAAGATGAATTTAGCTCTATTGATTGTATAGAGTATGGTACACAGAGGAAGCATATTTATGCTTGTCGGATTTGGAATCCTACTACTTTTTATATTTCTATATGTTTATAGGTTAATATAATACAACCTCATCCAAATAAAATTTTATAAATACTCAGACGTTATCCGCTAATCCTTAGAGTCTAGATGTTGTATATCTCTAACATCTCTCCTCAGGCTGGAGGTGGGGAGAGGAACAACTCCGAGCTTAGATTGAAAGAAATGAAACTGTGCTTTTAGTAAGCGTTTTGGTAAACATATCTGCAACTTGTAGATGTGAGGGATAAAATTTTGCAACCACGAAACCTTGAGCTACTTTTTCCTGTACAAAATGATAGTCTATCTCGACGTGTTTAATATGAGCATGAAACACCAAATTTGTAAATAGGTGAAGAGCTGAAATGTTGTCCGAGAAGAGTAATGGATGATTGAGTAGTGGTCCCATAAAATATATGTTATCTATCTGAGTTCCGCAGCCAAAGAAGCCAAAGAGCGATACTCCGCCTTCGCATTTGACTTGGAAACCGTGTGTTGCTTTTTAGAAGCCTAAGATATACGGTTGGAACCAAGAAAAAATAATTTCCTCTCTTGCACATGGCTACTCATGAATCCCCGAGGGTTCCTCCTCCTCCAACCCCAACATAACATATCCTCCTCCTCCTTCCTCATCTCCTAACTCCTTTCATTTGGCTTTCGCTGTAACAAATATCAAGAACTTTATCTCATTGATGCTTGATCAAGAGGATGGTCAATACTCGTCATGCGTTGAACTATTTCACATTCATGCATGTGCATACAACTTGCTTGATCACATTGATACCACCCACCCTGTCCACCAAACGTCGATGACTCGACGTGGAAAAAGCTCGACGCAATCGTCAAACAATGGATATATGGCACCATATCCAAAGACCTACTTCATATTATTATGACGACAGGTGCGTCGGCTCATGAACTATGGACAAAGCTAGCGGAAATCTTTTAGGATAATAAACATACACATGTCGTGTATCTAGAAGAGCAATTCAACAACACTCATCTTGAGAATTTTTCCAACATGTCAGACTATTGTAAACAACTTAAACTAGTGGCCGATCAATTGTCTAATGTTGGCAACCCAATTTCAGAAACAATTATGGTTTTCAACTCATTAATGGTTTACCAAAAGGTGAGTACGACACTGTCACGACCCAAACTGGAGGGTCGCGAAGGGCACCCGGACCTTACCTATCGGGTACCGCCAATCCCACTAGCAACACCTAACTATAATTAAATATGGACTAAGCCGAAAGAGGACTATATAAAATCAGATAATCATCTTATAAATATACACCAATGTCAAGGCCGACAAGGCCATACAAGTATACTACACACATGACACCTACCTACAAGCCTCTAAAGAATACATGACATCACAAGGACGGGACAGAACCCCGCCATACCCATATGCGTATGTAAAAATATTGTACCACGACCAGACTGCAACTCTAAAATAAATAGAGTGCTCCAACATCAGCTGAACCAGCAACCTACTAGCGTGAACTATCACCCTCTTTAACTGAACCTGCGTGCATGAAACGCAATGTCTCCTGACAAATGGACATCAGTACAACTGATGTACTGTGTATGTCAGCCATGAATAATAACATAATAGGGATATAACAATAACTGAAACAGAAACAACCGACCAGCAGTAAATGCCTCTAAGGGCCCTAATACACATGCCTAAATGTTATGCACAATGCAAATGCGGTATATATATGTATATATATATATTACGAAACGTGCAACCCGATCCAATATATTTCAGTGTTGCGGAACGTGCAACCCGTCCCAATATATGTTAGTGTTGCGGATCGTGCAACCCGTCCCAATATATGTTAGGGTTGCAGATCGTGCAACCCGATCCAATTTATGTCAGTGTTGCGGAACGTACAACCCGATCCAATATTATATATATATATATATAATGCATGAATGATAATGAAATATCCTGAACTTATCGGATGACTTAATATCCTTACCCCTTTGGCCAACATTGGAAATATCAACATTTATCATATATGCCTCAATAAGGACTTAGGAACATATTTAGACATGTTTTTTAACATATGAATCAATAACATGAACATTTTTAACTACTAAGAGTAGAATAATTTATGGAACAATACCACGGTTATGTTTCGTTACATGGAACATGCCAAAAGAAATAAATAATTTGCCTTAACATACCTTGATAATAACGGAACCAGCCCTTTCTTAATTATTGTTTGCTAGAACGTGGCTTTGCAACAATTTTGGCAGGATGCTTTGTTCTAACCAAGGACTAAGAACGAATTGCCTACAAAATGAAATATTAAAAGCAACTGTACATTTCTTTTGGTCTATAAGACTTCTCCAAAGCCAAGTGAAACGTTTTACTAAAATGAAATTGTTGAAGATGTTACTGGTGTTCCTTTGGCCTTAAAAGCAAGAATATAAACTCCTTAAAAGATGCCTCAAGCTTGCATTTAATGGACGAATGATTTGGTCTCCCACTTAGCTAAATCTTTGGCGGTGGGATACCCCTAATCACGACACATACACACTACATGCACTATACTTAATTAAGTAAGTGACTTGCCTCCGTATAATTTATCAATCACACACATAATTAATTTTGTACTCCCAATTCACTTAAACCTTGATAACTTATAAAACCTTCATATCCTCAATGTCATAATTTTGTGTTATGACACTAGTCCATAACCTCCTTGGCGATATACAATTATTATTATTATTAATCTCCATCGTCACACTTGTTACGTCCAAAATTATTTCCGAACTGCATCTTTTTATATACTAATCTCTTTATTAGTATACGTAAATATGACATAAATTTACCTAATGTTCGGGTCTATTTACACACGCCTAGCGATTTTACATATGCATAGCGATTCAAACCGTGACCAAAAAGTACAAGATGTTACAGACACGCTAGCCACGATGATCCAACAAGTCGATCCCCTTATAAGCTTCAACAAGGCCTGGTCTCAATTACTGTTGGAGCAAACTAAACGAGCCAAACAAGACGGGTATAATCAATAGGCTTTGGCGATCAACGCACCGTCGACCACCACTATGCCCACCGGACCACCACCACACACGGATAATCTATCCCACCATGGTGGTCGAGGCTGTGGCAGGTGGCATGGCCACTGCAATGAACGTGGAGGAAGAGGAAAGGGCCACAGAGTACGACCCAATTCTACCGACCCAACACACCAGGACCCCTATCCAGCACTCTGGGTCGGCCCACTGCCTTGGGCTAATTACGGAGGAAACTGGGCCACCCCATACTGCCCGTACCTAATGCAACAGGGCTAGCATTTGGGCAAGTGGCAACAACCCATGTACTGGGCCCTCACCCAGGCAGTCGTCCGATAGGCCATGCCGAGCAGGCCCATCTCGCACTGGCCCAACAACAACAACCGAGTTCCGACCTCATCACGCCTACCGAATTAACTCAGGCTTACATCACTATGAATATTCAGCAGCCCGATGATGCCTGGTACATGGACCCGGGCGTCACATCCCACCTCACTCACACTTCTGATAATCTTCCTCGACTATTTAATTTGCAAAATTCTCAATACATTTTGGTCAGAAATGACAATCGCATTCCAATTCAAGGTTATGGCACTACTCATACACCTAACCCTTACCCTCTTTTTTACCTTAAAACGTCCGTTATGCCTCTAACATCATCAAAAAATTAATCTTTTTTAGGAAATTTTCTAGTGACAATTAGGTATCTATTGAGTTTGACCCTTTTGGTTTTCTGTGAAGGACCTACATACAAGGACACCTCTTACGAGATGCAATAGTGTGTGGGACCTCTATCCTTTCTCATCCACTTTCGTTGCACGAGTCACTCCAAATACCTCTCTAGTTGCAATCTCTTCATCAACCTGGCACAGTAGACTTGGGCACCCGGGAGCACCAGTTTTTAATTTTCTTAGAAATAGAAATTTCATTCGATGTAATAATGGGAAATTGACCCAATTTCTTTAATTTCTTATTGGCTATCTAAAACTAGAAATAGGACACAAACTATTTGTGCATACAATTTCATAAAACATTGGTTAATCTCTAGATTTTGTGTGCCATCATCCAATTGGATATTAATATTATCAGAAGAGTACACCCAAAGGATGTGCATATCTGATGCATATTCCAAATGCCTTACACAAGTCTAAGATCCAAATGGAGCTATGAGCGAGTGCAGAAGTGGCTCAATTGAACTTGTTACTTTATTAAACTCGAACTTTATAAACAAAAAAAATTAAATTATAAATATATTCAAAATACTTATTCTAAGGCACTAATTCTAAATTTGAATCGTCTCATAAATGAGTGGGTATATTTATGTCATTGCATTTCAAAAGCATAATTCTAACAGGGTTTAGGCTAGATGGTGGCATTTTCTTGATTGGGAAAAAATTCACAAGGTTCCTTGAGCAAAAGAGGGGGAAATTTCAAGGTTTTTCTTGATCTTGGTTGAGTCTACTTAGGTTTGGAATTATTTGCTTGTTTATCCAAAGAAAAGGAAAGGTAGTCATACTTAATTATTTACTTCCCTTCTTGTCTGTCCTCCATCACACCCTTTTCTTTGGATAAACAAGTGGACCAACTTGTCATTTCCCTTGGTTTTAACTTGTCATTTTTCACCAAATAATTTTTTCCAAAATGGTCCTATTCCTGCCCATTTTACCTATATTACTATAAAAAAATTCAAGTGTGACATACATAGAGAGTAGCATGAGAATCTGATATAACACAAGTTTTAATGAATTTAACCTTAACCACTTGTGATTATGGTGTTTGAACTGTTGTTTCAGAAAAGTTTTCTGAGGACTACAATTTCGGGAACTTAGTCCGTGTATCAAACGACCCCTTAATATTTGCACATTTTTTTAAAGAGTCTCAAAGCACGTTCCAAAACATTTTAGTCTTCAAATCGCAATAACTTAGGATTTAATCAGTCAAAAATAGGCTATCGGAAGTTTTAAGAGCGAGAGAGAGATCGTAGCTTTGAAAAGATTAGACTAAGAATAGTTTTATTGTGCAATAGACTTAAGTTTTACAAGAGTTCATTTTTCGTTGTGTTTGATATTCTCATTTTCTCTCTTTTTGTATGTCGGCCTTTAACTAGCCAGTTTGACCTATCTCCTAGTGTAGTAATTTTTCACTCCAATTGGCTCCCATACCATGGACCATCATTCATGCCAATATGACTGATTAATTTAGATTTGCATCGGCCCTCGAGTAAGATGTATTCTAAGGGCTCGAATTCAACACTTTTAGTTAAGGATAAATAGATGTTAATCATCCCACCATACCCTTTTGATATGTCTTATTTTTTATTTTATTATAATAATATCACTTTTTTTTTGAATGATATTATCTAATTATTTCTTGAATGATCTTATTGTATTCAACGTATAAAAGTTAAACTCAATTAGTTAAATTATAGTATATCACTTGCTAATTGAAGCATTAATTTTGATGGTGTGACATTTAACATAGCACAAAAGAAGAGCCTCCACTTCATATTCAGGAAGTAATGACGTAGGAGTATTGACATCACCATATCCAGAAGATGAGGCTTATAACAAGAATGAAATTCAAGCCACTCAAATGGAACCAACAAGTTGTAAAGAAACATTAAATGCCACTTTTCAGACGGGTTTGAAGTAAAAATTTTACTTGCAATTCCATATTTACATTAAATTAATAAATGACATGATATGTGTTTAAATATAATAATTATTACATTACTACGATTAATTAATATATATATATACACTTAATTAAAATTATTTAATTATAATAATTTGAATTAATTTGGTGTAAACACTCCATACGAGTAAATATTATTTGGTTTTGTCCCCTCCATTTTTTTCGCTTTGTCCAGTTTTGTTTGATTGAACATGATTGGTACTTACCGTAAAGAATGAATCTTGAGTCTAACTCAATTCAAAAGCTAGCTTGTAGGATAAGGATTGTTTAAGTACATATAAGGAGTTCATGTTCCCATTTCATTTCCGATGTGGGACTCTTAACACACCCCCGCACGCCCATACCTCGTTAACTGGAGCGTGAATAATATAATTTGGGGGCCCAACATCGATGAACAAAGAATTGGAATGGGTCTGACTCTGATACCATGTAAAATAGTGTAATTCTCCTCTGTTGGAGGTTTCTCATTAATGCAATATACATAGGTGTTTACAATTACAAAACCTAATTGGAGAAAGATCTCTAAACCTAATTGGAGAAAGACCTCTACTTTACATAATTACACTAGAATAATAATTACAGAATATATGGATAATATTAATATATTCTCTATCACACCCCTCAGTCGGAGCTGGAGGAGGCTGGACGTTGAGACTGAATCTGAAGTCAAGGAACAGTTGTTGAGGAAGACCCTTAGTGAATATATTTGTGTATTGATAGAAATAGAGATCTCTATTTTATATAATTATATTAAAATAATAATTATAAAATATATAAAAAATATTAATATATTATCTATCACTTACTATGACCTAACATGGTTGGGAACGATGCACCAAATCATAAGGACTGCTTTTTTTAATCTACACAAAGAAAGAGACAGGAAAAAGTTAATGAGAGGAATTTTAGAACGTGAGGCATCCAATCCAAGAGTGAGTCAGCAGGTGAATAAAATATGTGAAAAATCATTTTTAAGAAAAATAAAAAAGTACAGTAGAGACAAAATTATGTGACCACTTTCCGTCCGCAGAGTCGAATCTAGGATTTAAATTTTATAGTTTAAGATTTTCATATTGAATTTATTATATTCTTATGATATCTACTATTTGCTGCAATTTTAATGAATTTTTACACATAAACTTGTGCTCACATCGAAGGTACTGGTTTAGATGAACTCACGATAACTTAAAGATGCATATACTCCCGCATGCCCACTTAAGATTTAACTGATAGAGTTAACCGATACATGTGATAGTGAAAGGTAGTAAATACCCCGTTGAATAGTCGATATTCGCACAAATTAGTTCACACACCACAACTATCAAAAAATAACGTGACAAAAGAGCAAATAGTTCCAACATTGACAAGTACATCCCAATATTTCTTGTTTATAAGAAAGATATAGTATAAAATTGAGTTTATTCACGAATTTCAATAAGAATGAGAATAGGAGAGAAGCATCAATAGGCTTGCTACGCAGGAGAGATGATGCTGGACGATAGAGATGGGAATAAATTAAAGGGGCTTAATTTATTGTCCAGCATCATACTCCTGCATATTAAGCCTCAAAAGATGATAGAAAACCAAGTTAATTACCATGATGGTTATAGATACTTGAGAGAGATCTTATAAATTTGTCTTGGTTATATACAATAATTGGTAGTTTTTCACATATTTCAGCTAACAGTGTTAGTTGTTTTTTAACAGATTCTTTCAGTTTTAGGAGGCAGATGACTGACTTGGATCATCACTACGGAAAATATAGGTATTGAAAATCTTAACAACCCATAGGTTCCCAATTTTAAAGCGATTCGTGTTCTACTTTGTCTATTGAATCAACTCTTCTCCTTTTGTTTTTTCTTTTGAAAAGAAATTGAGCTCTTTTCCAGTAGCAGGCAAAACAAAGCTTAGTGTTAAGTATATCGCTTTTGTAGAATGATTTGATCCATCAATGACATCTGTATGAGAGGCGAATGATAGAGTTCTATCCCCTAAGGATGTTGGCAGCAGGTAGAGAGATTCTTTTTTCCTCTTCAAAGTACAAGGAAATGCAGACATGGCAGAATTCTGAAGGGTTCAAATATAGGGCGACGTTTGATTTCTATGATTCAGATAAGAAAAGAGTTTCAAACAAGCGTAGACATCACAAAGCCAGCTATAAATAAGCAAGCAAGAAGGATAGGCCAGACAAAGGCGCAAAAAAAGGCAAAACACGGGACTCTATATCTAGGAAAATTGTGCAATTTACATGATGAAGACTGAGGAAATAGGGAACATCATATCCAACAGCAGCTGCAGAATTGTTTGTTATATTTCTTGAGCAAGTGCAGTCGATCATTTTTTATCCTCTCCCCCTGTCCTTGTGCACCTCATTGTCATCTTTTTCTTTACTGGATACATAAGATACCAACAAGTTCATTTCCAAGTTCCTATGGCTTCTGTCTTGGAGCATATCACCTATTATATAGGACATTAAATATATGAAAGTTCAGATGAAGGCATTGTGAAATGAGGATTCCCTTCACAATGGGTTCCCTGCGCAAAAGCTAACAGATGGGGAGCCTGGTGCACAATGCATCCCACCTTAGCAGGGTCAGGGGAAGGCCCTCTAAGGGATGTGATATAACAACCTACCTAATGCAATCATAAGTGATTGCTTCCACGGCTCGAACCCGTGACGTATAGGTACACGGAGAGAACTTCACCAATCATTAGTGACTACTTTCACGGCTCAAACCCGTGACCTGTAGGTCACACGAAGACTACTTTACCATTGCTCCATGACCCCCCTTCCTTAAATGTTGTAGTCTAGGATTGAACCCAAGTTGGTGATAACAGAGGGGCACTTCAACCAGTGCGCCCATCCAGCAAAAGCTAACAGATATTCAAGAAAAGTTAACCATGTCAATTTGCGTTGATTTGAATTACTCCCGTCTTAGTAAGTAAGAAGTACTCTTCATTCCAGTTTATGTGACCAACTTTCCTTTTTAGTTCGTTCAGAAAAAAATAATACACTCCTAAATATGTCACACTTCTCATTTACCCTTAATAGGAAATTTTTATAACTACACAAATACTAGACATGTTTATACCCAAAAAGATTTTTAAAATCTCCATTTCTTTTCTAAACTCGGTGTCAACTCAAACTATGTCACATAAATTGAAACGGGAAGTACAAATTAGGAGAAGCATGGAAAGTTTACTATCCACTTGCCTGATTCTCTGTAAACGAATACTAGCGCTTGTTTAATTGATGATGAACCATAGCATGCCAAGTAAATTTGCAAACTTATCAGAGTACAAGGAAAGTGAGCGTTTGGGAAAATAAGATGGCCACAGTTGACGGGCGTGCTGCACATGTATCTTTTAAGTTACATACGAAAAAAGACCAACATAATGACAATTCCCATAATATAGATTCAGTCCATATCTCCACCATAACTATGCAACACATTTGAAATAAGCGACATGCCACATATACTTCCTTTCTACAAACCTTGACATACAGGGGCTAGTTACCATGACCCCGACACACTGGCAGTTGGATTCTGGAAAGCAGAGAAATTCCAGAAAGCCTTTAATGAATATGGCTGAGAAATTGTCACTCCCTCTTCCGTGATTTTTGCAATCTGCAAGTTCATGAAGCAATGTCAAAATGGAAGTTCATTTGTTTTTTATTTAACAAACTGAAAAGAACTTGTTCACATGCAGTTCATGTTGTATTGTCAGGACTCAAGATATCAACGAAAAACTAACATTACAGCACCAATTACATAAATCTCCAACTTCTTTTGAAAGAACAATATGTGAATAAAACATATTTCTCCCTCTCTCTTTGGGCTGGTTAAGTCACAAGGGAAAGCACAAACTTCCACAGAACCATCTCAAAGGAACTGGAGGGAGGAGGAATCAACCAAAAGTTAAATATTCAAGAGTCAAAAAGTAGTCAATGCATCTATCCCATCACATTCAACTCTAAATGCAAATTCTGCTACAAGCTCTATATTCTGTTTAAGCTTTCCAAAACCCCTTTCTTATGTTTACTACTTTATGGTACATCTAGGAATAGAAACCACTGCCACCAACATTGGCATTGGCTTCGAAGAAATGCTATGGACTTTAAAGAACAAAATATAGGTTCTTCTACTTCTACTTGACTACAGTAAAAAAATCTTCCTAGAAGTGCATGTCTAGCAGGAGGGCTATACCTGAAGCTTGTTGACCGCAGATCTATCCCTATACATAAGAACACACATACATTTCTCCAATAACTTAACACCTTCTTAATAGCTCAAGTCTTCACCCCATTCATCACGGATAATGGGCTTTGCAAGGTGATTTCCAAATCCAGTAGCCATGTGAGTGTCCTTGAAGGGGGTTATGGAACAATAAAAATAAAATGAAATAAACATGAATGCCAATTCTGTTTTCGAATGTCGGAAATTATGTCGTCCGACACCAGTAACAACACTTTCGCAAAACATAAAACTTTGAAGAGTAAATGCAGCAGAAATTTAAAAAACACAAGAGTTTAAATTTTCATAGGTTATATATATAATATAACTTATGATGGTCAATGACCAAATGTATTGCATATATATTATATACAAATATACAAATTCTTTTCTTTACAAATTTACAAGATAAAACGGAAAGTATTAAAAATTGAAGTCGTAGTCTGCCTGAAAAATCTAACTAAGTAGACATAGACAACCTCTCATTACAATCGCTCCATACAAAACTAATCTAGAATCTACACAACAATTGTAATGCTGGATAGAATGTTGTCAACACACTCTGGAAACACTGGTGATCCAGATTTCTGGGATGAAACCCGAGAGCTCTCTTGGTATTTTTACTTTCTGATTCTGGATATCGATTCTCTGTAGTAGCCTCTCTATTTATAGTAGAAAGTCTTCCTTGAAAAGTTCATCGATCAGTTGTGGAAGTTGAGGGAAAGGTGGACTGCTGGTGGGATTGGTTGGAGAAGATCAGGGAGTAATAATCTCAATAGCTTTGCCTTGATCCTCACGATAAGCAACAGCTTTTGACTTAGTCCTCACTCATTTTTTACCAACTCCTTTTTAGCTTGCCAAGTCTTTTTACCTCATAGTAATATTTACACAAATATTACTACATCACGTGAAGTAAGGCAAAATCAGTTCAGAAAACGTTGGTCCGAATGTTGTGCAACATTTGTCCCAACATACTTACACATTCATATCAATACTTTAGGAGATATGGTGGATCAAATGTCACAACACCAAATCCAACATTAACAATCTCTCCCTTTTTGCCTTTCTTCATAAAACTCATCAAAATGTAAAGTTGACTAAGGATGTTGTCACAAATGTTGTCTGACATCTGCGATCAATAATTTCAAGGTTATGCTCCCCCTTAACATGTGATGGCATACAAGCAAACATGTGTATACCGATTCATAGGATTAGAAAAGGAAAAATTATGAGCACACATATCACATATCATCCAATATATACAAACCATAAATAGAAATATTCATTTTCAGCCAATATCAATATCAATCCACTAAAGATCCTCATACAGCATCGACAACAGCAACAGCTCCCTCTTTGCTCATCATACAGCAGCAGCAGCTTCCAACAGCTTTCTACTCCTGCATAACAACTTTAAACTTCCTCTGCACAACAACATTTAGCTTCCTCCCCGTGCATCAGCATTATCTCCCCCTTTTTGTGAAGAGAGTAACATCATGAAATGGTATCTAGCTTGTATCAGGGCATTTCTTGCAGCATCAACCTCAGAAATATGTTGGTTGATTTTTCCAATTTGATCCACAAGCCATTCTGTAGACAGTGTAGACTGTCTTGGACCGGTGTTGCCCAGATATTGGTGACATTTCTGGCAACATTTTCACTTTCAGCTTCCTTCTTCCGGGGCAAGTCGATGATGTTTTCTGGGAGATTGGAGGAAGAGGTGGTTGTTCTATTTGTTGGGGATCATTGCGCTCGGAAGCCTCCGTATTCATTGGAGGGCTAGAGTGGATGTTGGATGACATTTGTTATGACATTGGTGATATTTTCATTAGTGAAAATTTGGGAGAGGGTTTTGAGAAGTTAGGGTTTCTAATAGAGATTGGAGTTTGGTTTGGTGATTCCATCAGTTAGGTAGGCAGATATATACCTGATGTGATTTCCCCTTCCTTTTTATATTTTTGTGGGAAAATCATAAATGATAAAATAATAGAAAATGAGAGAAATATTTATAATGGCTAACCTTTTCTTAGAAACAAAAATTCCTTATTTTTAGGTGTTTCAATTTTACACAATAACTTACACCTAAAATATTGGGATAAACATCACGGTAGGAATAAAATTTAATCTTATCATTTTAAATTCTGAAATTCCATTAAACAAGGCATATAGTAGGGAGTAAAATCAGATATTTCAAAAATCAGATAAGAACAACATCCCAACACATATCACATTCTAAAAATCTCAACAACAATGTGAGCAACATTTTGGACGACACAAGTATTTTGATCCCCCAAGAATTTTCAGATTTGGCAACAAACCAAGACATGTTTTATATGCACTTTATGAGTTTGACCACTGAACCAATGTAACATTTTCTCATCATGTCCTTGATCTAATCATATAACACATATAAAAGAATTTTTCGTGTCAAAAATAAGAATACTTTTATGGTATTCTTAAATCTCTTTTGAAGCACTCGATACTCCTATAGAATAAGAACGATATCTTTTCACGGGCTTTGCCCTTATTTCATAGTTGTCAAATATTTGTAAAGGCTTTGCCTTATTTTGATACTCCCTTTTTATGATATATATGTATATTTTTTTATATCATCGCAGAGAACGGTATCACTTTGATAACATATTCTTATTGAAGGATCATGCTTAAAAGTTATGCACCATATAACAATAATAATCAGTTAGTGATATAACATAGGTAAATGTCACCCGAAATGTTAGACAACATTTCAGCCGACATTCACCAAAAATGCATCTTTAGAGATTACAAAGACCAAGAGATTTCTTTAAACTAGAAAATCTCTCATGGTCCAAAGCTTTTGTAAAAATATAAGCTAGTTGATGAAGAGTGTCAACATTTTCAATATGAACTAGCTATTTTTCAACTAAATCTCTTAAAAAGTGATGTCTAATATCAATATGTTTTGTACGTGAGTGCTGAACTGGATTTTTGAAAATATTTATAGCACTCAAATTATCACAGTACAAAATCAAAATGTTGCTAGTAAATCCATAGTCGTCTAACATGTGTCTTAGCCATATTAATTGAGAGCAACAACTTCCAGCTACTACATATTCAGATTCAGCAGTTGAAAGTGAGACACTGTTTTGTTTACGACTATACCATGAAACAAGGTTATTGCCAAGATAAAAACATCATCCACTTGTACTTTTTCTATCATCCACATCTCCAGCCCAATCCAAGTCACTAAATCATATTAAGTTAGGATTAGTGTCTTTGGAATACCAGATTCCCAACTCACATGTGCCAGCAACATATCAAATAATATGTTTCACGTCATTTAAGTGGGACATTTTGGGACAGGCTTGAAAACGTACACAAACACAAACACTAAACATAATATATGGGCGACTAGCAGTAAGATAAAGAAGGCTATCTATCATAGATCGATATAATATTGGGTCGACATTTTCACCAACATTATCCTTACATACCTTCTGCGATGAACCCATTGGCGTTTTCAGATGTTTAGCGTTCTCCAAACCAAATCTTTTAACTAGATTATTTGCATATTTACTTTGTGAGATGAAATTTAATCTTCACTTTGCTTTATCTGCAAGCCTAAAAAAGTTAATTCTCCAATCACGCTCATTTCAAATGTCAATGACATAGTTTCAACAAATGAATTTAGGTACAACTGTGAAGTCGATCCAAAGACTATGTCATCCACGTAGATTTGAGCATTTATAATATCTACACCATGTCATTTAATAAACAAAGTACGATCAGCTTCGCCACGGTTAAAACTAAAATCAAGAAGAAAGTTAGTTAAATGACCATACCATGCACGAGGGGCTTGTTTCAACTCATACAAAGCCTTTTTAAGCTTGTACACATAGTGTGGATGGTAAGGATCTTCAAATCCTTTTGGTTGTTTAACATATACCTCCTTGTCTAGATAACCATTTAAGAAGGCACCTTTTACATCCATTTGGTGTAAAGTAATTTTCAGACAACAAGCAATAGCAAGTAAAAGTCTAATCGACTCGATTCTAGCTACAGTGCGAAGGTTTTATCAAAATCAGTTCCTTCAACCTGAGTATAACCTTGTGCAACTAGAGAGTGCTTTGTTTCTAACAACTGTTCCTGATTCATCTAATTTATTTTTAAAATTTCACTTAGTTCTAAATACATTTGTATTATTTGGACGTGGAACTGAGTCCCAGACTTCATTTCGAGAAAATTGTTCAAGCTCTTCTTGCATTGCTTGTATTCAGAAATTATCTTTAAGTGCTTTTACAAAATTATTTGGTTCTAATGTAGATATAAAACAAGAAAAACTAACCTCTTGGTATATGGTTGACATACACACATACCTTACCATTTCTCTATAGTTAAGTGGTTCTTTGCCTCTTGTTCTAATTCCTTCAAAAACTCCCCTATCACTTGGCCCGTTGGATGATTCTTCCTAATCCTTGATGAGGGGTCCCTATGAACTTGGTCTAACAGTTCGGCACTTGACTCCTCATCTGTGGCCTCTGTGGTCTCTATTTCTGTTTTGGATGTTGCTTAAGGTGTGGCAACATTTGTGGAAACATCCAATTCTTCTACAATCTATGGACTTTCCACTGTATCTATAATGGTATTTTCAATAGTTTTTCCTGAAATATCAGAAAGATCATCAAAGATAACATATACAGACTCTTGTACAGTTCTGAATATCAGATTGTATACTCGATAAGCATGACTATTTTGTGAATAGCCAACAAAAATTTCTTTATCACTCTTAGAGTCAATTTTTTTCCAAATGATCATTGTCATTTAAAATATAACAAATACACTAAAAATATGAAAGTAACGCAAGTTTGGTTTCTTTCCATTTATAATCTCATCGGGTGTCATCTTTGTTCCTGACCTTAAATAGACTCTATTAGTGATGTGATTAGCAGTGTTCAAGGCTTCTGCCCATAAATATTTTGACAAATGTTAAGAACTAAGCATCACTCTAGCCATTTCTTGCAATGTCTTATTCTTCCGTTCTGCAACCCTATTCTGTTTAGGAGTTTTTGATGCAGAAAACTCATGGAAAAATCCTTTTTTCTCACGAAAATTCGTAAATGAACTATTTTCAAATTCTTTTCCATGGTCAGATCTAATCGGAAAAATAGGAGAATAGAATAAATTTCTAATTCTACAGTGCAAGATTTTAAACATGGCAAACGTTTGTGATTTTTCTTTTAAAAAATATATCAAAGAATATTTAGAAAAATCATCTACTATCACAAAGGAATACATCATGCCTCCTACACTGTCTACTTTAATTGGACCCATTAAATCCATATATAGAAATTGAAAACGGTGAGACGTACATGAATGTTGTCCATCGTGTTGGACAACATTATGAGAGACATAGGTTTGCTTACCTTTCAAACAATCTTCACAAACAGTTTTACCTTTATGGCTAAGTTTGGTTATGCCTCTAACCGCTTCATATGAGACCAATTTTTCTAAATTGCGGTAGTTAACATGCCCCAACTTTTGATGCCATAGTGTTGTGTCATCGACCTTAGCATTATTACATATTTCTTGTCTTACAACAAGATATCAATTGTCACATGTTCTTGTACCTGTCATGACACATATATTTGCTTCATTCATAACTTTACAGGCATTCTTATTAAATTTTACCTCAAGATCGTCATCACACAATTGACTAATACTAATCAAATTAGTCATTAAGCCCTCAACATGTAAGACATTTCTTAAGACTGGAAATACAGGAACATCCAAAATTTCTTTTTCAATTATTTTACTTTTACTGCCACCTCCATAAGTCACGTTTTCTCCATTGAATGACTCATAGTTCTTTAGAAAACCTTTTGTACCTGTCATATGGCTAGAACATCCACTATCAAAGTACCAAGAACCTGAAATATTACTTCTTAATGTAGTTATAGCAACATTACATGTTACATCCTTTTTAGGAACCCAAACTCTCTTAAAATATTTTTTACCTTTTGGTTCAAAAATGTTGCTTCGATCGTTATTTGGGATGTTGGACAACATTTTAGGCAACATTTTGCTCACAGAATTTTAAAATTTGAAACAGTATGGTTTGAAGTGTCCAGGGGAGTTACAGTGATGACACACAAACTTCATATTCTTTGACATATATGAGAACCTATTAATCATCCATTTTTCTTTTACAAAACATATTTTCTCATTTTTATCATAGAGATTAGAGCATATGGTATTAAGAGAATTTTCGTACCCAATTCCTGCATGTGAAGGTTTACTAAAGTTGAATATCTCATTCAATTTCGAAGTCTCCGTGTTGAGCTTACGGAATGTTGCTTTGGCTAAATCCAATTTTGCATGGATCTTACCAAATTCAATATCCTTTTTGGTAAGTGCAACCTCAAGTCGGGTTATCGTGCCTTTTAATACTAAATTCTCATGAGTTAAAGATTTTACTTTTTGTCAAGTTGCTTGAATTCTATGATTAAGGCTTTATAAATATTTTGTAATTCATTAATCATATCATCTCTGCATTCAACTTGATCCATACAATCAGCCTCACTAACAGAAATAGAACCACTAAAGCAATTAACATCAGAATAGTTAAAGAATTGATACTTTTCGGATGTCACTGAGGATGTTGATGTCATTGCTGATGTTGGAATAAATGTCGTGGCATCTGAGACAACATTGTATACGAGATCTTCATTATCCGATAGACACTGTTTGAATACAGTAGACAGCATTGCTTGTGTTTCAATTACACGATCTCCTTCCTCTTCTCCTTCATCATCACTAAGAGAAATCCATAGGTTCTTACCAAATTTTCTAAGAGTGTTTGCACATTTATTAGCATAGTGACCCCAACCCGAGTATGCATGACACTGCACGGATTCAAGTTGTTTGGGATCAAATTTGGTACAATCTGAGTTGGTTCTTCTTAGTTGATTTCCTATTTGTACATTTGGAAGGAATCTAGTGGGCTTTTGATTGAAGACTTGGTTTTGGTGCTCTTTAGATTTAGATTGATTTCTCTCATTATTGAACTTCCTCACCATCGAATTGTATTTTCGAGTGAGTAAGGCAACATTTGCACTATCACCAATTTCTTCAAGATTCCCATCCTCTTCTTCGATTTGACTCTCCGAGGATTGAACTTGAAGTGCCACATTCTTGCTTTTATTCAATTCCTTTTGATTCTCAATGTTCATCTCATAAGTTTTGAGAATGCTCATCAAGGTATGAAGGTCCATTGTAGCAATATTGTGAGCTTCTTCAATAGCATAAATCTTTAAATTGAACTTTTCAGGAAGAGAACGGAGTGCCTTTTCAACAAGTTGAGTGTTGGTTAATGGTTCACCAAGCACTTGACATTCATTTGACATGTCAATCAACTTTTCAAAATAAGATTTAATATCATCCATTTCTTCCATCCTTAAACGTTCATATTTACTCATGAGCATGCGTAGCTTTGTTCGACGAACACTTGAGCTACATTCACAATAAATTTTTAAAGTATCTCATGCATCCTTAACCGTGGGGCAGTTTTGAATGAGTTTGAACATATACATATCAACCTATCCAGAAATTGCATTTAAGGCTTTTTCGTTAAAACTAACATTATTGGTTTCTTCTGTAGTCCATTCGGATTCAAGTTTAACAAGAATGTCACCTTCCTCATTCGGTGGCAACATTGGAACAATATAACCATTGGTTATAGATCTCCATGCCCTAACATCAATTGATTTGATATGAGAACATAGGTAAATCTTCCAATAGACATAATTTAATCCATCTAAAATAGGAAGCCTACCTATAGTTTGATTTGTCGGATCCATATCTTATGACAACAAGATCAAGCACTTATTGTGTTAGTGTCGGCTCTAATACCACTTAAAGGGGGCTATGGAACAATATAAACAAAATTAAATAAACTTGAATGCCAATTCTATTTTCGAATGTCGGAAATTATGTCATCTGACACCAGTAACTACACTTTAGCAAAATAGAAAACTTTGAAGAGTAAATGCAGCGAAAATTTAAAGAATACAAGAGTTTTAAATTTTCATAAGTTATATATATAATATAACTTATGATGGTCAATGACCAAATGAATTGTATATATATTATATACAGATATACAAATTCCTTTCTCTACAGATTTACAAGATAAAACGGAAAGGAATTAAAAATTAATGTCGCAGTCTGCCTGAAAAATCTAACTAAGTAGACATAGACAACCTCTCATTACAATCGCTCCATACAAAACTAATCTAGAATCTAAACAGCAATTGTAATGTTGGACAGAATGTTGTCAACACACTCAGACAACACTGGTGATCCAGATTTCTGAGATGAAATCCCGAGAGCTCTCTTGGTATTTTTACTTTCTGGTTCTGGATATCGATTCTCTGTAGTAGACTCTCTATTTATAGTAGAAAGTATTCCTTGAAAAGCTCATCGATCAATTGTGGAAGTTGAGGGAAAGGTGGGCTGCTGGTGAGATTGGTTGGAGAACATCATGGAGTAATAATCTCAACAACTTTGGCTTGATCCTCACGACAAGCAACAGCTTTTGACTTAGTCCTCACTAATTTTTTACCAGCTCCTGTTTACCTTGCCAAGTTGTTTTTACCTCATAGTAATATTTACACAAATATTACTGCATCGCGTGAAGTAAGGCAAAATCAGTTCAGAAAATGTTGGTCCGAATGTTGTGCAATATTTTTCCCAACATACTTACACCTTCATATCAATACTTTAGGAGATATGTTGGGTCAAATGTCACAAAATCAGATCCAACATTAACAGTCCTCATAATGGACACCAATCATATTGACCTAAAAGAGATAATAGAAAGATATATTTGGTTATCAAAATAAAAGAAATTTGTTTGATGTGAAGAAAATAACAGAAAGACGTAACATTATACCTAAGCACTTACAATGGTACTCAATAATGTGGGAGGGGAAAAGCACTTAATTATGGAAAAGCATGTAAGAGAATGTGCAAGATAAATGTAATAGCTTTTACCGTTCCGAGATACTTTTGTCCATTTTTTACCCCACCAAGTACAAGGGAATTCCAGAGTGGGTTGAATTTATTCCTTCGATTATACATCACACGAGTTAAATTGTAAATGACTTATTAGGGAGTAAAAATTAATGAGATACTCAACTTTAGTAAATCTTCACATGCAGGGATTGGGTACGAAAATTCTCTTAAAACCATATGATCTAATATCTTTGATAAAATACGCTTTGTAAAATAAATAGGGATGAAAATAGGTTCTCATATATGTCAAAGAGTATGAAGTTTGTATGTCATCACTTCAACTCCACTAGACACTTAAAACATATTGTTTCAAACTTCAAAATTTTGTGAACAAAATGTTTCCTAAATTGTTGTCCAACATTTCGGATAACAATCGAAGCAACATTTCTGAGTCAAAAGGTAAAAAATATTTTAAGAGAGTTTGAGTTCCTAAAAAGGATATAACATGTAATGTTGCTATAACTGCATTAAGAACTAACATTTCAGGTTCTTGGTACTTTGATAGTGGATGTTATCGCCACATGACATGTACAAAATGTTTTTTAAAGAACTATGAGTCATTCAATAGAGGAAACGTGACTTATGGGGGTGGCAGTAAAAGCAAAATAATTGGAAAATGGATCTTGGATGTTCCTGAATTTCCAGCCTTAAGAAATGTCTTACATGTTGAGGGCTTAATGGCTAATTTGATTAGTATTAGTCAACTATGTGATGACAATCTTGAGGTAAAATTTAATAAGAATGTCTGTAACGTTACGAATGAAGCTAATATATGTGTCATGGCAGGTATAAGAACATGTGATAATTGTTATCTTGTTGTAAGACAAGAAACATGCAATAACACTAAGATCGATGACACAACATTATGGCATCAAAAGTTGGGGCATGTCAACTACCGCAATTTAGAGAAATCGATCTCATATGAAGCGGTTAAAAGCTTACCCAAACTTAGCCATAAAGGTAAAACTGTTTGTGAAGATTGTTTGAAAGTGGAAAATGCGCAGACTGTTGAAGAATCAGATGTTGCCCTAAATGTTGCCACACCCGATGCAACATCTAAACCTGAAATAGATACCACAGAGGCCATGGATGAGGAGTCACATGCTGAATTATCAGATCAAGTTTGAAGGGACCCCTCATCAAGGATTATGAAGAATCACCCCACGGTCCAGGTGATATGGAGAGTTTTTGAAGGAATTAAAACAAGAGGGAAAAAATCACTCAACTACAGAGAAATGGTAAGGTATGTGTGTATGTCTACCATATACTAAGAGACTAGTCTTTCTTTTTTATATCTACTTTAGAACTAAAAATGCTTTATAAGCACTCAAAGATAATTTTTGGATTCAAGCAATGCAAGAAGCTTGAACGATTCTCTCAAAATGAAGTCTTGGACTTAGTTCCACGTCCAAATAATACAAATGTAATTGGAACGAAGTGGATTTTTAAAAATAAATCAAACGAATCGGGAACAGTTGTTAGAAATAAAGCTCGTCTAGTTGCACAAGGATATACTCAGGTTGAAGGAATCGATTATGACGAAACCTTCGCACATGTGGCTAGAATTGAGTCAATTAGACTTTTACTTGCTATTGCTTGTTGTCTGAAAATTACTTTACACCAAATGGATGTAAAAGGTGCATTCTTAAATGGTTATCTAGATAAGGAAGTTTATGTTGAACAACCAAAAGGATTTGAAGATCCTTACCATCCACACTATGTGTACAATAAGACTCTGTATGGGTTGAAACAAGCCCCTTGTGCATGATATGGTCATCTAACTAACTTCTTTCTTGAATTTGGTTTTAACTGTGGTGAAGCTGATCGTACTTTATTCATTAAACATCACAGTGTAGATATCATTATTGCTCAAATCTACGTAGATGAGATAGTCTTTGGCTCGATCTCACAGTCTTATCTAAAGTCATTTGTTGAATCTATGTCATCGACATTTGAAATGAGCATGATTGGGGAACTAACTTTCTTCTTAGGCTTGCAGATAAAGCAAAGTGATGATGGAATTTTCATCTCACAAAGTAAATATATCAAGAATCTAGTTAAGACATTTGGTTTGGAGAATGCTAAACAAATGAAGACGCCAATGGTTCATCGTAGAATGTATGTACAAATAATGTTGGTGAAAACGTCGACCCAATATTATATTGATCTATGATAGGTAGCCTTCTTTATCTTACTGCTAGTCGCTCATATATTATGTTTAGTGTTTGTGTTTGTGCACGTTTTCAAGCTTGTCCCACTTAAATATCGTGAAACGTATTATTTGATATGTTGTTGGCACATGTGAGTTGGGAATTTGATATTTCAAAGAAACTAATCCTAAATTAATAGGATTCAGTGACTCGGATTGGGCTGGAGATGTGGACGATAGAAAAAGTACAAGTGGATGATGTTTTTATCTTGGCAATAATTTTGTTTCATGGTATAGTTGTAAACAAAAATGTGTCTCACTCTCAACTGCTGAATCTGAATATATAGCAGCTGGATGTTGTGGGATCAAAATACTTGTGTTGCCCAAAATATTGTCAACATTGTCATTGACATTTTCAGAAGGTGATATGTGTTGGGATGTTGTGCTTATCTGATTGTTGAATTATCATATTCTCTCTATTTTTATGCCTTGTTTTAATAGGAATTTCAAACTTTAAAATGATAAGATTAAATTGAATTCTTACCGTGATATTTATCCTAAAATTTTAGGTATAAGTTATCATATAAATCAGAAACTCCTAAAACTAAGGAATTTTTTGTTGCTTAGAAAGGTTTGTCATGTATATAAATATTCCTCTCATTTGGTATTTTTTTTATCATTTCCATTTTTCCCTAAAAATTAAAAAAAAAAGAAGGGAAAATCACATCACACCTCAAGTATAACCCTACCTACCCGATGGAACCATCACCATTCCAAACTCCATTCTCAATCTCAAACCCTAAATTTCGCAATCCTTCTCCACAATATTCACCAATGAAAATCTCTCCAATGTCAACCCCAATGTCAGCAAACATTTCAACCAACACCTCAATTAGTACAAGCCCTCCTTTAAACACTGAATCATCTGAGCACAATGAACCTCAGCAACTATGTCAGTTATCTTCTTCACCAGAGGACTTGTACAAAGTTATAGTATTTAAAGGTTTAGATGAACCTTTAGACATTAGCTACACAGGAGATAACAACAATCCAATAGATATTGATGAAACATCTTATATTTCAACATTGGGTAAAAAACCAAGATCCTCCACCTTTCCTACTCGTCGATCGAGTAGAGTGTTTTAGAGAACTGTTCGTGAGGAGCCGAGCAACAAAAGGTCCAGATTTGATACATCTATACCTGTTTGCTCAAGCAGTGATAGTGAAAGTACAAACTTTGTTTTCTCAACTGATGAAGAACCATCTGCTTCTGAACAACCCAGTGTACCTCAAGAAAGGGAAATCTCAGATGAAACCCCTTTGAAACAATTCTTTCCAAAGGGAATTTCCAGGACTACAAGGAAAAATTCTACTCCAAATATTGCCCCAGATGCCACAACATCTCAGGCAACATTTCAGCCAACATCAGGAGAGACACAAACACCAACATCCTCCAGCAAAACCGAATCTAATTCAGACCTTGAGGTATCTATCTACTTAGACAAATTCTATTCTAAAACTAATTCTAATAATTAGGACTGGTACAAAAATAGCGTTATTAGGTCTGAAAAAGTATTAGACATTGCCTCCTGTTCAGAATATGGTTTGGTAGAGTTCTTAAAAGAAAGACAGCTCCTAGGATTTGTTACTGAGAAAGGACCGTATGTTGATAAAATAGTCAGGTTATTTTATGCTAATTTGAATTCTGCTATAGAGGATACCTCCTTAAAGAAACTTGGGAAGGTATATCTCTATAAAGAATATATATTTTCACACCTGATGTTATAAACCAATGTATGTGATTAAATGCTAAGGAGAATGTTAGAGAAGCAGACCCTACAACGGACAATAGAGATGAAGTAATTGAGTACCTCACAGGAGGTATAATGCATAAGTGGATCTGTAGATGTCCAGTCTCTAAATTAACAGTCATGTTTGCCACCCTCCACAAAATTTCTATACACAATTGGCTTCCTTTAATGAATGAGTCAATTATAACTACAAAACAAGCCACTCTGCTATATAAATTTGGGAAAGGTTTGAGAGTTGATTTGGGCAAAATGATCTTCCATCAAGTTGCCAACTTGGCACAAAAAGAATCAACCTCAATCCTCCCTTATCCCTCTCTGATATACAAAGTTTTAACTACATAAGGTCTTAAGCCTAAGAGAGAGGACACATTAGGGAAGACTCCGGAAATGTACACAGTAAACAAAGCAGTTTTGAAGAGTAGAGATAGAGTCATCGATCTACCCTGGAAAATGAAAGAAAATAGTGCAGATGTTGACAGGAATGTCACCAACATTCTTGGCAACACTGGTCTAAGACAGTCTCCACTGTCTACTGAATGGCTTGTGAATCAAATTGCAAAGATCAACCAACAAATCTCTAAGGTTGATGATGTGAGGAATGCTCTGATTCAAGCCAGATACCATTTCATACTGCTACTTTCTTCACAAAAAGGGGGAGAAAATGATGCTGCTGATGAAGTCGAGGGAAGCAGAGAAAGTGTTGATGTAGGGGGAGCTGAGGAATAAGGCTAGAGGTTGTTGTACTATTGTGTTGTTCTGTGCAGAGAAGCAATTATGCAGGAGTAGAAAGTTGCTGGAAGCTGCTGCTGTTGTATGATGAGTTAGGAGGAGTTGTTGCTATTGGTTGATATTGTATGAGGGTCGTGAATGTTGCTCAATCTGAGCAGTTAATTGTTCAATAGGACGGATGTTGATTTATGTGGACAATGGAATATTTCTTTTTATGGTCTATATATAAATCTATATAAGTGGATGATATGTATATATGTGTTAACATCTTTTTTCTTTTATAATTCTATGAATAGGTACACACATGATTACTTGAGAGTCATCGCAGGTTAAGGGGGAGCATAGCATTGGTATTATTGATCACAAATATCGGACACCATTTATCTCAATATCCTAAGTCAGTTTATGTTTGTAATGAGTTTTGTGAAGAAAGGCAAAAAGGGGGAGATTGTTAATGTTGGGCTTGGTGTTGTGACATTTGTCCCAACATATCTTCTGAAGTACTGATTTGAATGCAGAAAAATGTTGGGACAAATGTCATAACATTTTGATCAACATTTTTGAAAAACTGTTTTGCCTTACTTCACGCTAAGCAGTAATATTTTACTGTGAGGTAAAAATGAATTAGGCATGGTGAATTGGGGCTGTGTAAAACGTGGGAGAAAGAGTCAAAGCTTGGGGAAGAAGTCGAGTAAGGAACAAGTCAAAGTTGTTGAGATTTTCACTCTTTAATCATCTACCACAAGCTGCCCATCTTTTCCTCAACTATAACAACCGATCGATGAGCCTTTCAAGGGAACTCTCTACTATAAATAGAGAGGCCACAACAGTGAATTGATCATCCAGAATCAGATTGCAATATACCAAGAGAGCTCTCGGGATTTCATTTCAGAAATCTGGATCACAAATGTTGCTTGAGTGTGTCGACAATATTCTGTCAAACATTACAATTGATGTTTAGATTCTAGATTAGTTTTGTATGGAGCGATTCTAATGAGAGGTTGTCTATGTCTAATTAGTTAGATTTTTTAGGCAGAAGTCATCTGCGACTTCAACTTTTAATTCCTTTCAATTTTTTATTGTAAATCTGTAAAGAAAGGAATTTGCATTTTTGTATATAATATATATACAATACATCTGGTCATTTTTAAACCGTTGTGTTCTTTAAATTCCGCTGCATTTACTTTTTAAAGCTACTGTTTTACTAAGTGTTGTTACTGGTGTCGGACGACATAATTGACGACATTCTGAAACAGAATTGACATTCGATTTATTCCATCTTTTGTTTTTATTTCCCATAGCATTTGACATCCTACCCAAGCCATTCAATTTCTTCCATTTTTACGGGGAATTTATGAGAATAGAACCAATTGCCTTTCTCTTGAGCTTTTAATTCTATTAAAAAAAAACATAAAAGACAAAACTTAAGTTGCTATCAAGCATAAATTGTGACTATAAATTAGTTTAGTCTATGAAGCAAAAATTCGAATATTCTTTAATAAGCTAGAAATGGTGAACCTACCCATTGTACTCAATTGACCACAAGTTTTAAATTTATAGGAGGAAAATTGCATATGTTACTCAAGTGTATATAATTTATGACGGATAGACAAAATTTGATACTATTTATTCTACCTATCATGTTAATTAATCATAAATTGTGCCATATTAGCAAAAATTATATGTGTTAGTTCAATTGTTCATAATTTTTTCCTTCCGTTTAGAATGAGTCATTCTTATAGTTTACAAAATATATTCTACACCCTTTTTAACAGGAGATGTATGTTATTAAATTATTGTTGAAGAAATATTATTAAATCTTATCATGGTTATGTTTTAAGCAATAAAATCAAGACATACTGAAATTGATTGCACTAAGGAGCTTCAATTTTGCTGAAAGAAGGACTTCATTGAAAAATAAAAATGTATTAGTTAAATTCAGTCAATATGATTAAAAAAAATTATCCAATAGCCAACACATTATTATCATCATTGACTTAATTTATTGAAATATCTCAAATTCTCGCCTCATAGAAAAAACTAACTCATGCTCAAATTAGAACTTTTTTTGGTGAACTTTTAAAATTAATTTAATTTAAGAAATAATGTTACAAAGCGAGACAAAAAATATAAGATAACCCCTTACAAAAATATCTAGCGCAATTTATTTTATTTGCGCATGCTATAACATCAATTTATAGGTCAAGCTAAAATTGATTATGATTGTTTAGATGCTCTATCTGTATCACCTATATGAGGATGATCTAACATGAAAATCAAAATATTAACTAATGTATAATATCAATGATCTTATAAAGTTAATTAAATAATAATTTTATAAAGAAAAACAAGTCATAGATAAATTAATTAAATTAATTTGAATATCTGGAAGTTATGATATATTTTTAGGGTAATATTTATTTCTGAAATATCATCAAACATTTCAAAATGTTATAAATGAAGAGTACCATATAAATTATGATAAATTAAGTAATTCAAAGGAAACTGAGGACATGACCTTAGATAGGGGGTTATGGAGGACACGTATTACGGTAGTAGGTAGTCCAACGTAGTCCTACCTACGCTTACAAACTGGTAGTTGTAGTATTATTATTGTAGGCTCGCTTAGCTTATCATACTAGTAGGCACAGTATTGTCTTATAGTCCCTTGTCATTTGATTTATGTTGCTATATGTATTTTGTTTGTCTTATTTACTTGCATTAGTTATTGCTTCTTTTTGCTTTCTTTTCTTTTTCAGAATTCGCTATCATGACTTACTAACTTTGTTTGTCTTACTTTGCTTGGGCTTGTGTTTTGTCTTGAGCCGAGAGTCTCTCGGAAATAGCCGCTCTACCTACCAAGATAGAGGTAGGTCTACATACATATTACCTTCTCCAGACCCTACATTGCAGGATTTCACTGGGTATGTTGTTGTTGTAAAGGAAAGTGTTTCTAATTTAGATATTGAATAATAGTTGGAAGACTCACTATCTCCTCACATGATCACTATAAAAGTATGATTTTCTCAATCATTATGGATAATTACAAATTTAACTTTTCTCCGCTCACCGGCAATAACTATTATGATGGTTTCTTTTTGGAAAAATTTCATAAAAGTACATTTTGCTGTGTTACATTGCAAAAATATAGCTCTTAACTAATATTGCAAAACTTTGACCTAAAAATACTTTTATATAATGTTATACATTTATATACAAAGACAAGTACGTTATGTATATAGGTATATAATTACACAATATTGTACACAAAAATACCCACTTATACATATTTACACACATTTATACACAATTATATAATATTATATAGAAAGGTATAAACATAGATCTGGAGAGACAAAGTCATCGTCGGAAAAACTTCCGACGAGGAAGAGAAGCTGCTGCATTGTTAGGCCACATGTGGTGGTCACAAAAGCTTCATTTGTTCCTCTCCGTCTCGTCGGATCTCCGTTTATCGATAATATTTTTGGTTCCGTTCCGGTGAATTCACGCAAAGAATCTCTTCTCTACTCTTCCTTCGCCTATTGCGTACTCTTCGTCGCTAAATTCACAGTTCCTTTTTTGTATCAATGGAATCTGCCGGCGTTGACACGATGTCGCTATCAATTGTGAAACTGAGTTATGGGTAAATTTTTGTAAGATTTAAAAATGTAGATCAATTTTGATAGCATTGTTTAATTATTTTATTATTTTATTATAAAAAGATGACATTCTTTTTTAGACACTAAGAAGAAAGGTGTGCCACATAAACAGGGAGTATAAATTTAGCGCATCGACATCAACAGTCTAACCAACGACGACTCAAATTCATTTATATTCTTCCATTTTTCATTATTCTCCTTTAACTGTTTAAAGTTTTAAGTTGCCGACATTGTAATTCATATACGGTGATATTGTTTTTGGTAAATCCACGACTTTCATATATATATATATATATATATATATATATATATATATATTTTATTTTGCTAGTGAACATAAAATATTAGGTGGAAAACTAAAAAAAGGAGAAGCAATAACAATTATTGGTGTCCGCCTAAACAGTGAAATATTCTTTAACATGATCATTATTTTGACTAGCTAGGTTAGTGGAAAGTTGGATATGGTATGAATCATCAGATGTTGAAGCTAGAAGTAAAGTTTTTTTGGCTGTCACTTTCAGATGCAAGTGGAATATTGTGCATAGTATATATAGAGGGCCTATATATAAGACTTGTTCCAGAATTTGTGATGAGTAAGGTGGGCTTTAACTCTTTCCCCAGAATTGGAGATCCAATATGTCAGGTTTATTGTAAACAAGATTTTTTATGTTTACATGTTCTATTTCACACACATATATATATATATATATATAAGGGGGGTGTATTTCAATAAGATCTTTCAATAGAGGGGTGTGAATAAGATTTGTAAGTCCTACTCGGTACTCCCTTTCCGTTGTAAATTTTTTTATGCTAGTCTTTTAGATCAAATAGCTATCTCCGTGATATAGTAATAATTTTTTTTTATATCCTGGACTTTGTCCAGTCACTAGTCCTTAGTTACTAATCATCATCTCTATCACTTGTCTTTGGTTACTATTGTGCTCTTAACTACGCTATGCTTATTTATTTCTTCTTCTGAACAGTTCATCTCTTCTTTTAGACCTTACCCCTATCATGACAGTCTTCTTTAGCTACACCCAATTTTCAGGCCACAACAGTCCTTCAGCGGACATCAAAAGGCCAATAATCAACCACCGTTGACATAGAAATTTACAAGCTAATCCACTGAGGTCATGACGGAGTCCTAAGATAACCATATACTACGTTCAGAGGAATAACCATATCTAAGCATTTTTAAGATTACAACAGTAAATTTAAGATTTCATGATAGGATTTGTAACAGTAAATAAAGATTCATGATGAAAATAAAAACTTCATATTAACATACTGGCTCCTGCATTTCTGCAGTTCATAAAAACATAATATACATGGTGGAGATAACTACTGAAATTAAAAACTTACATAATTGGAAGTACGGGGAGGTTTCCCTTTCGGGAGTCCCGGAAACTACTGCACACTAAATAAAAGCTTGCTCTGAAATAAAGCTATCTTACATCAAAGAAAATTATACAATGAGGGGGAGAGAGAGGGTTTCTTTCATTTGGGAGTGGAGTTTGAACTTGCTTGTGAGTATGATTGTTTTGCTCTACTCTTCCTTCTTTTGAGTCTGCTATATATAGAGTCTCTGCGGACTTCAATTCCGGACTTCAAATGAATTGAAGAATCTTTAGAAAAGTTTCGGCCGGGTGCGCTGTGGGCCCCATCGTCACTTTAACTTTCCGTAAAGTTGGTTCTTTTTTCTTTGTCGTCTTTATTGTTGTCCTGCTTTTGCTTTAGCATCTGCTTTATCTTGTCTTCATCTTCTTTTTTGATGTCTCTATCTGCTTTTTACCGTGCGTTCTACACCGTTCTTTATTTTTGATTATTTTTTGCTACGTCTGTTCTTCTGCTATGTCTTGTCCCTTGGCTTTTTTCATGTACTCAAATTATGTAAAGCCACGGAATCGAAACTCATGCCTGAATCATCATTATCATTTGGATCCTGAGCATAGTTTGATTCTAGGAATTCATTATCTGAACTGGTTTCTGATACATGGTCTATATTGTCCAGATTTCGGTTAAGTTCTGGATTCTGTTCTGGTGTTATGGATGCCATTGGTGGTGTATCCACCGGATTTTCATGTTTGTCTTCGCTTTTGGCGTCCTTCTGTTTTTTAAAAATGTTTTCAAGTATTTCTTTAATTATTTGTTCTATACTTTTTTGCCCTTTTTTTGTCTGTCTAGCCTTCGTTTTAGAAGTAAATCCTGTAAAAGTCTGAGGGAGTCTTCGTCTGTGTTTTGAAGAGGTTGCCTCTTCCTGTTCACTTTTTGGCAAAGTGACAGCCATTAACGGATTTGAGTTGTCTTTACTGGCAATCGTTTGCACCGGACTAGTTGTACCTACATCTGGTACAATAGATTTCTTAGCATTCAGAAGGGAATGCACACCTGTCTCATCCATTTTTAAAGGAGATGGAGAACTCTGGGTCTGTTGTCTTGGAATGTTTTGTCTGAGCTTTAATTCAAGCTCTGCAACTTTTTCTAAAAGATGTATATTTTGTGTCTGGAGAATTTCTTTTGTCTGGTTTAGTCATTTTACGGTATCGGTCATTGTGGTACAATGATCGCAAAAGATTATCTTATCTGTGTCTTTCTGGATATTGTATTGAGGTGTCTGATTTTGGCTATTTCTGAGTGCTGGAGTAATATAATAATTTGGCCAAAGTGTTCCTCGAGCATAGTCTAAGGCTTCTGTAAATACATTGAAACCTTTGAAAAGTGGTGTCTTGAAATCTTTAATGGAGTCTACTACTTCTAACCAGGTCTGAAAAATACCTTTTGTCTTTCCGTATATCACAACATAAAATTTGAATCTTTTGTCTAAATTTTTGTCGTTAAAATAATGACTAGTACAATTTAGAGTAGCTACGAAATGGCTTGTGTCTTTTCTATTGTGGGCAATCCACAAATTATCTATCAAACACTTTTGTTGTCTGTCTAGAACATAGTCTGGGAGTATTTTAAAAGTTAGATTTGACGACGGAAAAGAAACTAAGTTATTCTTACCAAAATAGAGTCTTTCTAGTGTTGGTGTCTCATGAGCAGTTATGAGCCTGAAATTCAGGTTCCCCAATACTGTTTGTCTGTAATCGTCTTGGGGTTTGGCTGGGCCTTTCCCCTTGTCTTTCGGATTAGTCTTTGACGAACTCATTCTGCTAAGAGATGAATAAACTGATTAGTTCGTTGTAATCTTTAGTCTACTAAGCTGATCTGCTAACCCGTTATCTTTACCCTTTATATGTTCGAACACTAAATTATAAATTGATATAGTGTCTAAGAAGTTAAGCCATCGTCTCCGACTACTATTCTTATCATTTATCTTTTGGTTAAAGCTTCACAATCTGTTCTAATTATAATTTCTGATTTGTTTAAAATGTATAATCTAAAAGCATTTAAACTGTATACTACTGCTAGTATTTCTGCGTCTATGCTACTCATGTTTCCTTTTTCTTTATATTTACTGCTTTGGTAAGCGCAAATCTTTTATGAGGTTTTGCTACTATATTTATTTGTTCTAGCTTTTAATACCGCTCTCCATCCTTCGAAACTGCCATCAGTTTCTATGATTAGGTAGTCTGTTTCTAACGGCATACTTAAGTCTGGGATGTTTTTGATTTGTTCTTTTAACAGCTTTACTATTTTAATATCTTCAGTGTTAAAATGTTTTTGTCCTGTCGAGCCTGTCTTGGAGTATAAGGGTCCTGCTATTTTTCCTAGATCTTTAATAAATGATCTGGCGTAATTTAATATTCCTAGAAACTTTTGTAAGTCTTTTGTATTGTCTAATTTATCTGGCATATCTAATGCCTTTTTTGCTATATGCGGCTGTAATTTTATTTTACTTTCTCCTAAAGTTACTCCTAAGAAGTTTATGTATTTTTTACATAACTCCATTTTCTTCTTACTTATTATGATTCCATTGCTTACGAAAAGTCTAAACACTGTCTGTAGATGTCCTAAGTGTTCAGTCATATTACTACTAAAAACTAATATGTTGTCTACATATACTATAACGAACCTTTTGTAGTCTCCGAAAATAGAATCCATTTTTCTTTGAAATATAGGCGGAGTTGTCTTTAGACCAAATGGCATGACTAGCCACTCAAAGTGTCCTTCTGGACAAGTGAAAGCCGTCCATTCTATACTATTTGAGTGCATCTTAACTTGCCAGTAACCTGACTTGCAATCAAACTTACTAAAAATGTTTTTACCCTGTATTCTATTAATCAATTCTGTTTTATCTGGTAGTTTGTATCCGTCACTTCTAGTGTTATCATTCAGCCTTTTATAGTTTATCACCATTTTTGCTTTTCCTCTAATTATTTCTGAATGATTTCTAACTATAAATGCTGCAGATCTATGTTTTGAAGTGGATCTTCTTATTATTTCTAGATCTAACAATTCTTTAATCTGTAATTTAAAGTCTTCTAAATCTTGGTTAGTTGCTTCTATTGATGCAGTTTTTATACTGTATTCTAGGTTTATAATTTCTAGTTCACAAAGGATTTTATTGTTATTCCAATGCTTCAGGGGTTTTTCTCCTATAATTTCTAATTCGTCTAGGATTTTTATAATGTTGTCTAGATCTGTTTTGTCTTTTATTATCCCTATTTTATCTAGCCCATTTTTAAAATTATAAAACTCTGTTTCTATTTCTATTAGTGAATAATTTTTCTCTAATTCATCTTGCTCTTCTAGAAAATCTTCTAGCATCATATTTTTACTACTGTTCTGACAACAATATTTGTCTTCGTCTCTGCAATCCTGACAACAACTTATGTCTAAATTATTTTGCAGGTTTACGGGAGAAATTTGTATAATTTTTGTTTCAGTCTTTAAGGTCTGTACTGGAGTATATGTACTATTTTTCTGAAAAATAATACCATCTCTAGTTATGGTGCAACTTCCATTGTTATCTAGCAAGAAATCTAGTCCTATAATGAAATCTGTGTTTATATTTAGATCTCTTACTAAGATCTTGTCTACTTTATAGCTTGGACTGTAAAACTTTGAGCAAGTATTAATAAAACTAACTGATGCATCTTGGAGGTAGTATTTATATATGTTGTGTGTTCCATCCATTTGCATTGCCGAAGAAGGCTTATCTAATGTTTTAACTAATTTGCTCGGAATGATTCTTTTATTGAGAATACTATTTGTGCACCCTGTGTCTACCAACGCTAAAGTAGTGATCTCGTAATCTTTAAGCCTTATTTTAGTTAGTAATTTTAGTGAACAAATTTTTTTGTCGTCGTTACATATTAAAGTTGTATAGTTGTTCATTAATTCTAGAGGTTGTTCTGTAGCCAATTCTTCTTCTAGTTGATCTCTTGTGTTATCTAAACCTTCTTGCCCTTCTTTCTGCTTACCTTTTTCTATTTGGGCAATTTTGTTTTCTAATAGATTTATTCTAGTCTCTAGAGTCATTACTCTTACTGTTAGTGTAGTATCTTCTGGTATTTTTTTAGCTATTTCTCTAGGGTTTATTATAATACTAAATTCTTTTTGCAAACATTCTATACATCCTTCTAAATAACAATTTTTACACTTGGCTCTTTTGTTTCTAATAGGAAACCATCTGCATATGCAGCAGGCTGTGCTGTCTAGACCTTTATTTCTTTCAAATAAATGGTCACATTCTATATTTGTGTTTACCAGATTGTTAAAATCTATGTCTAGCTGTTCCATTCCGATTTCATTTATGAACTCGTCTGCTTCTGAGTCAGAAGAATCTATTTACTGTTTTCCCCTGTATCTATACTTACTACTGAGTATATACTTTTTGTATCTGACATATATTCGTCTACGTTAATTAAAGTTTCTTGAAAATCTTCTATTAACTGGGAATTTCTAGTATTATTATTTATTCTCTTCGGGCATGTGTTAGCTAGATGTTCTATACTACCGCATGTAAAACACTCTAACTTGTTTATATAAGTTCTATCATTTCTATATTTTCTTATATGTCTATTTTTATCTAGGTATGGTTTTTTAGCTGATGACTTTCTGAGAAAATACTTCTTCTTTTTATACTTGTCATAATCCTTGTAACTATATCTATTGTACTTCTTTTTATACTTATTTCTTTTCTTCTGCGGGTCTTTATCATAACTATGTGTTGTATATATTACATTCTTGCAGAAATTTAATTCATTTTGTTTTAATTGTTTCTGAATCTGCAGATGAGTACATTTTTCTTGTAAAATCTCCATTACATGTTGGATTCTATGTCCTATTGACCATTTTGCGGTGGGGTTTTGTATTACTCCATCCCTTTTATTCCAACGTTTTTCTATTTCTCTTCCTAATGCTCCGGGTAGTTTATTAAAAAGTTTTTTACCTAGTTCTTGGTCAAACGAGTTTCCACTAATTGTACAATAGTAGAAAAAGTCATTTAGGAATTTTTTAATATACACCCAGTTACTTATACTTAATTGTTCTAATTTTATTAGAGCATTTCTTTGTAGAATTACCAAATCGCTATTAGGGTCTTCTCCAGTAATTAGGGTATGTATCTTATTAGTAAAGTTATACGGGTTTGCCCCCATAGCTACTAATTGATAAAGTTCATTCTGGAAATCTGTCTTATAAGCTTCCCATAGGGCTTTAGTTGATTCTCCTAAGAAAATTTCTAAGTATTTATACATAGTTTCAGCGTCTGTTTCAGTGTAGTTCTGTATATAGTCTGCTACTACTATACCTTTCCATAAGTCTATTACAGAATTCCACCTTTGTGGATCGTGGGCTGCTATGTTTAGTATTTTTCCTCTATTACCTCCTTCTTGGAGTGTGATAGGCTCTTCTAAAGGCATCCTTCTTCCTGATGGTTTTACCTGTTCTACTGGTTCTGCTGTGGTTCTAAATACTCGTCTTCTTGGTATATTTCCAGTACTAGTATCTACTGTATACTGTTCTCCTGTAGTTCTTTGGAAAGGGCTAGAGCTCGAAGCGCTAGTTTCCATAAGTTCCTTTTGGCTAATTTCTGAATTTGTCTCACATTCTTCTTCATTAAAGTTCATATCTTTCCATATTTCTTCAAACATGTTTGTTTTTTCTTTAGAAATCTGATCTTCTTTATACCCTTTGTTATCAGTTCTTTCATTGCATATTTTAAAATGTTCTATTGCCGGGTTTAAATCTAGATTGTCTAATTTACAACCTTTGCATTTAAATAATAAACCTGGTTTTTTCTTTTTCAGGTCTATTGCCTTTTCTATGACAGAGTCTACTTCATAACCTTCTTGGATTATCTCTATGTTCATGAAAGTGGTTAATTCACTTTCTTCTATTGTACTTTCTTCCTCATAATTCTTTTGGGGATTGTAATTATAGTCTGTAAATCTTATAGATGTTTCTCCTTTGGTGTTTGTATATTCTAAATGAGAAGTGGGCTATAATATTTTATTTCTGGTATTGAACTGATCTAATTTCCATTCTAAACCAGCATATTCTTCTGGTTGAATCTTTGTGGATTTTATCAAATTTATACCTTTATTACTCATTAATTCGATGACATCATTGATTTTTATTTTAAATTTTGTATTACTATTGTTTGTCATTTTACCTAGAAATCCTAAGCATAGTAGAATATTGTTACCGCTATGCATTTCTTCATAGCCTTTAGTCTGAATTCCTATTTTAATGTGTTTACCAAATTCTGATATGTTCATTAAAAAATCTGGGCTGATATAGAATATGCCTCCATTATCAGTCATATCTATTTCTGTCATACCTATTATAGATTTCTTCATATCTGTCCACCTATCATCATATATCATTATTAGGACTTTACTTCCTAAGTTCTTTCTAGTTAAACCTTTGATACCTATAACCATTAATCCCATATGCATGAGAGTCCTGGTGGTTCTTTTAATTTGTTTAAAGGATTCTGCACTTATTAAACTTACATTGTTTGCCGTATTACCTAAAACTGATAATTGTTCTTCCCTATAATGTCTATATAATTGGGCTGTTGTAGAGAAACGTCCAGTGTTGTAAAGGGTTCTTGGATTCAGTAAGTTTAATTGGTTCTGTTGAAAAATGCTTATATCTCTATCTATATTTATTATTTCACTGAGTTGTCTATTATCTTGTTCAGGTGTTTGTCTATTAATTATTCTTGAAATTAAACTATTTCCTATTCTATTTTCTGAATACCTTAGTCTTGGTCTTTCTTCTTCTCCTCTCGATCTAGTTGTAAAAAGGTCCATTTCTGTGGTTTTCTAGTTATTTTAGTTTTTTCTTTTTGTGGAGTTATTTCCACCCTTTTTAATTGATCTATTAGCTCGTCTACTTGTTTATCTTTTTCTTGTTCTTTTGTTAATTGATGAACTCTATCGCTTATTAGATCTATGCGGGCTGATAATGAATCAAGTTTACGATGAAGATCTAGTATTAACGATGCGATAATAATATTCTGTTGTGTAATTATTTGGTCAGTCTTTGAACTGGGAATATGTTCTTTATAGTCTGGAGGAAATGGTAAAGTTTTTTCTATTAATTTTAATGCTTCTTCTCTTCTACTCATGAAAGGATAGCCTTTCTTAGTTCTTTTACTGATTCTTCTAGTTTTGAAATTTTATCTGTAAGATCTTTTTTAATTTGGTTGTTTTCTTGACTAACTTTTAGTTCAATATCTATTAGATTATCTTTTAAAATCTGTCCTAAATCTTTCTTAGTAGATAATTTTTTAAAATCGCAATTAGACACTAAATTGTTTATGTATTCTAAATTCTGATCTGATTTTCTAAAAATCTTTTCTTCTTTATAAAGTATGTCTTCTAACCTTTGTAAGTTGTCTGTATAACGCTTATTTGTTTCTTTTACGTTTTCACTTAGATTTATAATTATGTCTATGATCGAATTTAATTGTTTATCTTCACTGTGTAATACGTGGTCTCCTGTACTAAAATTACACTTTATAATACTGTTATCTGTTAAAATTCTAAACTTCTTTTCTGGGATAATTTTTAAGTCTAAGTAATCGAGGTGCTTTAAATGAGCTATTTTTTAACCTAACGGGAAATATTCTAGTACTTTGTTTTTTAATTTTTAAATATTTTACCAACTTATATTCTAAGGCGGATATTATATTTATAAGTTCTGAAAGTCTTGACGAATTATCTTTTGTCCTACTTAGGTGTTTATATTCTGGGTAAAAGGTACTTAAACTCTTTTTAATTTCTAAGTAAGATCCACTTCAAAACATAGATCTGCAGCATTATAGTTAGAAATCATTCAGAAATAATTAGAGGAAAAGCAAGAATGGTGATAAACTATAAAAGGCTGAATGATAACACTAGAAGTGACGGATACAAACTACCAGATAAAACAGAATTGATTAATAGAATACAGGGTAAAAACATTTTTAGTAAGTTTGATTGCAAGTCAGGTTACTGGCAAATTAAGATGCACTCAAATAGTATAGAATGGACGGCTTTCACTTGTCCAGAAGGACACTTTGAGTGGCTAGTCATGCCATTTGGTCTAAAGACAGCTCCGCCTATATTTCAAAGAAAAATGGATTCTATTTTCGGAGACTACAAAAGGTTCGTTAAAGTATATGTAGACGACATATTAGTTTTTAGTAGTAATATGACTGAACACTTAGGACATCTACAGACAGTGTTTAGACTTTTCGTAAGCAATGGAATCATAATAAGTAAGAAGAAAATGGAGTTATGTAAAAAATACATAAACTTCTTAGGAGTAACTTTAGGAGAAGGTAAAATGAAATTACAGCCGCATATAGCAAAAAAGGCATTAGATATGCCAGATAAATTAGACAATACAAAAGACTTACAAAAGTTTCTAGGAATATTAAATTACGCTAGATCATTTATTAAAGATCTAGGAAAAATAGCAGGACCCTTATACTCCAAGACATGCTCGACAGGACAAAAACATTTTAACACTGAAGATATTAAAATAGTAAAGCTGTTAAAAGAACAAATCAAAAACATCTCAGACTTAAGTATGCCGTTAGAAACAGACTACCTAATCATAGAAACTGATGGCAGTTTCGAAGGATGGGGAGCGGTATTAAAAGCTAGAACAAATAAATATAGTAGCAAAACCTCATAAAAGATTTGCGCTTACCAAAGCGGTAAATATAAAGAAAAAGGAAACATGAGTAGCATAGACGCAGAAATACTAGCAGTAGTATACGGTTTAAATGCTTTTAGATTATACATTTTAAACAAACCAGAAACTTTAATTAGAGCAGATTGTGAAGCCATAGTTAAATTTAACCAAAAGATAAATGATAAGAATAGTAGTCGGAGATGATGGCTTAACTTCTTAGACACTATATCAATTTATAATTTAGTGTTCGAACATATAAAGGGTAAAGATAACGGGTTAGCAGATCAGCTTAGTAGACTAAAGATTACAACGAACTAATCAGTTTATCATCTCTTAGCAGAATGAGTTCGTCAAAGACTAATCCGAAAGACAAGGGGAAAGGCCCAGCCAAACCCCAAGACGATTACAGACAAACAGTATTGGGGAACCTGAATTTCAGGCCCATAACTGCTCATGAGACACCAATACTAGAAAGACTCTATTTTGGTAAGAATAACTTAGTTTCTTTTCCGTCGTCAAATCTAACTTTTAAAATACTCCCAGACTATGTACTAGACAGACAACAAAAGTGTTTGATAGATAATTTGTGGATTGCCCACAATAGAAAAGACACAAGCCATTTCGTAGCTACTCTAAATTGTACTAGTCATTATTTTAACGATAAAAATTTAGACAAAAGATTCAAATTTTATGTTGTGATATACGGAAAGACAAAAGGTATTTTTCAGACCTGGTTAGAAGTAGTAGACTCCATTAAAGATTTCAAGACACCTCTTTTCAAAGGTTTCAATGTATTTACAGAAGCCTTAGACTATGCTCGAGGAACACTTTGGCCAAATTATTATAATACTCCAGCACTCGGAAATAGCCAAAATCAGACACCTCAATACAATATCCAGAAAGACACAGATAAGATAATCTTTTGCGGTCATTGTACCACAATGACCGATACCGTAAAACGACTAAACCAGACAAAAGAAATTCTCCAGACACAAAATATACATCTTTTAGAAAAAGTTGCAGAGCTTGAATTAAAGCTCAGACAAAACATTCCAAGACAACAGACCCAGAGTTCTCCATCTCCTTTAAAAATGGATGAGACAGGTGTGCATTCCCTTCTGAATGCTAAGAAATCTATTGTACCAGATGTAGGTACAACTAGTCCGGTGCAAACGGTTGCCGGTAAAGACAACTCAAATCCGTTAATGGCTGTCACTTTGCCAAAAAGTGAACAGGAAGAGACAACCTCTTCAAAACACAGACGAAGACTCCCTCAGACTTTTACAGGATTTACTTCTAAAACGAAGGCTAGACAGACAAAAAAAGGGCAAAAAAGTATAGAACAAATAATTAAAGAGACACTTGAAAACATTTTTAAAGAACAGAAGGACGCCAAAAGAGAAGACAAACATGAAAATCTGGTGGATACAACACCAATGGCATCCATAACACCAGAACAGAATCCAGAACTTAGAACTTAACCAAAATCTGGACAATATAGACCATGTATCAGAAACCCAGATAATGAATTCCTAGAATCAAACTATGCTTAGGATCTAAATGATAATGATGATTCATGCATGAGTTTCGATTCCGTGGCTTTACATAATTTGAGTACATGAAAAAATCCAAGGGACAAGACATAGCAGAAGAACAGACGTAGCAAAAAATAATCAGAAATAAAGAACGGTGTAGAACGCACGGTAAAAAGCAGATAGAGACATCAAAAAAGAAGATGAAGACAAGCTAAAGCAAAAGATGCTAAAGCAAAAGCAGGACAGCAATAAAGACGACAAAGAAAAAAGAACCAACTTTACGGAAAGTTAAAGTGACGATGGGGCCCACAGCGCACCTGGCCGAAACTTTTCTAAAGATTCTTCAATTCATTTGAAGTCCGGAATTGAAGTCCGCAGAGACTCTATAAATAGCAGACTCAAAAGAAGGAAGAGTAGAGCGAAACAATCATACTCACAAGCAAGTTCAAACTCCACTCCCAAATGAAAGAAACCCTCTCTCTCCCCCTCATTGTATAATTTTCTTTGATGTAAGATAGCTTTATTTCAGAGCAAGCTTTTATTTAGTGTGCAGTAGTTTCCGCGACTCCCGAAAGGGAAACCTCCTCGTACTTCCAATTATGTAAGTTTTTTAATTTCAGTAGTTATCTCCAACATGTATATTATGTTTTTATGAACTGCAGAAATGCAGGAGCCAGTATGTTAATATGAAGTTTTTATTTTCATCATGAATCTTTATTTACTGTTACAAATCCTATCATGAAATCTTAAATTTACTGTTGTAATCTTAAAAATGCTTAGATATGGTTATTCCTCTGAACGTAGTATATGGTTATCTTTGGACTCCGTCATGACCTCAATGGATTAGCTTGTAAATTCCTATGTCAACGGTAGTTGATTATTGGCCTTTTGATGTCCGCTGAAGGACTGTTGTGGCCTGAAAATTGGGTGTAGCTAAAGAAGATTGTCATGATAGGGGTATGGTCTAAAAGAAGAAATGAACTATTCAGAAGAAGAAATAAATAAGCATAGCGTAGTCAAGAGCACAATAGTAACCAAAGACAAGTGATAGAGATGATGAATAGTAACTAAGGACTAGTGACTGGACAGAGTCTAGGATATAAAAAAAAAATTTATTACTATATCACGGAGATAGCTATTTGATCTAAAAGACTAGCATAAAAATATTTACAACGGGAAGGGAGTACCGAGTAGGACTTATAAATCTTATTCACACCCCTCTATTGAAAGATCTTATTGAAATACACACCCCCCTTATTATATGGAAGGGAGTACCGAGTAGGACTTACAAATCTTATTCACACCCCTCTATTGAGGACGGCTTTCACTTGTCCAGAAGGACACTTTGAGTGGCTAGTCATGCCATTTGGTCTAAAGACATCTCCGCCTATATTTCAAAGAAAAATGGATTCTATTTTCGGAGACTACAAAAGGTTCGTTATAGTATATGTAGACGACATATTAGTTTTTAGTAGTAATATGACTGAACACTTAGGACATCTACAGACAGTGTTTAGACTTTTCGTAAGCAATGGAATCATAATAAGTAAGAAGAAAATGGAGTTATGTAAAAAATACATAAACTTCTTAGGAGTAACTTTAGGAGAAGGTAAAATAAAATTACAGCCGCATATAGCAAAAAAGGCATTAGATATGCCAGATAAATTAGACAATACAAAAGACTTACAAACGTTTCTAGGAATATTAAATTACGCCAGATCATTTATTAAAGATCTAGGAAAAATAGCAGGACCCTTATACTCCAAGACAGGCTCGACAAGACAAAAACATTTTAACACTGAAGATATTAAAATAGTAAAGCTGTTAAAAGAACAAATCAAAAACATCCCAGACTTAAGTATGCCGTTAGAAACAGACTACCTAATCATAGAAACTGATGGCAGTTTCGAAGGATGGGGAGCGGTATTAAAAGCTAGAACAAATAAATATAGTAGCAAAACCTCATAAAAGATTTGCGCTTACCAAAGCGGTAAATATAAAGAAAAAGGAAACATGAATAGCATAGACGCAGAAATACTAGCAGTAGTATACGGTTTAAATGCTTTTAGATTATACATTTTAAACAAACCAGAAACTTTAATTAGAACAGATTGTGAAGCCATAGTTAAATTTAACCAAAAGATAAATGATAAGAATAGTAGTCGGAGACGATGGCTTAACTTCTTAGACACTATATCAATTTATAATTTAGTGTTCGAACATATAAAGGGTAAAGATAACGGGTTAGCAGATCAGCTTAGTAGGACTTACAAATCTTATTCACACCCCTCTATTGAAAGATCTTATTGAAATACACACCCCTCTTATTATTGGTATCAGAGCGTAAGAAGATTTTTTGGACCAGTTTTTATGACAGACTATAACTTAGAATCTTACTTAGAAATTAAAAAGAGTTTAAATACCTTTTACCCAGAATATAAACACCTAAGTAGGACAAAAGATAATCCGTCAAGACTTTCAGAACTTATAAATATAATATCCGCCTTAGAATATAAGTTGGTAAAATATTTAAAAATTAGAAAACTAGCACAAGACTCTAGACGTTTTAAACCTTATTAATGAAACATTTATTTTTTGTATAAAAACTTAGATTCAACTCCTGGAATATTAAGAGAGAAGAAAAAAGAAAAAATAAACACGTAGTAGCTGTGAGAGAGTTAATAGGTTTAAAAAAGGAACTAAGTGAGAAAACTCTAAGTCAAGAAGGATTGTTAGAATACTTTATAACTAAAGTTAAACCTCATTTAATAGAATTAGAATATAATCGATTCTCCGATAACATAGAAGAAAGCATCTATTTTGCAGCTATAGATAGAACTACTTTCTTAGGTATACATTGGCATATACAAGGAATACAGAGCGTCGTCAATTACGCAGAACAGTGGATTGACTATCAGTATAAATTAAAAAACAAAGTACTAGAATATTTCCCGTAAGGTTAAAAAATAGCTCATTTAAAGCACCTCGATTACTTAGACTTAAAAATTATCCCAGAAAAGAAGTTTAGAATTTTAACAGATAACAGTATTATAAAGTGTAATTTTAGTACAGGAGACCACGTATTACACAGTGAAGATGAACAATTAAATTCGATCATAGACATAATTATAAATCTAAGTGAAAACGTAAAAGAAACAAATAAGCGTTATACAGACAACTTACAAAGGTTAGAAGACATACTTTATAAAGAAGAAAAGATTTTTAGAAAATCAGATCAGAATTTAGAATACATAAACAATTTAGTGTCTAATTGCGATTTTAAAAAATTATCTACTAAGAAAGATTTAGGACAGATTTTAAAAGATAATCTAATAGATATTGAACTAAAAGTTAGTCAAGAAAACAACCAAATTAAAAAAGATCTTACAGATAAAATTTCAAAACTAGAAGAATCAAGAAAGAACTAAGAAAGGCTATCCTTTCATGAGTAGAAGAGAAGAAGCATTAAAATTAATAGAAAAAACTTTACCATTTCCTCCAGACTATAAAGAACATATTCCCAGTTCAAAGACTGACCAAATAATTACACAACAGAATATTATTATCGCATCGTTAATACTAGATCTTCATCGTAAACTTGATTCATTATCAGCCCGCATAGATCTAATAAGCGATAGAGTTCATCAATTAACAAAAGAACAAGAAAAAGATAAACAAGTAGACGAGCTAATAGATCAATTAAAAAGGGTGGAAATAACTCCACAAAAAGAAAAAACTAAAATAACTAGAAAACCACAGAAATGGACCTTTTTACAACTAGATCGAGAGGAGAAGAAGAAAGACCAAGACTAAGGTATTCAGAAAATAGAATAGGAAATAGTTTAATTTCAAGAATAATTAATAGACAAACACCTGAACAAGATAATAGACAACTCAGTGAAATAATAAATATAGATAGAGATATAAGCATTTTTCAACAGAACCAATTAAACTTACTGAATCCAAGAACCCTTTACAACACTGGACGTTTCTCTACAACAGCCCAATTATATAGACATTATAGGGAAGAACAATTATCAGTTTTAGGTAATACGGCAAACAATGTAAGTTTAATAAGTGCAGAATCCTTTAAACAAATTAAAAGAACCACCAGGACTCTCATGCATATGGGATTAATGGTTATAGGTATCAAAGGTTTAACTAGAAAGAACTTAGGAAGTAAAGTCCTAATAATGATATATGATGATAGGTGGACAGATATGAAGAAATCTATAATAGGTATGACAGAAATAGATATGACTGATAATGGAGGCATATTCTATATCAGCCCAGATTTTTTAATGAACATATCAGAATTTGGTAAACACATTAAAATTGGAATTCAGACTAAAGGCTATGAAGAAATGCATAGCGGTAACAATATTCTACTATGCTTAGGATTTCTAGGTAAAATGACAAACAATAGTAATACAAAATTTAAAATAAAAATCAATGATGTCATCGAATTAATGAGTAATAAAGGTATAAATTTGATAAAACCCACAAAGATTCAACCAGAAGAATATGCTGGTTTAGAATGGAAATTAGATCAGTTCAATACCAGAAATAAAATATTATAGCCCACTTCTCATTTAGAATATACAAACACCAAAGGAGAAACATCTATAAGATTTACAGACTATAATTACAATCCCCAAAAGAATTACGAGGAAGAAAGTACAATAGAAGAAAGTGAATTAACCACTTTCATGAACATAGAGATAATCCAAGAAGGTTATGAAGTAGACTCTGTCATAGAAAAGGCAATAGACCTGAAAAAGAAAAAACCAGGTTTATTATTTAAATGCAAAGGTTGTAAATTAGACAATCTAGATTTAAACCCGGCAATAGAACATTTTAAAATATGCAATGAAAGAACTGATAACAAAGGGTATAAAGAAGATCAGATTTCTAAAGAAAAAACAAACATGTTTGAAGAAATATGGAAAGATATGAACTTTAATAAAGAAGAATGTGAGACAAATTCAGAAATTAGCCAAAAGGAACTTATGGAAACTAGCGCTTCGAGCTCTAGCCCTTTCCAAAGAACTACAGGAGAACAATATACAGTAGATACTAGTACTGGAAATATACCAAGAAGACGAGTATTTAGAACCACAGCAGAACCAGTAGAACAGGTAAAACCTTCAGGAAGAAGGATGCCTTTAGAAGAGCCTATCACACTCCAAGAAGGAGGTAATAGAGGAAAAATACTAAACATAGCAGCCCACGATCCACAAAGGTGGAATTCTGTAATAGACTTATGGAAAGGTATAGTAGTAGCAGACTATATACAGAACTACACTGAAATAGACGCTGAAACTATGTATAAATACTTAGAAATTTTCTTAGGAGAATCAACTAAAGCCCTATGGGAAGCTTATAAGACAGATTTCCAGAATGAACTTTATCAATTAGTAGCTATGGGGGCAAACCCGTATAACTTTACTAATAAGATACATACCCTAATTACTGGAGAAGACCCTAATAGCGATTTGGTAATTCTACAAAGAAATGCTCTAATAAAATTAGAACAATTAAGTATAAGTAACTGGGTGTATATTAAAAAATTCCTAAATGACTTTTTCTACTATTGTACAATTAGTGGAAACTCGTTTGACCAAGAACTAGGTAAAAAACTTTTTAATAAACTACCCGGAGCATTAGGAAGAGAAATAGAAAAACGTTGGAATAAAAGGGATGGAGTAATACAAAACCCCACCGCAAAATGGTCAATAGGACATAGAATCCAACATGTAATGGAGATTTTACAAGAAAAATGTACTCATCTGCAGATTCAGAAACAATTAAAACAAAATGAATTAAATTTCTGCAAGAGTGTAATATATACAACACATAGTTATGATAAAGACCCGCAGAAGAAAAGAAATAAGTATAAAAAGAAGTACAATAGATATAGTTACAAGGATTATGACAAGTATAAAAAGAAGAAGTATTTTCTCAGAAAGTCATCAGCTAAAAAACCATACCTAGATAAAAATAGACATATAAGAAAATATAGAAATGATAGAACTTATATAAACAAGTTAGAGTGTTTTACATGCGGTAGTATAGAACATCTAGCTAACACATGCCCGAAGAGAATAAATAATAATACTAGAAATTCCCAGTTAATAGAAGATTTTCAAGAAACTTTAATTAACGTAGACGAATATATGTCAGATACAGAAAGTATATACTCAGTAGTAAGTATAGATACAGGGGAAAACAGTAAATAGATTCTTCTGACTCAGAAGCAGACGAGTTCATAAATGAAATCGGAATGGAACAGCTAGACATAGATTTTAACAATCTGGTAAACACAAATATAGAATGTGACCATTTATTTGAAAGAAATAAAGGTCTAGACAGCACAGCCTGCTGCATATGCAGATGGTTTCCTATTAGAAACAAAAGAGCCAAGTGTAAAAATTGTTATTTAGAAGGATGTATAGAATGTTTGCAAAAAGAATTTAGTATTATAATAAACCCTAGAGAAATAGCTAAAAAAATACCAGAAGATACTACACTAACAGTAAGAGTAATGACTCTAGAGACTAGAATAAATCTATTAGAAAACAGAATTGCCCAAATAGAAAAAGGTAAGCAGAAAGAAGGGCAAGAAGGTTTAGATAACACAAGAGATCAACTAGAAGAAGAATTGGCTACAGAACAACCTCTAGAATTAATGAACAACTATACAACTTTAATATGTAACGAAGACAAAAAAATTAGTTCACTAAAATTACTAACTAAAATAAGGCTTAAAGATTACGAGATCACTACTTTAGCGTTGGTAGACACAGGGTGCACAAATAGTATTCTCAATAAAAGAATCATTCCGAGCAAATTAGTTAAAACATTAGATAAGCCTTCTTCGGCAATGCAAATGGATGGAACACACAACATATATAAATACTACCTCCAAGATATGAACTTTAATGAAGAAGAATGTGAGACTAATTCAGAAATTAGCCAAAAGGAACTTATGGAAACTAGCGCTTCGAGCTCTAGCCCTTTCCAAAGAACTACAGGAGAACAAAGATTATCTGATAGATACTAGTACTGGAAATATACCAAGAAGACGAGTATTTAGAACCACAGCAGAACCAGTAGAACAGGTAAAACCTTCAGGAAGAAAGATGCCTTTAGAAGAGCCTATCACACTCCAAGAAGGAGGTAATAGAGGAAAAATACTAAACATAGCAGCCCACGATCCACAAAGGTGGAATTCTGTAATAGACTTATGGAAAGGTATAGTAGTAGCAGACTATATACATAACTACACTGAAACAGACGCTGAAACTATGTATAAATACTTAGAAACTTTCTTAGGAGAATCAACTAAAGCCCTATGGGAAGCTTATAAGACAGATTTCCAGAATGAATTTAATCAATTAGTAGCTATGGGGGCAAACCCGTATAACTTTACTAATAAGATACATACCCTAATTACTGGAGAAGACCCTAATAGCGGTTTGGTAATTCTACAAAGAAATGCTCTAATAAAATTAGAACAATTAAGTATAAGTAACTGGGTGTATATTAAAAAATTCCTAAACGACTTTTTCTACTATTGTACAATTAGTGGAAACTCATTTGACCAAGAACTAGGTAAAAACTTTTTAATAAACTACCCGGAGCATTAGGAAGAGAAATAGAAGAACGTTGGAATAAAAGGGATGGAGTAATACAAAACCCCACCGCAAAATGGTCAATAGGACATAGAATCCAACATGTAATGGAGATTTTACAAGAAAAATGTACTCATCTGCAGATTCAGAAACAATTAAAACAAAATGAATTAAATTTCTGCAAGAGTGTAATATATACAACACAGAGTTATGATAAAGACCCGTAGAAGAAAAGAAATAAGTATAAAAAGAAGTACAATAGATATGGTTACAAGGATTATGACAAGTATAAAAAGAAGAAGTATTTTCTCAGAAAGTCATCAGCTAAAAAACCATACCTAGATAAAAATAGACATATAAGAAAATATAGAAATGATAGAACTTATAAAAACAAGTTAGAGTGTTTTACATGCGGTAGTATAGAACATCTAGCTAACACATGCCCGAAGAGAATAAATAATAATACTAGAAATTCCCAGTTAATAGAAGATTTTCAAGAAACTTTAATTAACGTAGACGAATATATGTCAGATACAGAAAGTATATACTCACAACATAAAATTTGAATCTTTTGTCTAAATTTTTGTCGTTAAAATAATGACTAGTACAATTTAGAGTAGCTACGAAATGGATTGTGTCTTTTCTATTGTGGGCAATCCACAAATTATCTATCAAACCTTTTGTTGTCTGTCTAGTACATAGTCTGGGAGTATTTTAAAAGTTAGATTTGACGACGGAAAAGAAACTAAGTTATTCTTACCAAAATAGAGTCTTTCTATTGTTGGTGTCTCATGAGCAGTTATGGGCCTGAAATTCAGGTTCCCCAATATTGTTTGTCTGTAATCGTCTTGGGGTTTGGATGGGCCTTTCCCCTTGTCTTTCGGATTAGTCTTTGACGAACTCATTCTGCTAAGAGATGAATAAACTGATTAGTTCATTGTAATCTTTAGTCTACTAAGCTGATCTGCTAACCCGTTATCTTTACCCTTTATATGTTCGAACACTAAATTATAAATTGATATAGTGTCTAAGAAGTTAAGCCATCGTCTCCGACTACTATTCTTATCATTTATCTTTTGGTTAAATTTAACTATGGCTTCACAATCTATTCTAATTAAAGTTTCTGGTTTGTTTAAAATGTATAATCTAAAAGCATTTAAACCGTATACTACTGCTAGTATTTCTGCGTCTATGCTACTCATGTTTCCTTTTTCTTTATATTTACCGCTTTGGTAAGCGCAAATCTTTTCTGAGGTTTTGCTACTATATTTATTTGCTCTAGCTTTTAATACCGCTCCCCATCCTTCGAAACTGCCATCAGTTTCTATGATTAGGTAGTCTTTTTCTAACGGCATACTTAAGTCTGGGATGTTTTTGATTTGTTCTTTTAACAACTTTACTATTTTAATATCTTCAGTGTTAAAATGTTTTTGTCCTGTCGAGCCTGTCTTGGAGTATAAGGGTCCTGCTATTTGTCCTAGATCTTTAATAAATGATCTGGCGTAATTTAATATTCCTAGAAACTTTTGTAAGTCTTTTGTATTGTCTAATTTTATAAGCTTCTTGACTTAACAAAGTAAATACCTATTTTGTTTGGCAAATGCGGACTAATTAAAGTAATTAAGTTGTAAATGAGTTAAAACTTCTAATTTAAAATAAGTACTAAATTAAACACATATTTTGAATATAATTAATACTTAAAATTACATGTAAAATATATGCAGAATATATATAAGGATATTCTGCCAAATGAAATAGCAAAATAACTCCAAAATTAGTTAAGAAAATATTTTTGGCTTTTATATCATAGCTATTTTACTTTTTTTGAAACTGAAGAAACTTGACTAATTAATCAAAGTATGGAAAGCCAAATTGGGTGTCAACAGTATCGGTGCTCTAATTTTCCTTATTTAAATGCAAAGGGGAGACACTTTTTTGCAGCTACTTACTGCATCGTGTGGTCGTTGGCTGTCATTTACATGCTTTCATAAGAGTTTAGTAGTACTGTATAATTTTTGCATGCATCTATATTTCTGATGGCTTAATTCGTCAATTACACCATCTGTAGTTCTTCATTTTACATATTCACTATTGTTGTAATCCGTTTTGGTTTGGGAACCGTTGCATCTGTGTAATGTTGACATCATAAAACTCAATAGTTTTCTCGATATTCATCTTCTTTATCCAAACAATATATGAATGCCCTAAAGAAAATATGGATGCTGGCAGGTTAGTTCAGTAACAATTTGAAAGTATTCTGCTGATTAACTTATCCATGACTTCCTTAAGTAGTTAGCTTAGTATAAATAGTTTATGGTTAACCATATTCACTTATGTACCAGATTCTCAACTTGATAAAGTAATAATTGTTGGAAATTAGCCTTTGGCGGGGAGATGCGTCCACTCATCTTTGATGAATTAAACACTAGTGCTCCGCATGTTGGAGACCTTGTCTCTTCGCACATGCATGATCTACGAAGTGAGTAGATGACCGTAGGGCCAAGAATCGTCTAATTTCGTTGAGAAATGAAAGAGATATTGGTCCACGAAGTAAGGTGTTTGAGACATGGAAATGTGGTGTGGGACAAATCTACCACATCGTGGGTCGTGGGTCGTGGGTCGTGGGTCGTTGGTCGTTCTGATATTATCTTTTTGGACCAGAGAACTCTGCCAGATGTACAGTTTGATCCCTGAAGTTTTAGATGTACAGTTTGGTCCCTGAAGTTTCAATATTTACAGTTTGGTCCCCAGAGTTTCTGGGAAGGTGACGGAAGGCAGAAAGCCTACCGTTGAGACTGTTTTTTGAGGCATTAATCAGCCATTACTTGGCTGATTAACTCCTCCATTAACAGCCCATTACTTGGCCATGAACAACCTTAAATCAGCCTCCTTGATGGTCATTTACTGCCTTTACTTGGCTGTTTTAATGGCCTCCTAATGGCCATTAACAGCCATGTTTTGGGCAGTTGTACAGCCCCTTCTCCTTGCTATATATTGAGCCTTCTTTAGCTCAATTCAGTAGCAGAAAATAGATGAAAAACAGGCAAGAAACAGGCCACAAAACAGATGAAAAAGACACAGAAAAACTGACTGAAATTCAGCACAAAACAGTGAGAAAAACAGCCACAAAACAGTGAGTGAAATTCAGCGAAAATCAGTGCAATTTTTTACTGAAAAACAGTGACCAAACCCTCACGTATACACAAGATATACACTACAGAGACACACTATATACACAGAGACAAAAGAGAAGAGTAGAGAGAAACTCTTCCTTCCTATTCCATATCTTCAGCAAGTCGAGTCATATTTGTTTTCTTCGACAGGCTCAACCTATTGGCTTTGTAGTGTTGAGATTAAAGTGTTGTTTTATCTTGGGAGACTATTGACCGCTAACGTAAAAGCATATATACGGGGCAATCTTGTCTTAAGGATAGAGGGCTATCCTCGACTCAACACACAACGTTGTAACCATTCAGATTTAGTTGTTTCTTGATTTCAGGATATCAACATTCAAGACACAACAAACTTGCGGCAGTTCTCAACATTGGCTTTGCAAGGTGATCAAGATTCAAGACACAACACACATGCGGCAGTTTGAAGATTGACCATTTATTTATTCTTTCGAACATTTGTAATAGTTATTACTTCCCGTACTGCTCTATAAAGTACCATAGAAAACCAACAATAATATTTGCAATAATGTCTCAGTAGGATAGTATGGTGGCTAAAGGGCCGAAAGCATTAGACGTTGAAGATAAAAGTAGCGGTTTAAATGTAGAAGTTTAATGCTGTTCACAAAAAGTTAACAAGCTTTCTGAAAAAAGTTGTAAACCTATACCACCAAAGGATTACACGATTTACCTCCATGTTAGGGTGAGAAAGGGTCAAGTACCGATTGCCATAGTTTAGCAGATAGAAGTAATGTCTTTTCTACAATTCCAAAGTTGAATGCTCCTATTGTTTCTACAAATTACTTGATCATAGTACTTATTTCTCATACCTTGAGGAAAATATAAGAGAGATATGTCATTAGTATCTTCAACGTGTTAGTTTGATCTTTGGCATTAAACTATTTAATTGGTTGAATTCATTTACTTTATCTTCCATTATTAAGCTTTCTGAACTTATAATTGAAGTAAAATGGTAGAAAAAATGCTGAAGAACTTATAGAAAAGAAAAACAAGATGGAAACGCAAGATAAAATAAGTCGAAAAAGGAGTGAGCAGGTGTTGCATTTTGTGAAATTTATCTGAATCATTACAATGAAAATGCATACATATGTTCAATTTAGCCATGGTTAAATTTGTATTTTGGTGGTAAATACATGTTGATCAACTTGATGAAATGAACAGTGCAATATGAAACGCTTATATATGACATGTACAGGCAGGTAGTGGTAGAATGATGAATAGAAAATGTGTGGAATACAACAATTGCACAGAACGGGAAGTAAGTAAATATTACAATTGCTAGAAAGGATAAACTAAAGATTACAACAAAACTGGAAATCAAGAATGAAACAAACTCCTTGTGTGATTTGCTGAGTCGAGTAATGACACTCTGTCTTTAAGACAAAATTGCCCCGTATATCTCATTTTACGTTGTCGGACAATAGTCTCCCAAGATACAACAGCAACTTAACAATTGAGCAAAGGAAACTCAAGTGTTACTCTTGAAGAACTTTGAGTGTAGTAAACTTGCTAGAGAGGAAGAAGAAGATGTTAGAAAATTCTGTAAATATTTCTAAGTGTAGTGTTCAACAATTGAGCCAAAGGCCTCAATTTATAGTGTAAGGAGATGACCCCTCAACTAGCCAACTAATGGCCTTCAATAGCCAATGTAATGACACTTATTGAGAGGTTACATTCAACCAAATAATGGCTGAATTCATGTGTCAAGTAATGGAGATTCAATGCTCCAAAATCAGCCCAAAGTTCAGAACTTTCCAACTTCCCGTCGTAGCATTCTGCCTCTGAAGCACCGCGGCTCCAGTGACTGGCCACCCAATTAGCATCGCGGCACTGCGACGCCGCAGCTCCGACGGTGTTGAGCCATGGCCCTTCACGGCTTCGCGGCAATTTCCGACTTGTTTCATCTTACACTTAGTACACTTCTTCCTTCGTTTACCAACGTGGAATACTTTGTCATTTGGCCAATAACCGTCCATCATTCTATGTCTCAAACATATTACATACGTACCAATATCTCTTTCACTAATGAGATTTGCGATACTTGACACTACGTTTGCACGTGTGTTGAAACGACGTTTTTGACGTGCGGGGCCCCAATTGTTTGTCATAAATAATGGGATATACTTAATTCCACATTAGTAAATTTCCAACAATCCCCTCTTGAAAGAGATTTTGGCACACTCACATGGTTCCTTTTTCAGCAATCTTTCAGCGGACCGATGTTGTATCTGGATAGGTAGCTTCCACTTTGAACCTTTCATAGTTGAATACCATCGGACTTACTTACTACGCGGTGAACATGATGTCTTGATCCGTCAGTGTTTAGTGTAAGCCAAGTCAACGGTACCAACACAACAACTTCCATTACTTTGTTCTTCGTAATGTTTTGTCCATTGTGGTCGTGGACACTTCTTGGATTCTTATGTGCGTTTATTTGAAGCGGCTTATCCTCGCACTTAAATAGGTGGTCTCCTACAAGGTATCCTGCTATACCACACTTTACAAGTGTTAGGAACCATTAAAAGTTTCCCCAAACCTAACCTCAACCGGTGAGGATCATTAAAGGTTTTGGAAACTTAATATTTACCCACACTGCAGATAGCACTTATAGTCTATCGCGGGAACGGCTTTGGATTTGGTGTTTCTTTACAGAAATCACTATCCGAAGTGCTCATGCTTCCACCGAAGTGCTCATGCTTCCACCGAAGCGCTCAACTGAACTTTTACAGCTTAGTTTTCCCATTGAACCTAATTCCTGGGAACTCCAGTCAGTAAGGTTGGTTTACCACCGTATTGGTCCTTATACCTTGGGGTTTAAGCCCATTCCCTTAGACAGGCAGAACATCTGATCTTTAGGTAAGCCTTTTTTTAGTGTGTCTGCTATGTTATCTTTTGATTTTATGTAATCAATGGATATTATACTCATAGTGATCAGCTGCCTAACGGTCTTATCTCTCCGTCGAATATGACAAGACTTGCCGTTGTACATAGAACTTTGTGCCCTTCCTAGAGCCGACTGACTGTCGCAGTGGATCATTACAGAAGGTACGGATTTATCCCAACAAAGAACATCCTTTAAGAAGTCGTGAAGCCACTCAGCTTCTTCTCCTGCTTTGTCTAAAGAGATAAAATATGATTCCATTGTGGATCCAGCGATGCAAGTTTACTTAGAGGATTTCCAAGACACAGCCCCACCACCAATTGTAAATACATACCCACTGGTGGACTTGGTGTTCTCTATATCAGATATCCAGTTTGCATCAATGTACCCCTCTAGTACAGCTGGATATCTCGAATAATGCAACCCGTAAGTTAGCGTGTATTTCAGGTATCGTAGTACCCGATTCAACGCCTTCCAATGATCATTACTCGGATTACGAGTAAACCTAGCCAACTTGTTGACTGCATAAGCAATATCAGGTCGGGTTCAGTTTGCTATGTACATCAAGCTCCCAATCACCTGTGCATATTGCTCCTGGCATACGGGTGCACCACAATTTTTATCAAGCTTTTGATTTCTATCCATTGGTGACTTCATAGGCGAACTGTCAAACATCTTGAACTTTCTCAACATATCATCGATGTAGTGAGACTGAGATAAGACCAGTCCGTCAGACGTCTTAGAGATCTTTATCCCTAAGATGACATATGTGATACCCATATCCTTCATGTCGAAGCATTGTTTCAACATGTTCTTAGTCTCTAGAATCAATCTAGGACTGCTCCATGTGATCAACATGTCATCTATGTACAGGCATATCATGACGAACGAGTCAGAATTACCTTTCATGTAGACACATTTGTCACACTCATTAATGGAGAAACCCTTCGATAGTAGAGTACTATCAAATTTTTCATTCCATTGCTTTGGGGCTTATTTCAGCCCGTACAGAGAGATTTGACAAGCCGACAGACTTTCTTCTCTTGCCCTGGAACCACATAGCCCTCGGGTTGTTCCATATAAATTTCTTCTTCCAAATCACCATTTAGGAAGGCTGTCTTCACATCTATTTGATGTATCTCAAGGTCACACAATGCTGCAATTGCATTGAATACTCGTATGGACGTCATCCTAGACACTGGGAGTACGTGTCAAAATAGTCAAGGCCTTCCTTCTGTCGATAGCCCTTTACTACCAACCTGGCCTTATACTTATCTACAGACCCATCTGCTTTATACTTCCGTTTGAGTATCCACTTACAACCCAACAATTTATTTTCTGGAGGAAGATCAACCAACTCCCAAGTATGATTATGCAGGATGGAGTCTATTTCACTCTCAATAGCTTCTTTCCAGAGCGGTGCCTCTGGAGTGGACAATGCTTCAGCAATTGTCCTTGGTTCGTCATCAACCATATAAGATACAAAGTCAGGACCGAAGGATTTATCCTTCCTGGCCCTTTTACTTCGCCTTGGTTCCATCTCTGGAGTCTCCAAGTTTTGAAATCTGGAACACTAGATTTCGGATATTCAGCCACTTCTTAGTCCACTAGATCTGAACCATCTAGATCCGGGCTCCCGATTCCTGAGAGCTTTGTTCATAACTTCATTTGCGAGAGGTTATGTATTTTTCCTTTCTAGGAAAAGTATTTTCAAAGAATTGAGCATTCCTTGATTCCATTATTGTACCCCCGTGGATATCTGGAATATCTGACTTATGCACTAAGAAGCGATAAGCACTACTGTTATTTGCATATCCGATGAAAATGCAATCTAAAGTCTTAGGCCCAATCTTGACCTGCTTTGTCTTGGGTACTTCGACCTTTGCCAAACAACCCCACACCTTTAAATATTTATAGGTGGGTTTCTTTCCCTTCCATGATTCATATGGAGTTTTGTCCTTACCCTTATATGGGACTCTGTTAAGAATCGTATTACGGTAAGGACGACTTCTCCCCACATGTTTTGGGGAAGACCGGAGTTGATGAGCAAGGCATTCATTATTTCGTTCAATCTGCGATTCTTGCATTCCGCAACACCGTTTGACTGAGGTAACTATGGAGCCGTCGTTTGATGAACAATGCCCGATTTGGCACAATATTCCTCAAATGGCGCTACGTATTCTCCCCCTCTATCGCTACGAATGGATTTAATCCTCATGCTTCGTTGGTTCTCAACTTCTACTTTGTAACGTCGGAACGCTTCAAAGGCTTCATCTTTACTTTTCAATAAGTAAAGGTAACAATACCTTGTGCTATCATCAATGAATGTCACAAAGTACTTGTTCCCCCTCTAGTTTGTGCAAACTTCAAATCACATATATCTGTGTGAATAAGTTCTAGAGGAGCGGTATTCCTTTCGACGGACCGAAAAAGAATCTTTGTGAGTTTTGCCTCTACGCACACCTCAAACCTCACACATATATTGAGGGTTTACATCAATAGACAGCAACAATTCCAATTGTAGTTAACATGTCCTAATCTATGATGCCATAAATTAGAGGACTCAAGCAAGTAAGAAGAAGCTTCAATATTATTACTTGCACGTAATATAGACATGACGTTAACTTTGAAGAGGCATTCACAGACGAAGCCCCTTCCCACAAACGTTCCATTCTTGGTGATTACAAATTTATTGGACTCAAACACTAGTCTAAAACCAGCATTAACCAATAAATGACCTGAAATTAAAATTCTCCTAATCTCAGGGACATGCATCACCTCCTTCAGAGTGAGCTCCTTTCCAGAAGTCATCTTCAGGACTACCTTTCCTACCCCCAACACGTCAGATGAAGCGTTGTTACTCATGAATAACTTCTTGTTTGTAACTGGTGTATAAGTGGAGAAGGCATCTCTATTGGAACATATGTGTCTTATTATCGCGCCCATTTTTTACCTGCTCGGGTCAAAGCGGAGCCCAGACGTATTGGTGATTCCTGGGTATCGAATTAAGGAGTTGAGGAGTCGCCACCTAATTTATTTATGGTGAATTAGGACACCTGGATATTAACTAAATGATGCAATGTAACTCCAGTTTTAAGGTCTGCGAAATTAATGAGATTCTAGGTAAGGGTTCTTTATTATCCTAAAGGGAGGGGTTAGGCATCCTTTAAGATCCGCTAACTTGCGGTTATCCGGTCAAACTCAGGTTAATTATTACTAGAAAAAAGTCATGTTTTACAAGTATAATAGGTTTAAAGATGTTTGCAAATAATTAGTAAATGATGCATTTTAAAAGAAAGATACATGTAAAGTTTGAAAAAATATACATTTGTAACAATAAATTATTTATAATGCCAAAGAAGTATAATTTTGGGAATCATTGAATTATAAATTGACAAAAGATAAACTTATTCGGTATGATTAATAAAGTAAATAAAAGATGACAAAAGTAATTTTGAAAATCTTGAATACGCGTGACGAGCCTACAATAAATAACTAGCGGAGGGTTTCTAAGTTTGAGTTAACCTAGCCTACAAATGAATAAACTAGCGACGGTTTTGAACTACCCTATTAATAAATTCTAAGTTTGTCTATTCTAAGCATTTCAATAGTTACATAAGTGGGATAAATAATATTACAATACAGAGCTGGACAAAAGCTGAATTAAAGAAAGTAAATAAAATAAATAAACTCCAAGGAATATTTGCCTTTATTTACTTTAATCTCTGCAAGCTGTCAAGAACAAACGATTAGAAACAGTTAAATACAAATAACTTCGGATCCGTATCCAAAACAGTGAATGTTTTGGTCATGGAGGGCTCAGACTTAAATTTTGAAAAGACCATTCCAATCACGTCGTGACTGCAAACGTATGACTCAGTAGTTATTTTGATTGCCTCGCCTACTAAACATGTTGGTCTCTCATATGAAAAAGAAAAGATCATTATAATCACGTCGTGGCTGCGCACATATAACTTGTTGGTTATTTTAATCGTTCCGCCTACTAAACATGTTGATCCCTCGGATGAAATAAAAAGGTTTAAGCCTCATCCTTGCCCAGAAGTTATATTCTCCGTCTTTACAACTGTGGAGGCCTCAAAATCGACGGATATTTTTCATCGGCCAATGTAGTATCGTGTTCAAATCAGCAAAATTAAATTGGAAACAGTAAGCAGCCGTAGTAGGCAGTAAACAGTAAGCAGAAAAACAGAGGCAAATTCTGAAAAGACGCGGTGTTAGTTTAAAACAGTAAAAAATAGTAAAATAATAATCTGAAACCGAGCAGCAAACTGAAACAGGAAAACAATGCCCGAACAGACGCGGTATTTGTTCAAAACAGTGAAAACAGTAAAACAGTAAGATATCCGTTGCACGGATGTCTAAATACCAAAACAGTAAACTGAAACAGAGAAACGAAATGAAAAAAAATGCGGCCTCGAATTCAATTTCATCGGCCTAATTGCAGTATTTGTTCAAATCAGTAAAATAATACCAAAACAGCAAAACCGAAATATTGCAGTTGTCCAAAGCAGTTTAAACCAGCTGTTTTCAGCCGAGAAAACAGCAGCAATTGGGTTTTAAAAATAACGCGGCAGTGGGCTTGAAAAACATAAGCAGGGGACTTGAAAAGCAGCAGTGGGCTGTCCAAAGCAGCCTTAAAGCAGCTATTTTTCAGCCAGGAAAAATAGCAGCAATTTGGGCTAAAATACAACAGTGATAAGACATCAACTATGCTCAGAATGTAGCAGTACAATATTTCCGAATAGACGTGTAAATGGTAGATATTGCAGCAGTTATGCGTGGCAAACGCAGCATCATAATAATGGCTCAAAAGTGCAGTAATCAGCCCCATGTATTGCAGCAAACTGGCAGTCTCAGAATCAGCAGCCAAAATGCAACAAAATCCATAACCCGAACTATTTAAAGATGGCATGTATCCAGAATCTCAAGGTGCAACAGGATACCACAACCACACCATTCATTTCCGATGCCGCAACAAGATTCAAAAGGCTTCTTGAACCTTAGGCATGGCAGGCTATCGAAGAAGGCTAAACCCAACACAAAGCTTGTCTTCGCTTTCAACCAGCATAACAAGATAAGTATAAAACCTAACATATATATTCTGAAAGTCTCAAACAAAGACAGGAACAAGACATGATATGGAAGGACTGGAAACACAGACTTATCATTCAAACGTGTAGAACAGTGAGAGATAGTTATGCATTCCTTATAGGAATGGACCATTAAATATCCAGGATTATTCTCTCATAACATACTATACATACTGACATTTAGACGAATGAGTCCTGAATATGAATACCCTGGCAGTCATGCTAAGCTATTAAGGGTCAAATAACCAAGTCATTTAATCTTTCAAGCAAACAAACTCAAAGTCCCAAATTATAAGCATATTGACAAGTCAAAAATTCCCAATTGACTAAAAATACAAGATCACATCAGAACACAATTAACAGTCAGACAGGACAACCGGGCATGCTCGTCTTTAACTAGACATGAAGTAGGTATAGGCATGTAATTGCCCAGACAGACACCAATGGCCATGGGACCCAAATATAAGTTCAAAACCTCATTTGATTAGGTGATCTATCCTCTCATCCATAACCTAGACAGTAGGCATTAAAATAACAAACTCACATGAGTTGCACTTAAGTTACCGATTTTACTTAGAGAAAAGCTAACACAAGAAATCAAAGGTAGTCATGATGTTTATACAAATTCAAGATTACCAATTCCACATGAACTGAGAACACAAAGAAATGCACAGGAGCAGGCTCCAGTTTTGTCAAAGTATGCCAACTAATACAAAATTAACTAACAAACTCAACATGCTTAAACACTAAGCGTAACAACATAAATAGACTACATTATCACGAAATCAGTAATAAACAAGCAAACATAGAAAATAAGAAAAAATGGGAAGAGTTGGAGTCTATGGACCTTCTCTGGGGCAGCGAACCGAGGCGTGTTTCTAATCGTCGAATCCGCTCGGAGACGTTATTTTGGAATTCTGATTTTTTCTGGAAATAGGATTCTGTTTTCTGATATTCGACCCGACCCGGAAGTGACCCGACCCGGAACCAAAAATAGTGGGAAAATAGCAAAAATTCCAGATTCTTCAACACACAAAAAAAACAATAATTTTGACCTATTTTTCGGAATCTTTAAGTTGAAGAACACATGCAAGAACAAAGAAATGTTCCTATAATTTTGGATCGTTTTTAGTGAAGAACAATACTAACAAAATTGAAAGGATAAAAAGACTTGAATCTAATTTCCAACCCGAAAAAATCGAATTAGAAAACTCCTAAAAAGAACCCTTTTTATCCGAAATCGAACCCCCCTAAAACAGATGCAAAAGGGCGGTTTTTATAGGTCTCAAACTCAACGTTCAACCCCCTCATACCTCCCCTAAAAACGAATTCAAATTTCAAAATAAAGGGAGGACAAAATCTGATTTTTTGGGGCATGTGTTCGGCGGTGTCAGGGTAGGGTGGTGGCAATGATGTGGTGACGGGGGTAGGGGTGCGGCGACGTAGGGTGCATAGGGGTGCGGCGACTTGAGGGGTTAGGGGTGTTAGGGTTTTATTTTTTGTTTTGTTTCCTTTTTTTGGGCTTTGGGGTTTGGGTTTAAAGGGTAAGGGGAATGTGTTTGGGCTGACGGGTCGGCCGATTGGGCCTGGGGCGAGCTTTGGGCTTCGGTTGGTAGGGTTTCGGGTGATGGGTTTAGGGAATAAGGATTTGGGAATTAATTGGGTGTTGGGTTTTGGGGGTAAAGGAAATAAGGGTATTGGGAGTTGGACTTTGGGGTTGATAGAATGTTTTGGGTAGAAATTGTTTTGGGTTGGAAAAATGAAAAATGGGTTATGGATTTAAAAATATAAAAGGGGTTTCACATTAAATATATATATATATATATATATATATTGTAAAGGATGTGAATTATTTAAAATAACGTAACGATGTGATAATAATAAAAATATAATATTTGCGATATATTTAATGCTTAATAAAAATGAAAATGCGATGCAATTTTGCGAGAATAAAATAACATACAATTTTCGGATAAAAACTTATGATTATGATAAAAATGCAAATGATAGTAAAAAATGCGAATAATAATAATAATAAGAGAATAATATATATATATATATATATATATATATATACGCATGTATGTATATAGATTAAAATTGTTTGAGGTGTTAAAAATATTTAAAATTGCAAATAAATTTGTTGACAAAATTGGGTGTCAACAGATGCCCTCTTTGGCCGGAGACGATGAAAGAGTTTTCGGCCAAAGAAGTTGACCGAGTAGCCAATTTTTTCCTGATCAACGGGACTTGAAGGAAGATTAGGTATGCATGGTAGAAACAGAATTTCAAGGGAGATGACATTGAAAAAGTTGGTGCGGATTCAAGAAATATTGCCCCAGTGTCGAGTTATGATGACACTGGTCGCAGAAGTGACAAAACTATTGGGAAAGAGCGGATCGACGTTTGAAGTAGGTCGTTGACCAATTTGCCTCGGTTCGCCGTAAGAGATAGTTCCACGTTGTGATGAAGTTCCTACAAATTAAAAACTCCTGCAAACTAAAGCTTAAGATATAATTAGTGTATAACTGCTGAGAAAAAATTATAGAGAATATAACTTGGAAATACCCGCATTAGGAGGTGGGCGTCTGACTGAAATTAAAATACCCGCATTATAAGGTGGGCGCCTAACTGAAATTAAAATACCCGCATTATGAGGTGGGCGCCTGAAATGACGTCGTTGGATTGACGTATTGTGTTGAAGATGTCGTTGTAATGATGTAAAAGACAGTTGTTGTGCTGTTATTTGTGCTGAAGACGCTGTTGCATAGGCGTATTATTGATGACACCGTTGTATGGGCGCGTTGCTGATGACGCCGTTGTATGGGCGTGTTTCTGATGACATCATTGTAATGTTGTTGATGTCGTTGTAATATTGTAAAAGATAGTTTTTGTGCAGAAGACGCCATTACGTAGGCGTATTGTTGATGGCGCCGTTGTATGGGCGCGTTGTTGATGACGCCATTATATGGGTGTGTTGCTGATGACATCATTGTAATGCTGTTGATGTCATTGTAATGCCGTAAAATATAATTATTGTGCAGAAGACGTCGTCGTAATGCTATTAACGTCGTTGTTGATGACGCCGTTGTATGAGCGCGTTGTTGATAACGCCGTTATATGGGTGTGTTGCTGATGACATCATTGTAATGTTGTTGATGTCATTGTTGTAAGAATGTAACGCTGATGTCGTCGTTGTATCGACGTGTTGTGTTGAAGACGTCATTGTGATGACGTTGTTGCAAGAATATAATGTTGTTTGTTGTTGCAAGAATGTAATGCTGATGACGTTGTTGCAAGAATGTAATGCTGTTTGTTGTAAGAGAAAGTTGTTGCGCTGAAGACGATGTTGTAATATTATTGACGTCGTTGTAATGATAACGCTGATGACATCATTGTAACGTTGTTGATGTCATTGTAATGCTGTAAAAGATAGTTGATGTGTTGCAGTAATGTCGATGACGTTGTTGTAATGTTATTTGTTGTAAGAGATAGATGTTGCGCTGAAGACGTCGTTGTAGTGTTGTTGACGTCATTGTAATGATGTTGTGATGTAAAAGATAGTTGTTGAGCTGAAGACGTCGTTGTAATGCTGTTGACGTCATTGTAATGCTGCAAAAATAGCTGTCCTGCTGAAGACGTCATTGTAATGATGTTGACGTCGTTGAGATGCTGTAAAAGATAGCTCCACGTTGTGCTGAATCTTCTGCCGATTCAAATTCCTGTGGACTGTGAATTGAAATGTCGCCCAGACGAAAATGTGATGCGACGTCCTTGTCGTCGTTTGATGTAAATGACGTTCTTGCCGTCAGTTTGTTGTAATAGATGGTTCCACGTCGGTTTATTGTGTTTAAGCTCTCTGTGATTAGAAATAACATCCTTGTGCAGACATAATGGTTGGGACCTTGTAGGTCAAGATGATGTCTTTGTATAGATGCAAAACAGGAACGTGATTCTTGTGGTGAGCTGTGATGCCAAAATTCTTTGGGAAATTGATCATAAGTGACATGGCTTCCCTGCTTATTACAACCTGAAGAACCTGTACTCAAAGAAAATTTGTGAGTTTGGGGGAGGGGCGGTTGATTCGCGTTGACTTTGTAGCTTTGGCTCATGATAGCTGCATGTCCTGCTGATTCGGACCTGTAGCCCCTGTCTGGTTCCCAATCTTGGCTAACCGTTAATGAAAATATTTGTTGAAAATAGTTTATTTATAAGAAAGTATGCTTATCATTAAAAAGTTCTTATCGAACTCTAATGAAAGTATTTGTTGAAAATAATTTGCTTATAAGAAAGTATGCATATTAGTAAAAAATTCTTGTTAAACTCTAATGAAAATATTTGTTGAAAATAAATTGCTTATAAGAAAGTATGCATATATGTAAATGTCTGTCGAGCAGTGACATGCGGTGAAACAAAGCAAACGTCTTATCCAAAATTCTTCTGGCTGAAGGCTTCTTTTGCCGATGCTTTTCTATGTTTATCGGCGTCCTCTAGCAGTGATCCCTTAAAAATCCCCCAGTTTTTGATATGTGAGGATGATGAACTTTCAACTGGACCAAGCCAAGTCTTGTCTGGGTTGCTTGCCTGTCCTATCAGGGTGATCAGATGGATGCATTTTGTCATGTGTGAGATAAAGTAAAAAAGATTTCCTAATGGTGGGACCGAAGCCGATTTAGGCCGCCTAAGTATCCCCATGAGGGAATCAGGTCATAACGTAGTTCATTACAAGTAAAGGAGATTGTAAGGGTTTTTTCTAAAATGGGATCGAAGCCGATGTGGCCGCCTACGTATCCCGCCGAGGGAATCAGGTCTTAACGTAGTTCATATTACAAGTAAAAAAAATGTGATTTTTTGGGAAATTTCTGTCTTAAAGAGGCGAAACTCTATGTGGGTTCTATGCGTATCTCGCCGAAGGAGCACAACTTTACAACATGGAAAAAGTATTACATAGAGAATAACAATCCTAGATACTGTATTTGCGTTGATATCTTTTGGCCAAACTTCGTCGTCCATTTCAGCTAGGATTAGTGTCCTTCCAGTCATCATTTGGTGAACCGTGTAAGGCCCTTGCCAATTCGAACTTTTCTTTGGCTTCATCTTGGTGTAGGAATATGCATTTTGACACCAATTCCCCCGGTTTAAAGTCTTTAGCTTTTCTTTCTTGTTTAAAAGCTTTGGCCATTCTATTCCGATAAAGTTGCCCCGGACAAACTGTGTTCATCTGCTTTTCATCAATCAGCCTCTCCGTACATGATTCTGTATCTACTTGGCTGCGAAAGATATAGCATTTCCCCAGTAGATGTCCCGAGCGCGGTAGCCCAAGAGTACAAAGGGAAAATGCTCATGCCAATGCTTGTAATTATCAACCTATCTTGATGTTTCATCCAAAACTGGCTTTGGCTTATTCTAAAACAAATGCCTCAATTCTTCCGGTTGTGAGTCTTCCTCATATTCTTCGGAGTCTTGCTCGTTGTTTGGGACTTTGTTTGCTTGTTTCACTATATGTCACATATTATTGACAAATTTATTAGTTTGCATGATTAAAAAGAAAATTATTAAACAAAACATATTTTAAAATAGCAAAAGCAATGCGAATTTGTCATTTTAAGCTTTCAAAAGGTGGAGGCAAAACATATTAAATGCATATATGTGATTCAGGTCTCAATCTGAATCACATTGTTTCATTAAATATTAATGCAATTAACTAGTCTCCGGGAGAAACAAGGCCGGGGCACAGGTCTAATTTTCCCAAATCATCTTCTTGTTTTGCATCCTAAATGGTTGAGTCTCTAGCGTAATCACTGAGAATCATATTGCATTTTGCTTCTTTTTCAGCAATGAAAAATCTTTTGAATCCTTTCACGAGGTTGGCTGCATTGTCCTCCTTTAATTCCTGAGTGGCGCATGCTTTGACGAATGACTGACTCAGAGGTGGAACAGGCTTTGGCAAAAGAGCATCTCTCTTCCTTCGGAGATTGGTTGATAAGACTTTTTCAGGAAAAGATGGTGCCATGATCCGCGGCTTTGGAGGAAGCACTTCTACTCCGAACGGTGCCCTTAACTGGACTGTAATCATAGGGGTGAAAAAGGCTGATGATTCAACCTTTTCATTTGTCTGGACTGGCACAATAGTCTCTTTCAAATTGTGTTCTTCATCAACAGTAATCATGTTCACATTGGCATCGTCATGATCCGGCAAAGTGTTATTGTTTTCATTAGAGGCGGGTCCTTTCAGTTGGATAACTCTTTCTTTGATTAATGCCTCAATTTTGTCTCTGATGGCATAGCAATTTTCAGTGTCGTGTCCAGGGATTCCCGAGTGGTATGCACAATGCTTAGTCTCATCGTGCCATTTTGGAACAGGATTGGGGACATTTCCTTGGATAGGCTGGAGTATTCCTGCGGTTCTCAGTCGTTCATACAACTGGGCTCGAGATTCGGCTAAAGGTATATAGGCTTTGGCTAGCTTTCTTTCGTATTTTGCGCGGGGTCTGGGTTCATTTGGTGGATGGACTCGTGGATGAGGTAAGTATACAGGCTGATATTGTGGGGGATTCGGATAGGCTGGCGTTTGAGGCAGGCTATATATTGGCTGGGTATGGTAGACAAGGTAGGGACCAGGTGGGTATTGATAGTAAGGTTGAGAGCTTTGGGCGTATGGGCAATAATAGGAAGGCTGAGGACTTTGGTTGTTTTGATTGTAGTAGGGAGGCTGGGGTGATGGCATTTGGTAGGTTGACATTTGATTTGGCCTATGTTTCTGAACTGTCATGACGGGGGGCACTCCGTCTCTCTTCCTCTTTACTGCTCCCTCAAATGAGTCCGACTGAATTGTCTCACTCGTTGCCTGCAAAGCTACAAAGTTTGTAATTCTTCCAGTTCTTATTCCTTCTTCTATGAAATCTCCCATCCTTACAACCTCAGAGAAACTCCGTCCTATAACGCTTATCATTCTTTCATAGTAGGTTGCGTCTTTTAAAGATTGTACAAAGAGAGTGGTCATCTCACTTTCCGCTATCGGGGGTTGAACTTTTGCTGCTTCTGCCCTCCATTTCATGGCATATTCTCTAAAGGTCTCCGTGGATTTCTTTTCCAACTTCATCAAATAAAATCTATCCAAGACTGTGTCAGTATTGAACTTAAATCTGTCCACGAAATCTTGTGCCATCGTGCCCCAATTATGCCATTTTCGCGGGTCTTGGCTCGTGTACCAGTCGAGTGCTTCTCCTGTCAAACTCCTTATGAATATCTTCATTATGATGGCCTGGTTTTTACCTACCCCAACCAGTTTGTCGCAGTATGATCTCAAATGAGAGTAAGGATTTCCTTTCCCATCAAACAAGTCAAATTTTGGCATTTTATATCCGACAGGTAATTCAATGTCGGGATGCATGCACAGATCTTCGTACTCGAGTCCTTCATGCCCCTTGCTGGTTTGGATATTCTTTAATGCTTCTTTTAGGCTATGAATCTCTCTCGCCACACTTTCATCGGTTCTGATCCTTACCTGCCTGTCCATTTCTTCACACTGGCCGATTTCCTGAAAATCCATGTTTGGTACTGTGGTAGTAAAAGGTTGAGCTTCCGTTGCATATACTGGTGGCACATACTGCTCGTTGTGATCGGCGACGTGTGCCATCAATATGTGTTGGTCTGTCGGGTGATTTTGCATGGAAGAGGTGTTTTGGATGAGTGGGGTAATTTGGGTATGTGGAGTTGTGAAGGATGCCGGATCATTTTATGGCGGGCTTTGTTGTGGACTTGCTTGCGGGTTAGTGTGATGTGGATTGGTTTTGTTTAGTGGCGAATTTTCGGGGAGGTTTTGGGAAAATGGTTGTTCATGAGATGAAAAAGTTTGCGGTGCTGTTGTATTCGTCCCTTGTTCAGGGAGTGGAGTATTGACGCTAATGGACAAGTTTGTGAGATTTTGGAGCCGCTCAATCTCAGTCTGCATGACTACCATCTGTTGCAACAGTTGGACGATGTATTTTTCCTGGACGGTAGTATTTTCCCTTTCTGAAACTCCTGATTCATCTCCCGGGAGAGTGATAAGTCTCAGACCAGTCTGTTTAGATGCACCTGAATCAGTCATTTCGCTGAATGATCGTGCCTTTGACCTCGTGAAGTAGGGATGTTTCGCCAGTTTTAGTCAACGCAAATCAACCTTTGGGAAAAATAATCTAGGCAAAATAAACCTTCTAAAAAATAAAGAAAACCTAGTATAGGGCGAGTAATTATTGCTTCAAATAATATGCACAGAGTGAAAAAGCAGGAGAAAACAATAAAATGACTGTATGGCAATTAAATGCGCATCCTAATATGCATGGGGCCTACCTTATGCCGGAGGTGGGCCTAAACGCCAGATACGCGGGATTACGACAGGTTTAATCTAAGCTGCTAAACTACATTGCTTTGTCGGAAATGAGACAAAATGAATGTACATTTTCCAATTTCAGCATGTCATGATTAGTCTTGGATTAGTCTATCCTTATCACGCTACACATAATATGCTGATTGGTCGTTGGGTTGTGAGACCCGTAGACATCTTTGGCAGATTCTTAATTGTGGAGTCGATACCAAAGATCGACCCACCTAAGGTGTATGCATGCATGACTTAAAATAAAGGGTGGTATAGCTCTATCTTAAATTTTCTAAGATTTGGCTGACTAGACTCAAAGTTCTCGAGCGGACTGCTCGAGTGAGAAGGCTACGCGGCCACCGGATGGTCCGAACACTCCGCGCATACGCCAACTCTCCTAAAATTTGGTAATTTGAAAGAAATTTGCGGGTGCGCAAAACACACCTCGCGTGTAGTGTGTGATAGTGTCAATTTTCTAGAATGGAAGAAATATGAACGAAATGCCAATTTAAGGAAAGCATTAAGAGAATATAGCAATTAAAGCAGTTTATGCAAAATTTCACAAATGAAACATATCAAAGCATTAAATCAAATAAGGAGCAAAAGTAAAGCACAATAATAATAACCTGAGTTTGTTATGGTTAAGAACCTGAAATACCTCCAGCGGAGTCGCCATGCTGTCGCGCCCATTTTTTACCTGCTCGAGTCAAAGCGGAGCCCAGACGTATTGGTGATTCCTGGGTATCGAAATAAGGAGTTGAGGAGTCGCCACCTAATTTATTTATGGTGAATTAGGACACCTGAATATTAACTAAATGATGCAATGTAACTCCAGTTTTAAGGTCTGCGAAACTAATGAGATTCTAGGTAAGGGTTCTTTATTATCCTAACGAGAAGGGGTTAGGCATCCTTTAAGATCCGCTAACTTGCGGTTATCCGGTCAAACTCAGGTTAGTTATTACTAGGAAAAAGGCATGTTTTACAAGTATAATAGGTTTAAAGATGTTTGCAAATAATTAGTAAATGATGCATTTTAAAAGAAAGATACATGTAAAGTTTGAAAAAATATACATTTGTAACAATAAATTATTTATAATGTCAAAGAAGTAAAATTTTGGGAATCATTGAATTGTAAATTGACAAAAGATAAACTTATTCGGTATAATTAATAAAGCAAATAAAAGATGACAAAAGTTGTTTTGAAAATCTTGAATACGCGTGACGAGCCTAAAATAAATAACTAGCGGAGGGTTTCTAAGTTTGAGTTAACCGAGCCTACAAATGAATAAACTAGCGACGGTTTTGAACTACCCTATTAATTAATTCTAAGTTTGCCTATTCTAAGCATTTCAATAGTTACATAAGTGGGATAAATAATATTACAATACAGAGCTGGACAAAAGATGAATTAAAGAAAGTAAATAAAATAAATAAACTCCGAGGAATATTTGCCTTTATTTACTTTAATCCATGCAAGCTGTCAAGAACAAACGATTAGAAACAGTTAAATACAAATAACTTCGGATCCGTATCCAAAACAGTGAATGTTTTGGTCACGGAGGGCTCAGACTTAAATTTTTAAAAGACCATTCCAATCACGTCGTGGCTGCAAACGTATGACTCAGTAGTTATTTTGATTGCCTCGCCTACTAAACATGTTGGTCTCTCAGATGAAAAAGAAAAGATCATTATAATCACGTCGTGGCGCTGCGAACATATAATTTGTTGGTTATTTTAATCGTCCCGCCTACTAAACATGTTGATCCCTCGGATGAAATAAAAAGGTTTAAGCCTCATCCTTGCCCAGAAGTTATATTCTCCGTCTTTACAACTGTGGAGGCCTCAAAATCGACGGATATTTTTCATCGGCCAATGTAGTATCGTGTTCAAATCAGCAAAATTAAATTGGAAACAGTAAGCAGCCGTAGTAGGCAGTAAACCGTAAGCAGAAAAATAGAGGCAAATTCTGAAAAGACGCGGTGTTAGTTTAAAACAGTAAAAAATAGTAAAATAATAATTTGAAACCGAGTAGAAAACTGAAACAGGAAAACAATGTCCGAACAGACGCGATATTTGTTCAAAACAGTGAAAACAGTAAAACAGTAAGATATCCGTTGAACGGATGTCTAAATACCAAAACAGTAAACTGAAACAGAGAAACGAAATGAAAAAAAACGCGGCCTCGAATTCAATTTCATCGGCCTAATTGCAGTATTTGTTCAAATCAGTAAAATAATACCAAAACAGCAAAACCGAAATATTGCAGTTGTCCAAAGCAGTTTAAACCAGCTGTTTTCAGCCGAGAAAACAGCAGCAATTGGGTTTTAAAAATAACGCGGCAGTGGGCTTGAAAAACATAAGCAGGGGACTTGAAAAGCAGCAGTGAGCTGTCCAAAGCAGCCTTAAAGCAGCTATTTTTCAGCCAGGAAAAACAGCAGCAATTTGGGCTAAAATACAACAGTGATAAGACATCAACTATGCTCAGAATGTAGCAGTACAACATTTCCGAATAGACGTGTAAATGGTAGATATTGCAGCAGTTATGCGCGGCAAACGCAACATCATAATAATGGCTCAAAAGTGCAGTAATCAGCCCCATGTATTGCAGCAAACTGGCAGTCTCAGAATCAGCAGCCAAAATGCAACAAAATCCATAACCCAAACTATTTAAAGATGGCATGTATCCAGAATCTCAAGGTACAACAGGATACCACAACCACACCATTCATTTCCGATGCCGTAACCAGATTCAAAAGGCTTCTTGAACCTTAGGCATGGCAGTCTATCGAAGAAGGCTAAACCCAACACAAAGCTTGTCTTCGCTTTCAACCAGCATAACAAGATAAGTATAAAACCTAACATATATATTCTGAAAGTCTCAAACAAAGACAGGGACAAGACATGAGATGAAAGGACTGGAAACACAGACTTATCATTCAAACTTGTAGAACAGTGAGGGATAGTTATGCATTCCTTATAGGAATGGACCATTAAATATCCAGGATTATTCTCTCATAACATACTATACATACTGACATTTAGACGAATGAGTCCTGAATATGAATACCCTGGCAGTCATGCTATGCTATTAAGGGTCAAATAACCAAGTCATTTAATCTTTCAAGCAAACAAACTCAAAGTCCCAAATTATAAGCATATTGACAAGTCAAAAATTCCCAATTGACTAAAAATACAAGACCACATCAGAACACAATTAACAGTCAGACAGGACAACCGGGCATGATCGTCTTTAACTAGACATGAAGTAGGTATAGGCATGTAATTGCCCAAACAAACACCAATGGCCATGGGACCCAAATATAAGTTCAAAACCTCATTTGATTAGGTGATCTATCCTCTTATCCATAACCTAGACAGTAGGCATTAAAACAACAAACTCACATGAGTTGCACTTAAGTTATCGATTTTACTTAGAGACAAGCTCACACAAGAAATCAAAGGTAGTCATGATGTTTATACAAATTCAAGATTATCAATTCCACATGAACTGAGAACACAAAGAATGCACTGGAGCAGGCTCCAGTTTTGTCAAAGTATGCCAACTAATACAAAATTAACTAACAAACTCAACATGCTTAAACACTAAGTGTAACAACATAATTAGACTACATTATCACGAAATCAGTAATAAACAAGCAAACACAGAAAATAAGAAAAAATGGGAAGAGTTGGAGTTTATGGACCTTCTCTGGGGCAGCGAACCGAGGCGTGTTTCGAATCGTCGAATCCGCTCGGAGACGTTATTTTGGAATTCTGATTTTTTCTGGAAATAGGATTCTGTTTTCTGATATTCGACCCGACCCGGCAGTGACCCGACCCGGAACCAAAAACAGTGGGAAAATAGCAAAAATTCCAGATTCTTTAACACACAAAAAAAACAATAATTTCGACCTATTTTTCGGAATCTTTAAGTTGAAGAACACATGCAAGAACAAAGAAATGTTTCTATAATTTCGGATCTTTTTTAGTGAAGAACAATACTAACAAAATTGAAAGGAAACAGAGACTTGAATCTAATTTCCAACCCGAAAAAATCAAATTAGAAAACTCCTAAAAAGAACCCTTTTTATCCGAAATTGAACCCCCCTAAAACAGATGCAAAAGGGCTGTTTTTATAGGTCTCAAACTCAACGTTCAACCCCCTCACACCCCCCCTAAAAACGAATTCAAATTTCAAAATAAAGGGGGCACAAAATCTGATTTTTTGGGGCATGTGTTCGGCGGTGTCAGGGTAAGGTGGTGGCAGTGGTGAGGTGATGGGGGTAGGGGTGCGGCGATGTAGGGTGCATAGGGGTGCAGCGACTTGAGGGGTTAGGGGTGTTAGGGTTTTATTTTTTGTTTTGTTTCCTTTTTTTTTGGGCTTTGGGGGTTGGGTTTAAAGGGTAAGGGGAATGGATTTGGTAGGCCAGATGTTGGGTTGGGCTAGGGCAGCGTTGAGCTTCGGTTGGTGGGGTTTCGGGTGATGGGTTTAGGGAATAAGGATTTGGGAATTAATTGGGTGTTGGGTTTTGGGGGTAAAGGAAATAAGGGTATTGGGAGTTGGACTTTGGGGTTGATAGAATGTTTTGGGTAGAAATTGTTTTGGGTAGAAATTATTTTGGGTTGGAAAAATGAAAAACTGGTTATGGATTTAAAAATATAAAAGGGGTTTAACATTAAATATATATATATATATATATATATTTTGTAAAAGATGTGAATTATTTAAAATAACGTAACGATGTGATAATAATAAAAATATAATATTTGCGAAATGTTTAATGCTTAATAAAAATGGAAATGCGATGCAATTTTGCGAGAATAAAATAACATAGAATTTTCGGATAAAACTTATGATTATGATAAAAATGCAAATGATAGTAAAAAATACGAATAATAATAATAATAAGAGAATAATAATAATATATATATATACGCATGTATGTATATAGATTAAAATTGTTTGAGGTGTTAAAAATATTTAAAATTGCAAATAAATCTGTTGACAAAATTGGGTGTCAACACTTATAGCACCCGTGTCCATCCACCATTGCATGGGATTCTCAACAAGGTTTGCTTCAAGCACCACCGCTGAGATTGCTCAGTCTTGAGCTCGCGGCAGTCCTTGATCATATGACCAGGTTTCCCACAGTGATGACAGTTTCCTTTGAACTTCTCCACTGCTTGGGTCTTGCCGTCTTTCTGGAACTTGTGCTTCTTGCTTGGGTTCCCTTTAGCCTCAGTCAGATTTGCCTTTGCCTCAGCGGGTTGTTTTCCCCTAGGCAATGCTTTCTTATTATCTTCCTGAATCTGGAGTTTGATAATAAGTTCTTCAAAGGTTATTTTCTTTGTCTTGAGTTTTAAGTAATTCATTCCACGAGGGAGATGACTTTTCAATCAGTGATGCAACCAAAAACTGCTCATTTGGTTTTATACCTTCCAAATCCAGGTGATGTAGAATCATTTCGAATTCCTGGACTTGGGACATCACAGTTTTGCTATCTACCATTTGAAATTTCAGTAATTTCCCAACTATGAATTTCTTAGTACCTGCATCTTGTGCGTTGTACTTCTTTTGCAATTTTTTTCATAACTCTTTCGCAGTTCCTACGGTGCAATACACTGTGTAGAGTGGGTCTGACAAGCAGTTCAAAATATAATTCTTACACATGAAATCACTATGACTCCATGCATTAAGAACCATCTTCATGCCATTAATGACATGCATACCTTGGCCCCTTTCAGCCGTTTCAGTAGGCGAAGAGTCCAATTCATCTCCATCTTGTGGAGGATCTTCTGTTAGGAAATGAGTCATTCCTATAACAGTCAGATAGAATAACATCTTTTGTTGCCATCTTTTGAAGTTGGAGTCCATGAACTTTTCAGGGTGTTCATGGTGGAATCCAGCAGGTGGAGGAACGACAACGTTCCCCTGAGCGGCAGAAAAGGCGTTAGATGAGCCTTGAGCAGTCGGAAAGGAATTAGGTGTGCCTTGAGTAGCGGGGAAGGCAGAAGGGTTGCCTTGAGTAGTAGCAGCAGCAGAATCAATAGCGAATTGTTCTCTTCCAGTCATCGTTCTAGTCACTTACAACAAATCTTGTCTTAAAATTGCGGGATACAACAATTTCAGGGAACGGGAAGTAAGTAAATATTGCAATTGCTAGAAAGGATAAACTAAAGATTATAACAAAACTGGAAATCAAGAATGAAACAAACTCCATGTGTGATTTGCTGAGTCGAGTGATGACACTCTATCTTTAAGACAAGATTACCCTGTATATCTCTTTTTACGTTGTCGGGAAATAATCTCCCAAGATACAATAGCAACTTAACAATTGAGCAAAAGAAACTCAAGTGTTACTCTTAAAGAACTTTGAGTGTAGTAAACTTGCTAGAGAGGAAGAAAAAGATGTTAGAAAATTATGTAAATATTTTTAAGTGTAGTGTTCAACAATTGAGCCAAATGCCTCAATTTATAGTGTAAGGAGATGACCCCTCAACTAGCCAACTAATGGCCTTCAATAGCCAATATAATGATATTTATTGAGGGGTTACATTCAACCAACTAATGGCCTTCAATAGCCAATGTAATGATATTTATTGAGGGGTTACATTCAACCAAATAATGGCTGAATTCATGTGCCAAGTAATGGAGATTCAATGCTCCAAAACCAGCCCAAAGGTCAGAATTAGCGTCGCGGCTCCAGTGACTGGCCACCCAATTAGAGTCGCGGCTCCGACGGTGTTGCGTCGCGGCCCTTCACGGCTCTGCGGCGACTTTTGACTCGTTTCATCTTACACTTCGTACACTTCTTCCTTCGTTTACCAATGTGAAATACTTTGTCATTTGGCCAATAACTGTCCATCATTCTATGTCTCAAACGTATTACATACGTACCAATATCTCTTTCACTAATGAAATTTGCGATACTTGGCACTATGTGTGCACGTGTGTGGAAATGACATTTTCGACGTGCGGGGCCTCAATTGTTTGAGTCATAAATAATGGGATATACTTAATTTCACATTAGTAAATTTTCAACAAAATGTTGTTGAATTTTTGTCTTCTATTTATAGCTTTGACTTGATTCGGCCAATTAGCATGATATGTAGAAAATGTGGTTGTTGAAAGAATTTTCTAATATTGGAGTAGATCCACGATTAGGTAAACTATCTACACTGCTTTTTTATGTCGGCATGACATTTTGTTCGTGTATACATACTCACAAACATAGTAATTTCTTGCCTTGACTATATTATGTGACAGCTCCTGATATTTTTGAAGACCACAAGAGGTTGATAAGGACATGGCGGAGCTATCTGTCTGTAGTAGACTCACTTTCTTTATGATGTTTTGTGTAATAATTTTTTTATTAAGGATGCCTTTAAAATTGAGAAATGGTAAACTTTAATAGGATGAATGCTGAAAATGGACTTATGCAAAGTATTCTATCATCTTCTAAGTCGTTTGTGGTCATTAAATTATGTTTCTGCCATTCTGTTAACTTAATCTACAAAGCTAGATAGATTAATTTTTGAGTTTATAGGTGAAGTTTGATTGAAGGAAATCAGTTACTGAAAGACCATGTGTATACACGGATGCAAATAATGTATATCACCTATTTCTACCTTATATATAATTTACCTTATTTGTATAATTATTGTACAAGTGTAATTATGGTATTAGTCTTGTATTAGAAAAATTTATTAGAGTTGTATTAAGAAAAGGTATTAGAGTTGTATTAGAAAAAAGGGTCAAATTTGCCCTCCAACTATCTTTTAAGGAACACATTTGCCCTCCATTAAAGTTTTGGGTCAAATATTATCTCACCGTTTGCAAACTTGTTAAATTTTCCCACATTTGGGCGGAAAGCTGATGTGTATGCCACGTTGGATCCACGTGGATGCCACATCGGATCCACGTGGAGGACAATCAAACACATGTCATGTGGGACCCAGACCAAACCTCACCCACCTTATTCTACTCCATCCGTTCTCCGACTCCCGCTACTCCGATGAGGAGCTCCATCTCCGGTGAACCGGAGCAGCCAACAACCGACCCCCAACAAAATAGTCTCGCTACCACCACTGTGATGTCGGAGCAAATGATCTGGAATCCGCTAGACCTGTCTAATGTGATTCCTAATAGTACGATTTGGTAATCACAAAACATAATGAATTAGGCATTTCAACCACTGCCATTAGTTAATTACTCGAAAATAATAAGCACTACATTGTCAAACACACTTTCCAACAGATATATCTAACAAATCAATTGACTAAGCACTAGGTTATCACAATGTAATAGAACAACCGACCTCATTCATTAGAACAAGCAAAATCTAGGGCATTTTCAATCGAGAACTGTAGTAATAAACTCGATAAAAATGAATTCAATCAAAGGAGATCGAATCAAATCGAACAATATTTCATAAATTATAAACAGATCAAATCGCCGAAAAGTTTAAAGATCTTGTCGTATTTTTGACTACCCAATGTTTTGCTTGGTCAGAGTTCACTGTCCGGTGTCACTCTGGCATTTTTGACGTGGAAGTGACACCATAGGTTCTCCGTTCTCACTCACTTTCTCTTCCCTCGTTTCTATCACGACCTCAGATCTGGGCGAAAAAATTCTTACTCCAACGGACTATTTTGGGTTCCATTTTGACCGATTTAAATTTGACTATTTTGTTGATATTCATCTTGTTGTTACAGTTCTAGTCGGTTGTTCTCTACTCCGCTTTACCGGAGCTGGAGTTCCTCGCCAGAGCAGCGGGAGTATGAGAACGGAGGGAGTAAAAGAAGGTGGGTGAGGTTTGGTGTGGGTCCCACATGCCATATGTTTGATTGTCCTCTACGTGAATCCGACGTGGCATCCACGTGGATCCAACGTGGCGTCCACATAAGTTTTTCGTCCAGATGAGGGAAAATTTAACAAGATTGCAAACGTGAGGGTATATTTGACCCCAAACTTTAACGGAGGGCAAATGTGTTCCTTAAAAGATAGTTGGATGGCAAATTTGACCCTTTTCCCTTTATTTATTGTATATCATGTATATATAGACTTCTTCATTAATAAAAATAATCAATGGATTATTCTCTTTCATGGTATCAGAATTCTAGGGCAAATTTTCCTTCTCCCAAATACTTTTCCGCCGCCCACTTCCAACCTCGGATTCCGAGAATCCGACACCTACTTTCTTCCAAATTTTCTTCAAATCCCTAATTCTCCTCTTGGTCTTTCCTCATGTCTTCCTCCAAGACCATGTTTCATCCTCCCCTTACAGTCTCCAACATCAAGAACCACATCCCTATCATTTTTAAGATGGAAAACGTCCATCCGAACCGTCCAATGAAGAATAAGAGGAGAGCAAAGCGCCAATACGCAACGTGGACAGAATTATTTAAAGTTCACGCCTGCTTGCCTCAAGTCCTTCATCACATCATCCCCCGGTAACAGGCAAGAAAAAGGTGCCTACCGTCGAGAATGACCTTGTGTTATGGACAACTCTTGATGCTACAGTTCTCCAGTAGATTTATTCCACTATCTCTACGGACCTCTTACAGAGGATTATTGAACCTGATGCCACGGCGATGGAAAGTTGGAATAGGGTGCGTGATATATTCCAAGATAACAAAAATTCCTGTGCCGTCACTCTTGAGCAGGAATTTTCCCATGTCAACATGGAGGATTTTCTGAATGTCTCAGCCTATTTTAAAAGGCTGAAGGAATTGGCGGATCAACTCCCTTTTTACCGCCACCGTTGTTACGATTTTGGCTAGAATTATCTGAGAACGAGTGTGGGTTATCGGACGTGGCTATCATCATGACGAAATTTGCTCCGGTAGCCGCCTTCTTAGCCAAGCCGGCCTCTTCTAATATGAGTATGGAACGGGCTTGGTAGAACTGTGGGAGAGGATTACTTTGACGAAGAAGCGTCCCAACGCCATTATAAGCCTCGGATAGGCCTGCAACCATCTGAAGAACAAGACGATCATTTGTGATGGGCTCACCAACGTTCTACCAGGCCCATTCCATGCTCACATTAGAAGAGGTCGGCTTAACTAAGAAGGTGTCTATCGGAGCAAATTTCGTCACGATGATAGCCACGTACGATAATATTCACTCATTCTCGGATAATTCTAGCCAAAACCGTAAAAACGGTGGCGGTAAAAAGGGTCAAAATCAGAAAAATAGTGGTAAGAACCGAGGCCGCGGTAGTAGCGATGGTGGTGGTAGGAGCAGTGACGGCAGTGGCGGACGTGGTGGCAGTGGGTCAGTTGGACCGCAGCCTTGGGCCAATGCACAGTGGTTGTGGGGCTGGGCTAGTGTCCCAACATGGCCTTTCTGGTTTTTCTAGCAAATTAGGCCAGCCGGCAGAGGCCCAATTCCCAATTCCAGAAATTCCAGGCCAAGCAGCCAGTTGGGCCTTAGCAGCAGGGTGGCCTGCTTGGGCCTGGGCCCAGTAGGCTTTCGCTGTTGCGGGCCCATTAGCCATCCCAACACCGATGAATATCGAGGCTGCGATACATACACTTGGATTAAATCTCCTGGATGCAAATTAGAATATGGACATTGGTGCCACTTCACACATGACATCCGCACCAGGTAATCTCTCATCTTATATCAATTTGAGCAAAAATTATGGCATAGTTGTTGTTAATGATCATTCAATTCCAATTAGTGGTTATGGTCACTCAAATTTGTCCCCCCCCCCCGCATGCACCTCACTTAGTTAAAAATTTGGCGTATGTTCGAAAATTCACAACTGATAATTGGGTTTCTGTTAACTTTGACCCTTTTGGATTTTCTGTGAAGGATTTCACGATGGGAATACCTCTAATGAGATGTAATAGCCGGGGAGAGCTTTATCCAATCACCACCACCACCAGTTCCACGAGTCCAGCCTCACCATCAACATTTGCCGCTCTAGCACCTTCCTTATGGCATGCACGTCTGGGTCATCCGGGGCCGTCTGTTATTTCTTCTCTTAAAAATAATAATTTTATTTATTATAAGAGTACGCGTAGTACTCAGATTTGTTCTTCTTGTCCTCTAGGGAAACATGTTAGATTACCGTTTGTAGCCTTTACCTTTAGTACGTCGATGCCTTTTGACATTATTCATAGTGATTTATGGACATCTCCCGTTTTGAGCTCTTTGGGCCATCGTTATTATGTGTTATTTTTGGATGATTATTCTAATTTTTTTGGACCTTTCCTTTGTCTAAAATGTCTCAGGTTTTTTCCACATTTTTAAAATTTAGATCTTTCATTTGTGCCCAATTTGAACGAAAAATTAAAAACATTCAATGTGATAATGGAAGGGAATATGATAATGGGCCGTTTCGGGAATTTTGTGACACTAATGACATAGTTTTTCAATTTTCTTGTCCTCTTACGTCCTCACAAAATGAGAAAGCCGAATGAAAAATTCATACCATTAATAATATTGTCTGCACTTTACTTGCTCATGCTTCATTACCCCCATCTTTTTGGCATCATGCATTACAAATGGTTACTTACCTCCTTAACATACTTCCTACCAAAGGATTAGCATATCAATCTCCCTTAAAAATTCTTTATCATAAATACCCTTCGTATTATCATCTTTGGGTGTTTGGGTGTTTGTGCTATCCACTTTTTTCGTTCACTACAATTAACAAACTTCAAGCCTATTCTACCGCTTGTGTGTTTTTGGGTTATCCATCTAGTCATCGTGGTTACAAATTTTTTGATTTATCTTCTAATAAAATCATAATTAGTCGTCATGTTATTTTTGATGAAACCCAATTTCCATTTGATAAATTGTATAATCCCGTGTCTAGTTCGTATATTTTTTGGATGATGGACCCTCACCGTATTTCATCCAACAGTGGGCCCAACATTCTCGTGACCCGTCTCTGCTAGCACGCCCACTTTCTGCTGGCCCGAATAATCTCGGCCGGTCCACCATCTCGGCCACTGCCCAGTCCAGTTTCAACATCTCAGCCAGCAGGCCTACTTCCTGCTAATCCAATAAATTCTTCTTCTAGCCCACATATTTCCAGCCCACTTCCTGTTTTACCTAAGCCTGTTTCAGCTGGTCCTATTTCAGCTTCTCAGCTAGTAGGCCACTGCCTGCTGGCCCATTACCTCTGTCCGCAAATCCATTTTCCAGCGAGCAGGCCCACTACCTGTTGGCCACTCCAGCAGCATTCCGACACCGTCCCCCGTCCAGTCCACTTCTATTTTAAGTCAAGGGCTCGTTACTCATAGCCAACATGATATTTTTAAATCTAAACGACATTTTAATCTAAATTCTAATGTCACTAAATCACCCCTACCACGTAATTCAATGTCTGTCATTCATGACCCGAATTGGAAAGTGGCCATGGATGATGAATAAAATGCTCTTATTGAAAATAAGACGTGAGAGTTGGTGCCCTTCCGCCTGGTGTCAATATTATTCGTTCTTTGTTGATTTTTACTCATAAAGAAAATTTTGACGATTCTTTTTAGCGGCATAAGGCCCGTCTTGTAGGTGATGGTAAAACTCAACAGGTTGGCATGGATTGTGGAGATACATTTAGTCCGGTGGTCAAACTGGCTACCATGCGCATTGTTCTCAGTCTAGCTCTCTCGAAAGCATGGCCCATTCAGCAAATGGATGTGAAAAATGCTTTCTTACACGGTGATCTTAAGGAGATAGTGTACATGCATTATTACTTGGGTTTTAAGGACCCCAATTATCCTCACTTTGTCTGTTTACCGAAGAAGTCCTTGTATGGACTTAAGCAGGCCCCACGGGGTTGGTATAAGAGGTTTGCAGATTATGTATCTACTATTGGATTTTCTCACAGCAGGTCTGATCATTCTCTGTTCATCTATCGTCGTGGTAATTCTCTGGCATACATTCTGTTATTTGAAGATGATATTATATTGATTGTCTCTTCTAATAATCTATGCAAGTCTATCATGTCCCTTATAAGTTCAGAATTTGCTATGAAAGACTTGGGGCCCTTGATTTATTGGGTATAGCTGTTACTCGTCATGTAGGTGGTATGTTCTTATCATAGAAGAAGTACGCGGCTGAGATTATTGAGAGAGATGTCATATCATCTTCTAAGTCCTATTCTACTTCGGTTAATACCAAACCGAAGCTGAGTGTTAATTCTAGCACACCATATGAGGATCCGACCCACTATCGTAGTCTTGTAGGGGCTATTCAGTATCTTACTTTCACTAGACCCAAAATCACTTATGCAGTACAACATGTGTGTTTATTTATGCATAATCCGAGGATTGAGCATATGCATGTGCTCAAACGCATTATACAATACATACAGGGCACACTTGATTATGGTTTGCATTTATATCCATCATCTGTCTCTACTCTCGTGTCTTATACAAATGTTGATTATGGTAGATGTCCAGATACCAGACGTTCGATATCTGGTTATTGTATATTTCTTAGTGATAACTTGGTCTCTTGGTCGGCAAAACGCCAGGCTACTTTATCGCGATCCAGTGCAGAGACTAGGGGTAAGCGGGTCCGGGTACCCTAATTTTTTTGAAGTACCCGGACCCTACCCAGTAAACGACCGGTTCCTAAATCTACTATCCGGAACCTACCCATAGCAATCATTACCCGGAACCTACCCAGACCCTGCGGTTCCGAGTAGGTTCCCGGGTACCCTATAAACCATTTATGTCATAAATAGTACTCTGCATAATCAGTGACTGAAAGGAGGAAATCAGTGACGGAAAATCTGAAATGTGTCTTCCGTGACTGAAATCAGTGACAAATGGAGGAACATGATACAACACAATCACTAAATGAAGAAAACATTGCAAAACTACTCTGCATAATCCAGTGACATTTAACAGAAATATATGAGCTGATTTCAGATCTGCATAATCCAGTGAATAAATGAAGAAAACATTGTAAAACTACTGAAATTGCAGATCTGCTTTTGAGCCTAAATTGCAGATCTGCTTTTGAGCCTAAAATTGAGGAAATCAGTGACTGAAAATCTAAAATTGATCTCCCATGACTGAATCAGTGACTGAAATAGAGGAACAGGATACAACATAATCACTAAATGAAGAATACATTACAACACTCCAAATAAACATAAAACAAAAATACATCTTCTAAAGAAACAAGAGATGCCAAAAAAATTAAATAAACGCTCATAAATGCCACACGTCCACTTGCATACTAATCCGCCATTATGTCTTTTGTGATACAAGTAAGCTCTACAAAAATAAAATGAAACTATTGTGAGATTCCAAGACAAAAGATAATACACAAAAATAAAAATTCTAAATAACCAAATCCATAAAACAAAAATAAAGAAAGACCTAGTGACTTACCTTCCTCATATTTTTCTGCATCTTCCATTTATTGCTCAACACTAATAGATTTTGAAAATGAGCGCAACCAATCTTGGCAACAAATCAAAGCTTCCACAAATTTAGGAGTTAGAGAGCTGCGAAATTGATCAAGCACTCGACCAGATGTGCTAAAAGCCGATTCTGAGGCTTATCGTGGATACGGGGATGGCTAAGATGTCTCTAGCCATCAAACTGAGAACCTTGTAAGTCGACTTAGCAGCATTCCACCACATCAATAAATCAAATATTTCATTTTTGGGCTCACGAGGACTACTAAGGTACCTTTCCAATTCAGATCTTAAATCCCCACCAAGTTCATCTTGGTCATCCTGGTACCAATCTTTGACAAGTGAAGTTGGATCAACAAAACCAAAATATTCTCCACTAACACTGTCAATAGAGCCTTGAGACTCGTCCAATGCACTAGAATCAACCATAGAAGAATGATTTTTGTCATATAATGCAAAAAGACGTTCCAATACATTCATTACCTTACTAACCATCAGTTTTATTTTAGCATCATTAACACCAATCCTTCTACAACTCCAATTTAGAAATCTCAACTTATATCGAGGATCTATTACTATGGCTATAAACACCATCATGTTTGTTCTCTCAATACTCCCATAATACTTGTCAAATTTGGCTCTCATTTTTGTAGCCATCGCCTTAAGGTTTTCATTATTATTTTGGCTTTCACATTCAGTTAATGTTGAAAACATGCTAATAACTTCATGAAAATAATAGTTAGTTATCACATAGAGACTTCCTGACATCCTAATAGTAGCCTCATAGAAAATTTTCAGAAATAAAGACAACACGGATGTATTTTCCCAATCCTCATCTTTCGGGACACCACAATCAAGCTCAGTCACAAAAGCCATATCATCATCTTCAAGTATTACAAATGCTTGTTTGAACTTACTAGCACTTTCTAATATAAGATATGTAGAATTCCACCTCGTACTAATATCAAGACAAACAGAGCCCTTATAAGTTATGCCCTCTTCAGTTATACAACTTTGGAATTATTGTGCTCTACTTGGGGAACTCCTAACATACTTAACTGCAGCTCGAATTCGACTAATTGATTCATGAACCTCACTCAACCCATATTTCACAATCAAATTCAATATATGAGCTGCACATATCATATGAAAAAAATCACCCCCCAAAACAAAGGTATTTCTTAACTTGTCCTTCAAATAAGCAATTGTCACATCATTAGAGCTCGCATTATCAACTGTAATTGTTGATATACGATATCTAATTCCCCACTCAATTATACATTTTCTACCATCTTACCAATATCCCTACCTTTATGGCTAGGCATAACAACAAAGTTTAGCAATTTATTATGCAAATTCCAATTTTCATCAATAAAGTGAGCAGTAAGACATGAGTAGCTCAAATTTTGAATGGAAGTCCAAATGTCAGTGGTGAGAGCAATCCTAGATTTAAGAGATGACAACTTATCTTTTAAGCATGAGTTTTCACAAACATAAAGTTTCATGCAATCCCTAACAACTGTGAATCTTGAAATATGCTTAAATAAAGGTTGTAATGCAGACACAAAACCCCTAAAACCTTCACGTTCAACCGTTCTAAATGGTTGCTCATCAATAATAGTCATCCTAGCCAACATGTGCCTACAAAAATCTTTATCATATTTCCAAGTGCTAAGCATATGCTCATTATCCCCATTTATACTACCTTTAAAATGAGTACCGAGCAATTTTTGCTTCTTGTCAATATTGTGAGGATACTTTTTGCAACTTCTCAAATGTTTCCACATGGATGAGGTACCATTGTTAACACTATAAGCTAAGCTTTCATTGCAATAATTATATATAGAAACAACATTACCAGTTTTCTCATCTATTGCTTTAACAAAATGCTCCCAAAACTCAGATTTTGTTGCATTCTTTTTTTTTGATGGTGCGCGATTTGTGGATGTCGTGCTAGCCTCAACCATCTACCAAAAAAGTATCAAAATAAAACATTGTCAGTAAACTAATCACACTCAAACTATTTCAGACTAAACTAAACTAACATAAATCAACCCAAACTACTTTAGACTAAACTAACAGAAATCAAGTCAAACTAATTCAATCTAAACTAACATAAATCAACCCAAATACTAGCTTTTTCAATTTTCTAAATATCAAAATATTATGAGAGGAGAAAACAAAACATCAACTCCAATATATTGAGCATAACAACAAACAATAAAAAGGAATCCTCATTTTCTGATGATTCAATTAGGACATAAAAATAATAACTTGGAGACAAATCCACGACAAACCCACTCAGATTTCTGATGATTCAATAGGGAATAACTCAAAACATTATGATAAAGAAAAAAAATAGTAACTCCAATTAAATTTAGCATAACAAGAAACAATAAGAGTGAAAAAAATCAATTTTTAAAATGCAATATTACCATAAGAGCCTATCAAGCAAACCAGAGCATATAAAAAATAGCAACTTGGATACAAACCCATATCAAGATAGGCAATATTACCATAAGAGCCTATCAAGCAAACCAGACCATCAAAATTGCTCTTTTTACTTCTCGAAACATCAAAATATTATGATGAAGAAGAAAAACAGTAACATTATGATGAAGAAGAAATCAACCCAAACTACTTCAGACTAAACTAACAGAAATCAAGCCAAACTAATTCAATCTAAACTAATAGAAATTAACCCAACCTTAATTCAATCTAAACTAACAGAAATCAAGCCAAACTAATTCAATCTAAACTAACAGAAATCAACCCAACCTTAATTCAATCTAAACTAACAAAAATTAACCCAAACTAATTCAAACTATTCTCTATTGAATCATCAAAAATCTGAACTATTTAACACATACAAGACCAGATCTATCTCATCCAGTTTTGATAGTAAGCCAATACATGCAAAAACCTAATGTTCTTCACTATGCAACAACTTTAAGGGTTATTCATTACCTTTAACAAGATCGAGATGAATTCGAGCGCAACGCCGCAACCTTTGTCAAGCTTCTGGAGTGAGAAACAGTGACAATAAGAGAGAGGAGAGGCTGCGAGTGCGAGGCTACTACGACCTGCGTAATGGGTGTGAACTGCGTAATGGCTACTGGCGAGGCTGCGAGCTGCCGACGACCTGTGAGCTGCGCCTGGTGTGCGTAGTGTATTTGTGTTTAGGATTTAGGGCGACCTCACAGTGTGTGCGTAGTGTATTTGTGTTTTAGGCTTTAGACTTTAGAAAGAGAAATGGGCTTAGGGGTCGGACGTAATCAACCGTACTGGGCCAAAATATTAAATGCCCCAAAGCCCAAAACTAAATAATTTAAATGGGGGTGGGTTCATAGGGTCCGAGTATCGGTTCCGGGTCCGGGTACCCGGTCTCTATTTATCATAATTGGAACCGGACCCGACATTGATCGGTTCCTAATTTTAATACCCGGAACCTACCCGTTATTATAATATATCTACCCGAAACCTACCCGTTAGTATCAGTTTCGATCGGGTATCTAGGTACCATGTACCCGTGCTCACTTCTAGCAGAGACCGAGTATCGAGGGGTAGCCAATGTGGTGTCTGGGTCATGTTAGTTGTGTGATCTTCTATTAGAGCTTCACTTTCCTATTCAGAAAGCTACCCTGGTCTACTGTGGTAATGTTAGTGCAGTGTATCTCTCAGGGAATCCGGTCCAACATCAGCGCACTAAACATATAGAGATGGATATTCACTTTGTTCGTGAAAAGGTAGCTCGTGGATAAGTATGTGTCTGGCATGTCCCTTCATGATTCCAAATTGCTGACATCAGTCTCAGCGTACGACAACCGTCCGCTATGACTGCGGGGGTGTGAAAGAGAACGTGTATACACGGATGCAAATCGTGTATATCACCTATTCCTACCTTGTATATAATTTACCTTATTTGTATAATTATTGTACAAGTGTAATTATGATATTAGTCTTGTATTAGAAAAAGGTATTAGAGTTGTATTAGGAAAAAGTGGATTTATTTATTGTATATCATGTATATATAGACCTCTTCATTAATGAAAATAATCAAGGGATTATTCTCTTTCAGTTACACTACTACTCATACTCTTCATTAATGAAAATAATCAATAATTACGTATTACAGATATATCTTTTTTTAAAGGGTATTCGAATTTTGAAGAAGTAGTATATAATATATATGTTAAGGGTGTTTAATATGTAAAATATATATGTAATACGTAATTATTGATACATGTACACGGAATAATTTTTCAGCGAAGGGTTCGAATACCCTTGTTGGGTTGTGACTCAGTCACTACTTTTGAACACCCTTGCTCCACTGTGGCTCTGCCACTACTAATAATACTTAAATTTGTTATAGTAGTGCAATGGTGTGACATCTCTGCTTCTACTATTTGCTCTAAACGGTGGAATACTTCCCTTGATATGATATACATATAAACTATAATGTTTATGTTTTTAATATTTCCGAGCATTTGAATGTTGAGAATGTTAAGAGTCCCACATCGGATATGGAATGGGAACATGGACTCCTTATATGAACTTGAACAATCCTCACCTTACAAGCTAGCTTTTGGAGTTGAGTTAGGTCAATGATCCATTCTTTACATGGTATCAGTAGCCAAAGATCCTTTGCCCTAAACTCTTTTCTTCCCTTCAGCCGATTTTCTCCTTCTTTTCTTACTATTATTTTCGGCCAAAAACTATGTTTAGTAGTCATAAACCCTAAACCTAAACTACTTCCTCACTACAACCATCGCCCCCACTCTCTCGGCTAACACATACCCAAAAACCCTAAAGTTTTTTTTCAGTCCTACACATCCACCTCTAATTCTCTTCTTCTCTAGTGTTTGATTTGTTGTGGAACCTATGGCCGAAAAATAAACTTTTCATATTACTCTTGCCGTTAATAACATCAAGAAGTAAAGAATGGATCTTGGGCCTAACTCAACCCTAAAAAACTAGCTTGTAGGGTGAGGATTGTCCAAGTCCATATAAGGAGTCCATGTTCCCATTCCATTTCCGATATGAGACTCTTAACACTCCTCTGCACGCCCAGACCTCGTTAACTAGAGCATGGACAATATAATTTGGGGGCCCAACATCGGTGAACAAAGAAGTGGAATAAGTTTGGCTCTTATACCATGTAAATAATGGATCTTGGGTCTAAATCAACCCCAAAAGCTAGCTTGTAGGGTGATGATTGTTCATGTTCCTATTTCATTTTCGGTGTGGGACTCTCCAAGATTCATTATTTACATGGTATCAGAGCCAAACCCATTTCAATTCTTTGTTCACCGATGTTGGACCCCCAAATTATATTGTCCACGCTTCAGTTAACGAGGTCTGGGCGTGCGGGATATGTTAAGAGTCCCACATCGGAAATGGAATGAAAACATGGACTCCTTATATGGACTTGGACAATCTTCACCCTATAAGCTAACTTTTGGGGTTGAGTTAGGTCCATGATCCATTCTCTACATGGTATCAGAGCCAAGCTCATTCCAATTCTTTGTTTACCGATGTTGGGCCCTCAAATTATATTATCCATGCTCCAGTTAACAAGGTCTGGGCGTGCGGGGATTGTATTATTCACGCTCCAGTTAATAAGGTCTGGGAGTGCGGAAAGTGTTAAGAGTCACACATCGGATATGGAATGGGAACATGGATCCTTATATGGACTTGGACAATCCTGACCTTACAAGTTAGCTTTTGGGGTTGAGTTAGGTCCATGATCCATTCTTCATAGAGAATTAATCTTTCAAACGACATTTTTGGTTTGTAAAGGTGAGGGTACATTTCACAATTTTTGATCATATTAAAGAAAACGTTTGTGTGTTGTGACGAAGAATCGCTGCCACATCCAAATCCTGCCACCGATGAAATAGCAGCAGCTCGGGGAATCTTATATCCGTCGGAAAATACAGCTGCTGAAGTAGAGTCATAAATGTATGCAGGGAAGGAATTAAATCATTGCTCCTCCGTATTACAAAAAATTAAAAAAAAAGAGATGTGTTTGATCCTTCACCCTTGCTACCATGGATATCGTATTTCTGTAACTTGAAGTTCTCTCAAATTTCCTTGAGATATTTCTTTCATTAAGTGCGGTAAAGAGGATTAGCACTTAAACATGTACTGTTGAAATTTGTGTAATGCACAAAGTATATACTTTTGCTTTCTCACATATATTCATTATCAGCTTGCTTCTTCATTAGAATGACATCATACGACTTTCTCAGTAATGTTTAAGTTGAGTTTCATATGTCGCACCAATTTTCTGAAAATTATGATACTTTGATGTTGGGCCCGTGCTCATGCTCGATCTCTCTCTATATATAAAATAAACACTTAAGAGGATTCATATGTCCCCGTACCATCACATAATATGCAGAAGAGTCTTAGACGGTATATATCATCATGCAACGATTATACTCAAAGAAGTAAATCTATATTTGCACATAAGGCATGATCTTAACACATACATAAATTTTCGAATATAGAGGACGTCAATATATTTACTTTCCAAAATAATAATCCAATAATCTAATCACGAGCTGCTATAATAACAAATGAATATATCAGTATCATCATGATATATCCCGTACAAAAAAGCAGAGATGAATATTGATCACCAACGAAGTATGCGTGAGGTTCACCAAAACATTTGTAGAGGGACATAAATTTCTAACGGATAGTCTCTGAAACAGATTAGAACGTATATCACACTTGGTAAGTATCATTACGAGCTTTAGGATATGTTTTGTAAAATATGAGATGCGGAATATAAATTATATTCAAGCATTTTAAAGTCAAATACAACGCAAGATAAAGAAATTCACTTAAGACCGTCATAATATATGTATACCCATGAAACTTCAAATTAAGTGAATGCATTCTCATTCATCTTGGTAAAGCATATTGGGCACCATGAACGTAGTGTTAAACATGGTTCAACCTTTCTCTAGTTATCACAAAGTTTTTGAGCATTCAAGGATTATCCACATTGACTAAACCTTCTTCTTGGACCATCACAATTTTTTTGGGCATTCATGTCACGCTGGACCTACCTTCCTATTGAATCACATAAAGTTTTGAACTCAGCGGGACATGGTCCAAAAAAATTAAATATACATCTATACATGTGATTAATAATAATAATAATTATTATTAGGGAAATCAAACGATATTATAAATTATCATAAAGTTTCTAAAATCTACAATAGGCATAAATGAAGTCATAAAACATCAAACATTTGAAAGTTAAGCATTTTATATGTTTTAAAATACAAGTCTCATAACATTTAACTCAAATAAAAGTTACAAGATTGTCAAAGATAACATCTATCATTATAACATCAAGTGGCATGATCAACATTCAAGTTGTTCAGTATATATGCATGTATGTTGAATCAATCACTTGCCCGTTCTCTATAAACATTTAATCACAATATATTCATTAAAATATTCTATCAAACATGTTAGAAGTACGTATTTTAGGTAAACTCATTTAAAAGGTGAAGTCTTTAACTTATCCCAGCCTTATGCATAAATTCCAACTACCCATTGACGTCTAAAGTTTCAAATACAATTTAATCTAAATACATATGAATTTCACCCTTTCTTATCCAAACAAATTCAAGATAGCTCATATCAATTTAACACGTTGGCTACAAGTTATCTAAATTCTATCTCATTTGTGAATTTCATGATGCAAGTACATAAATTAATTACACGATATTATTCAATTCATTAGAGTCATTACCCAACTCAATACTTAAACTCAAGTTACTATTTATCTTTTTCTTTATTAGATCTAATAAATACATACATTAAACATTTTAAGGTTCACGCAATTCATGAAATGAAAGGTTATTCTAACTCATAAAAGTTTCAATAATACTCATTCTTTGACAATAATAGAATGAAAAGTCAAGAATTTACCTTTTACAGAAAATTCTAGAAATTATGCTTTTGAGTTTTTCTTGAAAAGCAAATTAGTTGTCATGTATTGTGATGTTAAGAGTAGCATAATAATAAAATCTACCCAAAAAATATTTAATACTTACCTTGAACGTGTAATTGTGGCTAGGTCATGTATACTCTTTTCTATGCTCTTAACCTCCGAAGATGCTCTGACATTTTATCTCTCTTCAACTTGAACTGCTTTATATAAACCCGACCTGACAGCATGACTTGCTACTGGAGCATATCTTGAGCATCTTTGTCCTTTCACAACGTGAAGCCATCACCAAGGAAGGTTGGTCTCCCCAGATGCTTCTTGTAATAGGAATGAGCATGTTGTGAGACAACTGGCTCTATGAATGTCTTCTTGCGCTATAGCTCACAACATGAGCCCTTGCCCTTGCCTTAACGCTTTGGCTCACGATAGACGCACTACGAAAAAAAATTTGTTGCCTCAACCTTGGCATGCCTCCTTGCCTTTGTAACCTATTTCGCGACGCGAGGCCAACATGAGAGGTACCTGAGAATTCCTCTTTTGTTCAACCTTGTCTTTTTAATTTATTTTGCCACGTCAAATTACTTTCACACTTCAACTACATCATTAGGATTATAATTAGCCTAAACTAATGTCGAAAGCTTATGAGGTTTTATAATTAGTTTTGTAAACAAAATAAAATATCAGACCTTAAAATATGAATAATAAACTTGAATTCAGGAAAATTATGAGAGCTAAACAAATTAGAATAGTGTCAAACACGTTGAATATCTCAAAATGCAAAAACTATCCTATAAATGAAAATAAAAAGAGTATTGAATTTGTCAAAAAAGAATTTAACATCAAAGACGATATTAATTAAAAAATGAGAGGACTTCCATTCAAAAATAAAATCGGTCTAAAATATTTATATTTATTTTACAAATAGGACGCAAAGGAGAACCCAAGAAAAGAAAAAGAAAAAGAAAAAGAGAAAGAGAAAGAGAGATTAAGGCTAATTTACTCGGTGAGCTCCCTTTTAAATCTCACAATAAACCCATTCAATATTTCCTCCTTTAATGTAATTAGGGTATATTCTTCAACAAATAAAGTAAAATAAAATTAAGAGCATGATACGCCAGTACGCGGGACAATAGAGGATCCAAATCCGGATTTATTTGCATGAAACAAACCGGAATTGATAATGAAGAATACGTCCGTAATTTTTGGTAGGAAAAATCTGATTATTATAGGTTAGCAATTAATTAAATGTCCAAAAGAATCTGAAACAGAAGAAAAGAGAAGCTTAAATCACAAATAAGCAGCCGTTTGCTGATAAACCCTATGTGATTTCATCTCTCCGCCGTGGTAATCTTTTTTCGTCAATTTTCTTGATTAATTTTTCAATTCTAAGTGTTGTTTTTATGAATTCACATTAATTTTTCAATTCTAAGTGTTTTTTTTTAATTTGACATAAAATTTTCAATTCTAAGGTGTTGTTTTTATGATTTGGCATTTTTTTAAATTCTAAGTGTTGTTTTTCTGAATTTGCATTTATTTTCCAATTTTAAGTGTTGTTTTTATGATTTTGACATTATTTTTTTTAATTCTAAGTGTTGTTTTTATGAATTTACATTAATTTGTTTAGTTCTAAGTGTTGTTTTTGTGAATTGACATTAATTTTTTTAATTCTAAGTGTTGTTTATAGGAATTTACATTAATTTTCAATTCTAAGTGTTGTTTGTATGAATTGACATTAATTTTTCAATTCTAAATGTTGGTTTTATGAATTTACTTTAATTTTTCAATTTTAAGTGTTGTTTTTATGAATTTACATTAATTCTAAGTGTTGGTTTTGTGAATTTACATTAATTTTTCAATTCTAAGTGTTGTTTTTATGAATTAACATTTTATGCTCTGTATGTTAATTGAAACTTGCTAAGGAATTCCATTGAGAGTATATTAGGATTTTTTTTGATTTTTTCTGATAGTAATTTGGGAATTGGATTGATGTTTATATATGTTGTTTCTGTGTGATTTTATGATTAGGTCACACACATTCGGTATTTCAATAACGGAGTATCATCCGCGTTGTGTTTGAAATGGATTTGGTAACTAGCTGCAAGGTAATTAGTTTTTTTATTGAATGTCTTGATTTTTTCTTCTTGTTCTTACAGTTGCGTTTATTTCTTCACTTTCGTTATTTCTTTTTTCGAACTACTTTGAATTGCTTTCCCTTGAGCCTAGGGTCTATTGGAAGCAACTTCTCTACCTACCTGCATACACTCTACCCTCCCCAGACCCACAATGGGATTACACTGAGGGGTCGTTTGGTAGGAGGGATAAGTTATCCCATGTAGATGAGATTGGGTGGGATAAGATGGGATAACTAATCCCACCCTCTGTGTGGGATAACTTATCTCACCTTTTATCTCATGTAGATGGGATTGGGTGGGATATCAAAGGAGTTATCCCACCAACCAAACATGGGATTAATTCCAATCCCATGGGACTAATAATCCCATTCTATCCCTCCTACCAAACGACCCCTCCTGAGGATGTTGTTGTTCTTGTTGTTGCTGTTGTACAGTTGCATTTATCTTACTCGTACTAGTTATAGGCGTCAATTAAGAGTGAAATTTAGAGAATTTCTAATTTCTAACTTATTGGCAGGCAATTAGCTTATATTTAACCGCCTTTCGTTTGTCGTATGTCATTAAATTTGTTGCTTTCTACGGTTGCCACTTAAGTTAGTTGTACTAGTATATATATGTAGAATTAAGTGTGAGTTAGAGAGTAGTTTTCCTTAAAAAGGTGAATTCTGTAATGCAGGAACAAGTTTGACTGGTAGATTCATATAAACCTTGGCGTAGTTTGGGTCACACTTATGGTAGTTGGCGAGGGTAAATCACCAATATTATAAATAAAGCATGTGCTAGTCAGATATAGTATAGTTAGGGCTTGAACCCCCACAGAGAACCCAACCTTTGAAAGTAGGGCTTGAAATAAATCAATTGAACCCATTTTCAAACAAAGAAGATAAAAAAAAAAAAGCATTCCACCTAGGAATAAGAAAGGAATGGATCTTTGCATGTTCATTTCGTCTTGCGCTTAATAATAAGAAAGAGATTATTCCCCTCGAGGACATGTACAAGGTCTTTGCCAATTCCTAGCTACACGGTGGATCTCTTAGTAAAGGGGCGTGAAAAGTGAAGACTTTGGGACTGAATAAGCTGTCAATCGATTTAGTCTTGGTAGTTGAAAGCAATTAAAGTCAAATAATTTGTTCAAACATCATAAAACAAAATTTTCAAGTGATCTAAAGTTTTGAACTAAGATTAAAGAGATTTACCAATGGAACAAAGTGGGAAACTCGACTTACGATTTAGGTTTCACTCTTTGATTAATAATTCTTGGACATAAATATTGATTAGTTCTCGTGGATATAATTGTCTATTTCTGTCCCCAATATGCTAAGTTTTCTCTCGAATAACTATAACTTAAAGAGTTCGTATCGTAAGTCATAAAAAAGAAGAGCTAGAAGATGTTACAAACCAATTAGGAGAACGTAATCTCTCTCCCAAGTTCCTTGGCTCAAAACTTCAATATACGGTCCACAATTAAGATCCCTAACTTATGGGACAAATACATGTACTTGAGGATATGTCAAAAGGACCAAAATATCCTTAAAGTACTACTTCTTGATCGGCCCGTGATATACGGTCCACAATTAAGATCCGTAACTTATGGGACAAATACATGTACTTGAGGATATGTCAAAAGGACTAAAATATCCTTAAAGTACTACTTCTAGGTCGGCCCGTGGGTGCTGGCTTTTGCACTGCAGCATAGAGTGCATGCAGATTTCTCTGCGCTGTGTTTTGCATTTAAACACTAGCACTTTTAGGTTGCAGCGTGAATCTGCACCGCGTTTGACAATAGCACACTCGTGCCGAACCTTGTATGGATCCAACCTCAAATTTTGACTTTCTTGATCTTTTTCTTCTTGTTTTGACTTGACTTAGATTAGTCAGATTATGCACCTTTAAATACCTATACCAAAATTACCAAAAGTTAATGTATTAACCATCCAAATCAAATAAATTTTAAAAAGTTAACGAAAATACATCCAAAACATCCCAAATTCATAGATACAGTTCAACTCATCAATAGTCATTATGGTCTTATTCTCAAAGCTCTATTGTAATGAATGCTAATTTTGAGCTTTGCATCACTAGTTTATTTCCATATGTTATTGCAACTTGGGTCTTTCTGGAGCAATGAAATTGTTAAGCATTTTATTACAGGTATACTTGGGATCTTGGGTTCTGATGCTTTAGTGTCTAGTTAATCACCTACCATCAAACTGGTGAAAGAAGAAGGAAAATAGTAAGAAACGATGCAGGCAAATGGGAACTTAGTGAAAACCCATCCGGGGATGTTGAACTTGGTAAAGTTGGCCTATTGATCGTTGCTTATGGCGTACATTTCCCTGACATGCTTGTATTCATTAGTTTAAATGATCAAGATTAATGTCATATGACTGTTTCATAAGCATATTGGTGCCAGAGTACTCAAAAGAGAGAAGCACAAAAAAGCGACAAATCGGTTGAGCTTTAAGTGCGAAGCGGAATTAAGATGTGCACTTTAACGAATAAAGGTGCTAATGAAGAAAAAACAAAAATGTGTATGTAACACGAGAGAAAAATAACTACATATACAAGCAATAATCATTTGATCAAAGGAATTGAAATACCTATAATCGAAATATATGAAATCATGTCAATCAAGTTTAAAAGCCGTTTTAAGTATCTGATTTAGATGAAAAAAAGAACTGCTTTGAACTGTGTTTCCTTGAGCCGAGGGTCTATCGGAAACAACCTCTCTACCGGTTGCGTACACTCTACCCTCCCCAGACTCCACTTGGTGGGATACACTGGGTATGTTGTTGTTGATTTAGATGAAAAAAAATATAGTTTTATGGTTTTTGAAGCTAGTTCTTATTTTTTGTTTTACTAACTTTTAGGTTTTTTCTTCTTAATCAAGAAAGCTCCTTCATAACATTTTAAAAACAATTAATGTATCATTTACCAACTATATTTATTGTCTACTGTTGCACTCTTATAGACAGAGCCCATTGCCCCATAGGTAATGAGGCGCACGACTTGGCACCTTAGTGCCCACACGCACACAATTTCGCTTTAACTGAGTTTCAGGGCCTAAGTGTGCCTCAGACGAGTCTTTAACGGTGCTGATTGGTTCAACCTCTTCCCGTCTCTGAAGAGTGAGGACTATGGAGGCTTGTAATAGCTGATCTCACCTTCTCAAACAAGACATTTTCTTCATAGTAGTTGTTTGTTATAGTCTAATAAAAAAGGACTACGTCATCAAGTAGGAAATTATTCTGCTCATTATCTCATGTAATGTCCTTTCGTGGCACAATTCGGTGTTAAGGGATTGGACGCACCTGCCACTCTATTTCAAGTGACAATTAATTTTCTCTTATAGGATAAAGTGGCACAATTTCGGGTAAAGGAGCTCAAAGACGTGCTTACTCAACTTGGTCACTCAAAGCAAGGAAAGAAGCAGGTTTGAACATTTTGTTGATTCTTCGTGGTTTCATATGTTGAACCTGGCTTCTCTTTAATTTCATTCTCATATTTCCTGATGTGCCAAACAGTTACCTGTATCATACATTGTTACTTCTGTAGTGGATTATGACCATATCGTTCCATATGAGTCCTGAAACAATTCTTTTTGCCTCCCAAATTATTTATATCATGATCATTTTAGGGTCTCTACCACACTTTATTCAGTTGGTCCTTATCAGTTGTTGCCTAGAATGTGTAATAAGACTTTGGTGTTGTCTACTATTCCTTTTGGATTGGGATTTACTTTTGGAATCTTGTAATCAGTTTAAATACGAGTGAGAGTGCTTTAATCTTTTTGACTATTTTGCTTTAATGATTCATATTCCATTGTAAGTTGGTTTTTACTGTCGCCCAATTTTGAATTAGTAATTATTTATGATTGAGTATCACTAGTATGTGTCTGACAGTCATATTTGGCATGATGTGTAGGACCTTGTTGATCGCATATTAGCTATTCTTTCAGATGAACGAGGTGAGCAGCCACATTTCAGGGGAACTGTTAGACCTATTCTAATTGTAGTTATTGTTTGTAGTTTTGCTATATTGTCTTTATACTTCATTTTTTGGGTAACCTTGTCAAACTTTGTCTTTGTAGTCAATTCATATGATGTCAAGAAATTCACTTTAGTGTGTCTGAAACTCCCCTTCCTCCAAAGGCCAAATCTTCCTGTTTCTTATGCGCTCTTTTTTTGTGTGACCTTGTCAAACTTTGTCTTTGTAGTTCATCCATGTACGTCAAGAAATTCACTTTAGTACGTCTGGAACTTCCCTCATCCAAGGCCAAATCTCCCTTTCTTATGCTTTTCGGGCAGTTGTATACGATTTGCTCTTAGTGGAAGACTGATTCTCATAAACAGTGTTCTGTTAGAGGAAGTTGACATGGGTAGGATGGATTTCTTATGGAATGGAAACAAGGAGAAGACATTCCATTTTACCAGTTTCAAAAAATGAGAGAAGAAATTCAGCGGAAAGCAGTGAGAAAAAGTTAGGAGGGAGGATTGGGGATTAGAAAGATGAAATTTCAAGATAAAACCTATTATTCAAGTGACCGTGGAGAGATAGATAGGAAGCAGATGTACTGCAGGAAAAAGTTGACCGAGCTAAATATGGTATGAAAGATTCATAGTGAATGACCGTAGCAGCCATATCTCATGGGTTTGTTTTTTGGAAGCAAATAAGGAAATACAGGGAGTTGTTAGGAAGAATATATTTCAATGTGTCGATGGTTGAACAAATGTCTGAGTGGCTGACCGTTTTATATTTTTGCATGATGCATGGTCCCTTTATGTGTGCACACAATCTGGGTTGAGAGTTCCTCCTATTTTGTTATATTATGTTCAACTCCACTTATTATACTCGAATATCCTGCTTTTAATATAGGTTTTATTTCCTTTCATGTTTGTACAACAAACCATATTGCTAAGTTCTAGACAACTAATATATCCTCCGTCCCAATTTATAAGATGTAGTTTGACTGGGCACGGAATTTAAGAAATAAAGGAAGACTTTTGAATCTTGTGGTCTAAAACAAACCAAAGATATTTGTGTGGTTATAGATCATCTCGTTAAGCGTAAAAGGTAAAATGTAAATTTAAATTGTTGCCAAATAAGGAAATGTGTCATTCTTTTTTAGACTGACTAAAAAGGAAAGTGTGTCATATAAATTGGGACAGAGGGAGTACTAATTTTGTTGCTTCTTGCTTACCCTTTGAGTGCACAATTAGAGTTAAGAGTTCATCTTCCTTCCGTGTAATTTCTATGTGAAATACTTGCTATACTTTAATATCCTGCTCTTAGTTGTGGGATGTGTTGACTTTCATGCTTGTGCAGAAAACCATGTTTGAAGTTGTACTGTTTTGAATAGCTAATGCTAACATACTTATGTGAGTTTGAACAGTTGCAGGAGTGCCGCCAAAGAAAAATAGCGCTCGAAAGGAAGAGGTTGCAGAACTTGTTGATGGAATTTACCGGTATAAAACAGCCCTGATCTTGAGTAAACTTAAGTAACGGGAGAGAAGGGTCTCTTTTATAGGGATTTACGAGAAATAAGCTTGTATTACGTCTTGGTTTCAGGCTTTCATTTGCTTCAGTGGGACGTGATTCTGTTTAACTCATTTTTTCCTTTGTTAACTTAGGCCTCATTTGTTTCCACTTAATGCAGGTCTGAATCTGAATGGTTCAGACCTTAGGCCATTAAGTACATTTGTTTACATTAAGATCTAAGCACTTATTTAGTCTGAATAGGTCTTAATCATTAAGATCTTGAAAAAAGTCTTAATATCATTAAGAGGTATTTTTGTATTGATAATTTTTATCACCACTCTGTCCATAACCGCCAGCTCCACCCCACCCCCTCTACCCTACCCTACCACCACCTACCCCTATCACCCCACCCCACCTCACCCACCATCCTCACCATCCCACCGCTAACCCCCACAACACACCCCCACCCCACTCCATCCACCCCTCACCTCACCCACCACCACCACCACCAAACCCAACCCCTACCACCCCACCCCCACCTCACACCACACTTCAAAACCCCCACCCACGCACCACCACCCCACCTACCCCCCACCACACTCCCACCCCACACCACACTTCTTCCCTCCCTATACACTACGCCCACCACACCCCACATCCCACGCCCACTTACGATCTTTGCCATTACAATCATCACCATTGTCAATTCAACCACCACCAGCCGCTGCCATTAGCTATATTTGTCATTACAATCACCACTGATAATCACCACCGCTGACAACCACTACTATCAGTCACCTCACCTACCACCCCATCATTATAATTATATCAACGATCACCGCCATAACCATAATCACTACCGCCGCCGCAACACCACCACCACCACAACTATCACCACCACCATTACTAACCACTAGGATCAACCATCACCACCACTACAAAGCATCTCCACCATCACTAGCAAAGATAAAATTTTCATTTTTTATCAAATAATTATTTTATTTTATTAAAAGTTAATTTATTTTATTCAAATTATATTTATTTTCTAATACTTAATTATTTTCTTATTTGAATTGTATATATATATATATATATATATATATATATATATATATTATGTTTTAGCAAATACATTATGCATATTCAGATGTTAAAAATAAACGGTCTTAATCATTCCGTGTTCAAATCTAGACACATCTTAATCATTCAGATGTGCATTCAGATTCAGACGTCTTAATCTTAATGAAAACAAATGAGGCCTTAGATGAAGCAGACATGATAATTTTTTACCTTGTAGACGTTACTCAGGAATTCTTTGTTTTTTGTCGTAGTGATGTTTGTTGCTTCTTCCAGCAAAATGCAAGTATCTGGGGCGACTGACCTGGCATCTAAGTCACAAATTGTCTCAGATAGCAGTAATGTAAAGTCAAAAGAGGAAATTGAAGATACTTACCAGATGAAGATTCGATGTCCCTGTGGAAGTTCGTTCCAAGCTGAAACGATGATTCAGGTTTTACTTCTGTGCTGATTCCCTTCGTCAGCCTTAATTATGAAAATATACTTGCACATGCAGAAATATCCCGTGGGTTTCCCTGATTGAGGAAAGGCTCCTCTAATGTTCAGATCTCTTTCAAAGAAAATGTGTAGTAAATTTTGTATGCCAAGCATCTTCAATTTGTACAAGTTTTTTTCCCTCCAATTTTGGCCTCTACCAATAGTGAGATGTTTCCATTGTTGACCTTTGTTATATTCTGAGTATCATCATGGTTTTAATATGGGGATATGTTCATCTTCTTCATCGCTGCATGGCTGTGATTTGACTAGAAATTATGTGTTCATTATTCTATTTCTGTTGCAGTGAGGGGTATATGCGTTCCTTGTATGTGATGATGTATCAATATATGGTGTCAGCCCTAGTATTTGAGGCTGCTGTTTCTTTTTATTTTAATACACTTCATATTGTGTCTAAAATGGAATTTTGCATGCAGTGCGAAGATACAAGATGCCGCACATGGCAACATGCAAGCTGTGTCATCATTCCAGAAATGCCCACAGAGAGGGGTTTTCCTATTTTTCGTGAAACTTTTTACTGTGAATTGTGCAGATTGAGTCGTGCAGACCCGTAAGTTGTCACTTATTCTTCTGTTTACCTTGCTTCATCTGATTTTCTCAACCACAGGATGTTATAATGCAAATATTCTCTTTTCTTCTCTGTTGAACACCATAGTCCATACAGTCCTGTATATTCAATCATACTTACTTCCTTGATTCCTTTTTGGGGTTTTGTGGTTGCAGTTGTGGGGAGAGGGGGTAGGAGAATTTGGCTTTAAAGAGCCTGCGGATATTTCTATTTGACAGAATAAGTTATTGCCACTTCATAATTATATCCTTCTTATAGGTCTGATATCTTTAAGAATAGGAATAAGATATTCAGGCATTTTTTGAGAAGGGAGCTGGTCAGCTAATTTTGCTATTTGGTTTTGTTAAGTCATTACTGTTACTCAATGTCGATAAGCTGTGTACACAAGATGTGGGTGCTAACCTGGGATTGCCGGTGTGGGAGTAAAATCTTAAAGGAGAGGCTGGCGTTTATTGGACTCCTCAGAGCTGACGCTTCATTTGTTATGCATATAGATACTTAGGTGTTGTCTCGTTTCTTACATAATAGTTTTATCTTTGACCTTCACTAATGGAATAATCTATATGCAGTTTCTGGGTGATGACGGCAAACCCTATATATCCTGCTAAGTTTGCCATCACTAGTGTTTCTGCAGATAGGTGAGTTACTTGTATCCTGTTAGTCTTGTGAAGTTATTATGTCTAGAAATAGTTCTGCTGCTGTTCCTTGTTGTTGGGTTTAAGTTTACATTGTTTATGTTGTTAAATTCCTTAAAAGCAAGTTTTTTTAAAAGCCAAAAGCGCAAAAAAGGTGACAAGGTCGTGAAGCGAAAAGCAAGAAGTGATGCACATAGTTCTGGACAATTTAAAGTACGATATGTATATGTATTTGGTAGTGTAATAACAAAATTTCAGTTAAAATAACTAATCTTATCATCCGATATTGATATACAATAATGTCAATATTTATCCAACTTATCAAAGTTGAGATTCAAAGAATTACCGCTTCTTGTTGCAATCACTTTCCATGTCATTGTCTGAAACACAAACTTGTGTGAAGTGCATGACTTTGGCCATGAAGTGATGACCCCTCACTTCACACTGCTTCGTTGCTTTAATTGAAGAAGCCTTGACTTTTAATAATGCTGCCTTGAACTGTGTCAACAAAGTCAGAGCAGACAGTTTTTAATGCCTGTTTTGATGGTTATTAAGAATGGAGAGTTTTGTATCTTTTTCCCTTGGATTTATGAAGAGGAGCCTTAGAGTAACTGGTAAAGTTGCTGCCATGTGACCAGGAGGTCACGGGTTCAAGCCATGGAAACAACCTTTTGCAGAAATGCAAGGTAAGGCTGCGTACAATTGACCCTTGTGGTCCGGCCCTTCCCCGGACCCCGCGCATAGCTTAGTGCACCGGGCTGCCCGTTTTTGTCCCCCTTGGATATATGGGATAGGATGGGATTGGTTCTAGCAAAATAGGGTTCCATTCCATTTCTGCCTTCTATTGTCTGATGTGGAAGAGATGCACAAAGACGGAAATAATAGGACAAGATCTAATCTTTATCTCATTTAGTGATGGATTTGGTATTTGAGTGATTAATGCATTTTGCAATTTTGGGTTCATGACATGAGTTTAATCTTGTATCTTGTGTGCGCGCAAAGTTAGTATATCATTAAATGGCAGGTCTTCTGTTTGTATTTGTATCTACACCATGTTAGGTCCAAAGTACCAATTAAACATGAAAATATCTGAAAATGTAAGATTGGCATCACGTAGAAATAGGTTACTAATTTGAATCACATTCAAGTTGTATTGAGCATTTAAAGTAGGGATAATACATAAATACCCCATCAACTTGTCCCAAATTGTCAACTACATACCTAAACCTTGGGGGGGGGGGGGTCATATTATCCCCTTAGACTTCTTTGAAATAGAATAAATACTCGCTTTCTATGGACAACCAGATTTCGTGTTAAGTGTTGAAATAGACGTGTCTCACACGTGTATTTTACCGCTTAATTTCTTCCCACTTTTTTCTCTTCTATCAGACCTTCACTATTTCAACACTCATTATTCCATGCACTATGCAAATACACAAGCCACCATCTTCATCCTCCACTCTCGACACACCACAGCATCTCAACCACCAATTTTTCATATCTAAAGGCCCATCTTATTCTTCTTCCTATATACACCCATTGACAATCATGCACAATAAAACACCCAGCAAAACACACATTGCCATATTCACCAGAATACATTCACCACACCCCAGCAACCCACCTCTCATTTCACTACAAAGACCCACCTTTTCCTTCACTGCATAACCAACATATGTCCACACGGATGCAAAAGCCATTCAGAGGAGGATTCTTTCCATTTCCGTACTGGAGCTCCCTTTGTAGAGTTTTCTGAACAATTGATTTTCCATTTGACCAAGTCCTCAGGATCATTTTAGATCTGATCCAAGGGAGTTTTTTGAGAATAAAAAGGAAAAAAAGGGCTCGCCGGAGAAGATTGTTCTGGCCAAAGTTTTTGGTCCGATGGTTCTTTGTTATAGATCTGAGTTTAAGGGTTTTATGAGGATTTTTTTAAAATAAAGAGTAAGGGGCAGAAGAGATAAAAGAGCAGTCCCAGAAAACATATTTTAACCAAGCTTTGTTTCCTTTTCTGGAAGTTTGTGTCACCGACAATGGTTATTCCGGCAGAGAGAATGTGAACAAAAAAGGTGAGCAAAAGGAAAAGACAATTTAAAAATACAACTAAAAAGTTAAGAATATTAACGTCAGTAAAAAAGTTAAGAATATTAATCTTAATTTGGTGTTGAGGGAGAAATATCACTAATTAAAATGGAGAGAGAAGAAAAACAGTGGGAAATATGTTTGGTAAAAGGAAATGCTGTACATAACAAAATTTTAACCTAAGTTTGCTCTTCACACGCCTAAATGGAGTGAATACACTCTTTGTGCAATTTCAGCAAAAGATGGTGTAATTATTCCACTTCAGAACAGTCTTGGGGGGGGGGGGGGGGTCATAGGACTGCCACAAACTTTAGGTGTGTAGTTGAAAATTCGGGACAAGTTGAGGGGGTATTTATGTATTATCCCTTTAAAGTATATGACTTTCTTTGCTTTGTCCCCCTCGTTATGCTGGTTTGTGATATGTATTTGTCTACTTTGTTAAGTTGTAATCTAGAACATAGAAAGATTCATTTGTTGGATGGTGCTCCTATCACAAAATATGCGGGTGTTTGGAGTATGAGGATCAGTGCATCTTATTTTTGGTGTGAATTTGGATCGATTTTTTAGCTTTTTCGAAATAAGATTTACATATTTTGGGAACTGCATAAAATAATAATTCACCGCTTATTATGGTCAAAAGTTAAAACATTCTAAAGTATGTTTGACAATTACAGTCAAAGATAAATTGCTTGATTGCTCAAATAGTAATAATGACCTTCTTTTGGGGCGAAGGGAGTATTCTTTTACAAATAATTGTAGACATATTAACTCATTAGGAGGATTTATTATGTGCTTTCTATGCATGGCTTTAATGGCTCTTTTTTGTCCTCTTCATGCTATAATTTGATTTTTCCTTTTTAAACTGCTTGTTCTATTGTGAACTTACTGCCTTTTCATAATGACGTTATATTGTGATGATGCAACTATTGAATCCATTTGTGAATCACGTTTTACATTTAAAAAATTTCAGCACAAACTCAATGCAAAGGATTGAGAAAACGTTTCAACTCACTAGAGCCGACAGGGAGTTATTGGCAAAGCAGGAATACGATGTTCAGGTTGTTGGTTAAGTAATGACTTGACCTTGAGTAGTTATTGTGTATTCATAGTCTTTGTTTTGTAAAATTTCAGGCTTGGTGCATGCTTCTCAATGACAAAGTACAATTTAGGATGCAGTGGCCTCAGTATGCTGATTTGCAGGTCAATGGTATGCTCTATTCTGTCTTGCTTCATTTATATAATCTTGACCTGCGTTGAATTAAGTGCTTTAAGAATATCTTTCTCCAGTAATTCGTTCTGGGTCTGGCAACATATTATGAGTTAGATATGTTTCTTCTCTCCAATGCAAAGGCCCGATCAGCCTTGATATAGAATATCCAGTTGTAGAACTCACAGGACAAGCAACTTTGAACAGTGTTTTTTACATTTATTTTGTACCCTTCTCAGGTTAAATATGTTTTCTGTCTTTGTTCTTGTTTGTTTTCTCCAATAACAATTTCCATAAACATGATAAAAAACTGATTCACTCTTCTAATTTTTGTTAAGAATTTTTTGCCAGTTCAGTAATTTTTATTATATTTGAATCAACAGGAGTTCCAGTACGCTGCATGAATAGACCTGGCTCACAATTGTTGGGTGCAAATGGTCGAGATGATGGTCCAATAGTGAGTATTCATTTGTGCATACCTTTCTATCTTTCTAGTTTTTGGGAGGGGCAGATTAGTTGTACATATATAAGCTGCTCATCGTTTCCTAAGCAAAACTGTCGGTGACCATACTTTAATGTAGTTGTATTTCATGTTTGTTACTTGCCATGTCTTGGTTTTTGTATTGACATATATACAGAACAGCTTTTGTTTTCCTGGATGTTTCTCTCAAGTTTATGTTTTGCTGTTTTGTCAGATCACACAATGCTCCAGCGATGGAATTAACAAAATTTTGTTAACAGGATGTGATGCTCGTATCTTTTGTTTTGGAGTTAGACTTATAAAGCGCCGTACTTTCCAACAGGTAGTCAAATTTTTCTAATTACATGTGTAACTTATTTGTTTCAAAATCTATTGCATATTAAGTATTGCGGAGAAGCTTCTGATTCTAGTTTGGAACAATTTATTGTGTATATTATCACTTTGTCTCATCATCTTTTCTCTTTTATAGTATTGCACCTTAGCTGCTTTATGTGTTTCTAAGAATTGTGCACTATATCTACCCTAATGAGGAGTAACTGCTCTAACTGCTGTTATTTCTGAAATTCTCAAAGACTAGTCAGGGGGCTTTTGTTTCTCAGACGTGTCTTAAAGTAGGCTCAAGCAACTGCATTGCTACTCAACTCTTGAGCAAAGTTCATCTGGGGGATGTGGAGTTTGGGTATATGTAGTTGTAGTTGTAAAAGCTATGTTCTATTATTACTTTTATCTAGCCCCGTCTCGTAATGATGGCTTTACATCTAGGTTCTATTATTACTTTTATCTAGCCCCGTCTCGTAATGATGGCTTTACATCTAGGTTGACTAATAATAGACATGTCACATGTACATGCACCGGGTCCTGTTGTATTGACCCTTTTTATGGTGTCTGAATAAATTTTGTTTTCTTTTTAGGTTCTCAATGTGATCCCTAAAGAGCCTGATGGTGAGGTATTTGATGATGCCCTTGTTCGTGTTCGTCGTTGCGTTGGTGGTGGGAATGCCACTGAAAATGCTGACAGCGACAGTGACCTCGAAGTGATTGCTGATTTCATTCCAGTCAATCTTCGATGCCCTGTAAGAAAATTCTGATATTGTAATTTTCTTTTTTCACTGCCCTTTTTCCGTGTTATGTTTTATTATTGTATCATCTCTACTCCACTTTCCATGTGGTGTTGTGTTAGTCTTCTCTTCCATGTATTCTCCATCATTGCCAAAAGAAGAAAGTGGTTGATATTTAAAATTTTGTATTTCCTAATGAGTTTTGCTATCTTCACCTTGGTAGCTGCTAAGATGCTATGGTTACATCACGCATAAATCATTAATTATTATGGGATATATCTTTACCTCTTCCCCCCCCCCCCCCAAACCCAATTACTGCCTCGCTCTTTTCTTCCCATTTTCGTTTGGTTTAAAGTAGACAGACAAGCAGCAAAGTTGTGGCGTTGCACAAAGTGGCAATAGCTTACTGCTTCAATGATAGCCACCCTTGTTTTTTGTTAGGTTTCTGGAGCAGTTTTTCTTCTCACCACTTGTAAATATGGTTTCAGCGCAACCTTAGGTGCTGTTTTGATAAATATATACAATATGTTACCTTCTCAAAAAAAAAAAGCTTACTCCTACAAGCATCTTCATATGCAATCAGAGCAATTGCGTTGCACATTTTTCAGCACATTTAGGTTTTCATTTGATTGTTGAAACGAGAAACAATTGGGTCTATTTCTTCAAAGCAGACTTCTATTTTTGAGGCATCACCTTATCAAGTCAGATGATGGACGACGAATTAGTAGACGATGTTAATAGATATTGTTGTTTCTCCAGCACCCAGAACTTTGGCTTAGTGAAAAGAGCACAACACGCAATGCGTAGGGTAGGCACACAACGCATATCACGAGTTCAACCTTGCCACGGATAAAAGTTTGGTACTTAAAAGGAGAAGGGTAGAGGGGTGGACCTATTATCCACTGTGATTTGAATCGTTCACCAGCTATTTCTCAGAATTCTCAGTTACCCTGCCCCACCCCCAACCCCCAACCCCCAACCCCCCCCCCCCCCAAAAAGAAAAAAAGAAGAAAAAGAGATATTGTTGACTCGCCTCTAAATTCACCTCCTCCTGCTATTATGTGGAAAGAAGAGAGATATTGTTGACTAGACACAAACTTCCTCCTCCTCCTGCTAGTATGTGATAGGTTCCTTTTTGAGGAGGATAGGATGTCTTAAATTTGAATTGGATTTGATTTACTCTCTTTGATGGTTTCTTGCATGTTCACCGCTTTGTGACGCATCATGAATCACACTATGATTTTGTCTTGTGCATCTATGTACAGATGAGTGGCTTAAGAATGAAAGTTGCCGGAAGATTCAAACCTTGTGTACATATGGGCTGCTTTGATCTTGAAGTCTTTGTTGAAATGAATCAAAGGTCAAGGAAGGCAAGTAACTAGGTCCCAGGTTTAATTGTATGTCAGGCTTTAGATAAAAATCTCTGTTGTGTCTGCTATTTTAGTAACAAATATTATTGATATGTAGTGGCAATGCCCTATCTGTCTCAAGAACTACTCTTTGGAGCATGTCATTATAGATCCATATTTCAATCGGATCACTTCTCAGGTATGGGTAGTTATTTCTTGTGATCATACACTGTTTTAATCTTGTTGTTTATTATTCACTTCCCAGGTATGGTTAGTTTTGCTTGTGATCTTAATTATGTTAACCTCATTATTCTTTTTGTGTTTCTTTTTTTGGCTTTTCTGGTGCAGCTGCGAATTTATGAAGAAGTGACAGAAATTGAAGTGAAACCTAATGGTTCTTGGCGTGCAAAGGCAGAAGGTGGTCGAAGGAGTCTTGGGGATCTCGGACGGTGGCACTTACCTGATGGGACTCTCATTGAATCTCAGGATATAGAGTCAAAACCCAAGCCTGGAATTCTTAAGCATGTTAAACAGGAAGGAGGCTCTGAAAGCCCCAGTTTACTAAAAGTTGGGTTGAAGAACAGAAATGGTTTGTGGGAAATTAGCAAACCTGAAGATATGCAGACATTTCCATATGGGGATAGTGTAAGTGAGAACTTTGAAAATCATATTCAAGATATCATTCCCATGAGCAGCAGTGCCACTGGGAGTGGCAAGGAAGGTGAAGATCCCAGTGTTAATCAGGATAGTGATGTTAACTTTGACTTCCCTATTGACCTTGAAACCATTTCACCAAATTTTGTCCCAGCGTATGGTGGTAATGACCATAATCCCCCAGCACCAGCTGGAGATGCTGAAGTAATTGTCCTAAGTGATTCTAACGAAGAAAATGAACCACTTATCTCTTCTGCATCCATTTACAATAACAACCAAACTGATGCACCCATAGTCTCTTTTCCTGGTAGGCCTAAAGGAATTTCAGATTCTTGCCATGACGACCATGCACTTGTTAATGGTGGGAAATCATGCCTAGGGCTGTTCAATGCAAATGATGATGAATTTGGAATGAATATGTGGCCTTTGCCTACTGTTAACCTGGGGGGCCCGGGCTTTCGGTGGTTTGGTTCAGATACTGATGTCTCAGGTTCTTTAGTAGATATGCAGCATGTTTCTATTAACTGTGCGAGCTCTATCAATGGCTACTCGTTGGCTGCAGATACTGGCACTGGATCTTGTACTCTTCTTCCTGAATCTCCTGTTGATCATCCGAATACTGAAATGAATGCTGGTTTAGTTAATAATCCCCTATCATTTGGAAATAATGATCCCTCACTTCAGATATTTCTTCCTCCTATTCCATCAGATGCATCAGTTAAGGCTGATATGGGGCATCAGCCAGGTGTGTCAACTGGCGTTCATACTGAGGATTGGATTTCACTTAGGCTCGGCACAGGTGGGGATTCTAAAGTTGCAAATGGGATGATCTCAGGGAAGCCGGCGCAAACCAAAGACTCTTCCTTGGGCTCATTGGCTGACACGGGTATTTCCCTAAAAGGGCAGCCCGGTGCACTAAGCTCCCGTTATGCGCGGGGTCCGGGGAAGGGCCGGACCACAGGTATTTCCCTATTTTTAGATATTGTGTTGGAGATTAGAAAGAGAGCTGAGAAATGTCAACATTCACATTATATATGCATTTACACTGTGGGCTAGTACTTTTAATATGCATTTACAAATATTGTTTGGATGCATAATATGATAAGCTAAGAACTCTAATATGAGCACATACACGCACCTACTCTATTACTATTACTTTTTGCAGTAGTTCCCCATGTGCATGATAGATATTTATATGTGAGATAAGAGATTTTGTCAGAAGTATTCTTCTTTCTTTGTTCTTCTGTTGAAGTTATCTGTACCTATTTAATGATGTTAGTCTGTACACAGCTTCATTGCTTCTTGGTATGAATGATGGAGTATCAAAGAAGAGCGGTAGAGAAAGATCAGACGGTCCGTTTAATTTTCCTCGCCGACGTCGTTCTGTAAGACCGAGAATGTATCCAAGTATTGATTCAGACACTGAATAAGGAGAAGGTTCCACATTGAAGGAATGATGGTTACTTCTACTGCCAAAAATGAGGATTCAACCACATGATATCTTGTTTGTAGGATCTTCTCTGCATGGCTTGGTAATCGGTCTTTTTGGCTTGGAGAGAAACATGCATTTGCCAACAGGAAACTGACTTCAATTCCTGTGCGGGAAATTTAGGAGTTCTGATTGTTGAGCTCTCAACCCTCCAATTTTTGTATTCTATTGTATGGACTCGGAATCCCCCACCCATACCCTCCTTCGCATTATGAAGAGGGTGTGGCCATATTCTTCTCTTTCATTTTATAGATGATTCCTTGCAAGTGAACTGTACATTTGGATAGCTTGAATAGTGCAAGCTAATTTTACATTTGGAAAGCTTAGCTAGGTTTAAAATACACCAGTTGGTAATTACCTCTGGATGTACAGTAGCAATAGAGGGGAGGCATTTAGTCATTCAGAACCTCCTCTTTGCCTCATACGAGGAGGGCCTATAGACTGCAAATCTTATTACATTGAGTAATTTATAAACTATAGCATTTTCCAATATGTGGTTCTCCTGTTGAGTACTCCCATCATCAATCATTGAGATGATGGGAGATTATGGTTAAATCATAACCGAGATTAAATGCTAGGTAATATTTTCCTATCTAAGCGTTGGTGGACAGAGTTGTCCAATATGTGCTGGTGGGAGGTCATGAAAGTTGGTTTGGATAACACCATTATCATAAAAAAAGAATCATTCGGGTGATGGACCTTTTGGCGGCAAGGTTGTGCCACAAGAACCAAGTGGACCGGAGGGTTGATCTCCTTGCAATTTTGGTACGATTTAAAGTGATTCAGTAAGGAAGAAACAGTGGCACTAATATTTGAATCTCTATAATTTCCCTTGAGCTTTTATTATTTAGGAACCAGAGGGAAGTTTCTATGCCTCACTAATACAGGGAAGATTGTGAACAAATGGCGTCTCTGTTTTGGGGGGAGTAGAGCAGTCAATGAATCAACCAGACCAATGATAATGGCTATTCTTTACAATTGCTCCTTGTTTGAGGGACACAAGTATGATGTTGGAGGGTAGGTTTTTCTTAATCAACCATAGGTGATGACAGTTCTGATAAATTTCTTCCAGTATATTTTAATCGCATTGAATATGAAGATTGCCTATTTAAGAGAAGATTAAATAGCAAGTAGTTGAGAAGGTGTAATTGTTACTATATGATAGGACCCTAATCGAAATGCAGATATTTGTCTCATACGTTGTGGATAAAACAGTTTAATCCTGCCATAGAGTAAAATCATGTATTTAAGTTGGAAGAAGGGTTAAAGACTAAAAGCGTCCACATGGGAAAGTTTCGTGTACATGTAATATTATAGTGTTATTTACTATTAGCAGTATTATGTAATTATGATACCTTGTTGTATAAGGATTCCAAAATTATATTCCTACCCTAAACCCCTAAATCGGCCGCCCTTCCCTTTCTGTTTTTCCGGCGCAAAACCGACCATATACCATCGTTATACCGCGATATACATTGATAAACACCTCGTATACAGCAATCTAGACCTCCACGGCCTATTTTACCTATGATATATCACCAATATACGGTCCTCTTCCCTCTAATAAATCTCCAACATGCCGTATACTACTGGTATACATCTTCTCGAAGCCGATATACACTTCATATACTGCTGAAACTGCCCGTATATAGCCTTTATGAAGTCGATACACACCTCGTATACGGCCAATTTTGCCCCCCCCCCACCTCCCCCCACCAAAGTTTTTTTTCCGGCAGAACATATGGCGGACACCACCCTTGGTGGATTTTCTGGCAGCAATGGGCCTGGGCCTCCAGCAGCTCCTTAGAGCATGTAGCCTACATGTCCAATTGGCTGCTTCATCGGCCCAGTAGCCTGGGCTCAACACCGCTGGGCCTCAGCCATCAGGCGGCGATCCCATCGGTGACCCAGCGATGCAGGCGCACCAACAACGAGCCACGACCTTAGGCCCAATATCCTGGAACCCAGCAGTCCGCTCCAGGCCTTCTCCAATCTAGTTTGGGCCAGACTTTCTGCACGTTGACTCTTCGGAAGCCTGATAATGCGTGGTATATGGATACGGGCGTCACGTCTCACCTCACCAACAATTCTGGTAACCTTCCTCAACTGTGTACTTTAAATACTCCGCAATCCATTCTGGTTGGAAATGGTCACTGCATTCCAATTCAAGGTTTTGGCCACACTCTCACCACCACCACCACATCCCCACTTCTCCCTAAATAACGTTCTCTATGCCCTACACATTATCAAGAACCTAATTTCCGTTAGAAAATTTGCTAAATTCTGTCTCAATTAACTTTGACCCGTTTGAATTTTCTGTAATGGACCTACGTACCGGGAAACTCCTTACACGATGCAATAGTGAAGGGGACATCTATCCTTTCCTATCCACGTCCACTGCCAGTGTCACCCCTCCCACATCTCTAACTGCCCAAGTCACTCCTCCCACAGCCTTAACAACAATCTCTCCGTTTAATTGGCACAATAGACTTGGACATCCTGGAGCCCCTGTTTTTAATTTTCTTCGGAATAATAATTTAATTCGTTGTTCTAGTGGGAAACCTACCCAACAATGTTTGTCTTGCCCTCTAGGCGAACACGTTCGCCTTCATTTTCAGTCTTCTTTAAGTGTTATGTTTTCTCCGTTTGATATTGTTCATGCAAATTTATGGACATCTCCTGTTATTAGTTCACTGGGTCATAAATTTTATCTTGTGTTGTTAGATGACTTTTCGCACTTTATATAGATTTACCTTCTAAAGTTCAAGTCTAAAGTCTATACGAAGTTTTTTGAGTTTCATAGCTTTATCAAAACACAATTTGAAAAATCAATAAAATCATTTCAATGTGATACCGATCGTGAATTTAATAATTCCGCATTTCATAATTTTTGCACCAATAATAGCGTTTCTCCTGTCCCCACACCTCACCCCAAAACCGAAAAGAATAACGAATCATCCGTACTATCAAAAACATGGTTCGTACCTTTCTTTTCCATGCCTCTCTCCCCCCCCACCCACCCAATCATTCTGGGTCTATGCATTCAAAATGATAGAATATATCCTTAATATTTTACCTACCAGTACTCTTCACAACAAAACCCCCACCGAAATTCTTTTTTCGTCGGATCCACTCATATGACCACCTTAGAATTTTTGGCTGCCTGTGCTACCCGAAGCTTACCTCCAACTCCCCTCATAAATTAGCACCTCGTACCACCTCGTGTGTCTTCGTAGGCATTCCTTCTAATCATAGGGGCTATCTATGTTGTGACTGGTCCACTCATAAAATTCACGTCTCTCACCACTTCACGCTTGACGAGACCACATTCCCATTTTTGAACATCCAAAAATTTCAAAAATCGGACTATACCTTCCTTGACAAGTCCAGCATCTCCCCCGTCATCCTCAGGGAATTGTGCCAATTAGACACCACGAAATCAAATCCGCCACCCACTGCCACATCACCGCTGATTGCCACTACCGATGGTAATCGGCCCCCTATACCTTCACCCACTGCCACCACCATAGGGTCACCTCCAGCATCTCTGTCGTCTTTCCGGTCTTTGTCTTCGTCACCGCCGATTTTCATCACCACCGACAATCGGCCCCCCATCTCTGTACCTTCACCGATACCCCTCCCCGTCGCTGTAGAATCTCCACATCACCACCCCCATGTCGCATCCACTCCAACCACCGGCAACGTACCTCGCAGCCCCGACTTATCACCGACCAACCCGAAATCCGGTCCCTTCCCACCTCCGACAAAATACCCCACACTCTCTCATCCTCAGCCGACCTCGATTTATCGACACCGACAACAGAACCCCTCACAGCCACTACACCTGCCATCGACCCACCCGAATCGCCGACACCACCACCAAGCACAAATACCAATCACCAGTCAACCACCCTACCCTAAATCCCTGTTCCGCACACCGTCACTGCACCAAACCAGTCTACAAACCAGAGCAGTTCACCCGACCCGACAACCCGAAACCATACCCAGACAGCACCCTCACACCATATGGAAATCCGTGCCCAACACGGAATTTTCAAACCCCGAGTCCAATTTTCACACCATAAGGATTCCACATTGTACACCTATATATATTTTGTATTAATGAGAAATGCTCCCCAAGAGAGACATTTACTTATAGTACCATTAAAATTAAATTTACTGAAACTAACGATATTTCATTAACAAAATAAGGTAAATACGGTAAGATACAATTTACTTTAAATGGAATACCCCTAATGATGCATTATTTTAAGGAATATGTTGTTACAAATTACCTTCTTTAGCTAATAATATCTTCCTTTCCATAACAAACTCCATGCGTATTTCCATAAAACTTTGTAATCACTTGTTTAATATACAACAAAATATAATAAAAATACAAAACACATCTATAAATACTCCTTTATAAAAACAATGTACATACAATAGGTAGAGAAAAATATCAGTAGAAGAAAATATAAATCATATAATTTCATATACTCAAAAAAGGGGACACAAATACTAGTATCAGTAGCTACAATATAAAATACAGTAAAAGTACAAAATAAAAATAAAAATTTATTCTAATGCCAAAGAAATGAACCTATTATCTATACATACAAAAAAAATACAAAACCAACACTAGATATAATGTAATGTGAAAAATACTTACCCTATTATCACTATGTACAATACAAATACATTTTAATGGAATTAACATACAATAAGAATGATATAACTGAAATGAAAAAAATTTAAAAAATTAAAACCTTCGTGAAGTGATTTTTTTTAAAAAATAGTGTAATAATAGAAACACAATTTTGTTATATACTCCAAAAATGAGATAGAACACTTGTATTAGTAGCTATAACATAAAATACAATATAAATACAAAATAAAAAATATCTAATGCCAAATAAATGAACCTATAATTCGTTTTGACAAAAACGAAACAGTAATAATACATAATCAAAGCTAGATATACAAATACAAATACATTATGATGAAATTAACATACAATAAGACAAATGTAACTGAAATAAAAAAAAATTCTTCGTGAAATAAAAAGAATTAAAAACCTTCAGGTGTATAGCGTAATTAATGGGCATTTACACAAAGTAAATACAATAAAATATATCTGTAAATATATTCACCACTTAATTAGGCTAAAGGGGGAGATATGGGTGTGGATAGCAAGAAAAGGGGGAGTATCATTAATCTATCTATATTATATTAAAAGCACGAAGAACATTAAAAATATTGATTGAACTTTTTTCATTCATTAAAATACTCTATAATAAATAAAATTATCATTTGTTATTTTTCTAAAAATTATTATTTAATTATCTTGATACTATTTCACCTAACACTGCCATAGGAGTCCTTTTGTAATAAAAAAAAAAAACACTAACAATATATACTTTTCCTTTCAAAATAAAAACTGCAATAAAAATCTATCATTTTTCTATTTATATTTAGGAGTATTAATTATTTTAGGAATTTAAACTAAGAAAGTAAAAATAGAGAAGGAAAGAAAAGAGAAAAACAATTAGAAATTAAATGAATGAGGGAATCTGCCGATCGAGAAAGGGATTGAGGTTTGGTTGGGGTTCTTTTTCCTCTTCTTTTTATTATCTCCTTAAGACTTTTATATTATTCAACGTAAAGTAATACTTAAATTATCTAACCAAATTGATACAAAAGTGAGAAATTAATTATACTTTAAAATAGACTTCAGAATTGTATTTTCATTATTCCTGATATTTAAGACTTAGAAATTTACTAAAATAAGAACGACTTTAAAGCCCTAAATAGTGTTGGAAATTTACTAAATGTGGAATTAAGTATATCCCATTAATTTATGACTCGAACAATTGGGGTCCGCACGTCGAAAACGTCGTTTCCACACACGTGCACACGTAGTGCCAAGTATCGCAAATTTCATTAGTAAAAGAGATATTGGTACGTACGTAATACGTTTGAGACATAGAATTATGGATGGTTATTGGCCAAATGACAAAGTATTCCACGTTGGTAAACGAAGGAAGAAGTGTACGAAGTGTAAGATGAAATGAGACAGAAATCGTCGCGGAGCCGTGAAGGCCGCGGCGCCTCCCAGGCAGCGCCGCAGCGCTAATTGGTTGGCCAGTCACTGGAGCCGCGGCACCGCGACGCTAATTCACAGAGCCGCGGCGCTTCGGAGGCAGAATACTGCGACGGGAAGTTGGAAAGATCTGACCTTTGGGCTGATTTTAGAGCATTGATTCTCCATTACTTGGCACATGAATTCAGCCATTATTTGGCTTAATGTAACCCCTCAATCAAGTGTCATTACATGGCTATTGAAGGCCATTAATTGGCTAGTTGATGGGTCTTCTACTTACATTATAAATTGAGGCCTTTGGCTCAATTGAACACAACACTCAACACTTAGAAAATACTCCAGATTTTCTAAATTCATCTTCTTTCTCTCTAGCAAAGTTACTATACTCAAAGTTCATCAAGAGTAACACTTGAGTTTCCTTTGCTCATTTGTTAAGTTGCTATTGTATCTTGGGAGACTATTGCCCAACACTGTAAAAGGAGATATACGGGGCAATCTTGTCTTAACGACAGAGTGTCATCACTCGATTCAACAAATCACATAAGTAGTTTGTTAAGTTCTTGATTTCCAGTTTATTGTAATATTTAGTTTATCATTTCTTACTATTGTAATAGTTACTTACTTCCCGTTTCGTGCAACAATTGTATCCCAACAATTTTAAGGCAATTTTTTGTTGCAAGTACCTAGAAAGATGACTGAAAAAGATCAAACTGCTTCTGATTCTGCTGCTGCTACTCAAGACAATCCCTCTGCCTTCCCCACTACTCAAGGCACCCCTAATGCCTTTCTGGTTGCTCAAGGCTCATCCAACGCCTTTACTGCCGCTCAAGGGAACGTTGTCGTTCCTCCACCCACTAGATTTCACCATGAACGCCCTGAAAAGTTCATGGGATCAAACTTCAAGAGATGGCAATAGAAGATGCTATTCTACCTGACTGTTATGGGAATGACACATTTCCTAACAGAAGATCCTCCACAAGCTGGAGATGAAATGGACCCTTCGCCTTCTAAAACGGCTAAAGGGGGCCTAGGTATCCATGTCATTAATGGCATGAAGATGGTTCTTGATGCATGGAGTCATAGTGATTTCATGTGTAAGAATTATATATTGAACTGCTTGTCAGACCCTCTCTACACGGTGTATTGCACCGTAGGCACTACCAAAGAGTTGTGGGAGAAGCTGCAAAAGAAATACAACGCACAAGATGCAGGTACTAAGAAATTCATCGTTGGGACATTTCTGAAATTTCAAATGGTAGATAGTAAAACAGTGATGTTCCAAGTCTAGGAATTCCAAATGATTCTACATCACCTGGATTTGAAAGGTATGAAACCAAATGAGTAGTTTTTGGTTGCATCACTGATTGAAAAGTTACCTCCTTCGTGGAATGAGTTTATGAGTTACTTAAAACTCAAGACAAATGAGATAACCTTTGAAGAACTTATTATCAAACTCCAAATTCAGGAAGATAATAAGAAGGTCTTGCCTAGGGGTAAACTACACGCTGAGGCAAAGGCAAATCTGGATGAGGCCAAATGGAACCCAAGCAAGAAACGCAAGTTCCAGAAAGACGGCAAGACCCATGCGGTTGAGAAGTTCAAAGGAAATTGTCACCACTGTGGGAAACCTGGTCACATGATCAAGGACTGCTGCAAGCTCAAGACTGAGCAACAAGAGAAGGCCAAGGCTAAGGGCAAGGCACAGGTAAACGTCGTCAAAGACCAGTTTCTGGACGACATGATTGAGGAGTTCTCAGCGGTGGTGCTAGAAGCAAAACTTGTTGAAAATCCCATGCAGGTGCTACAAGACACATCTGTTCCAATAGAAATGTCTTCTCCACTTATACACCGGTTACACACAAGAAGCTATTCATGAGCAACAACGCTTCCTCTGACGTGCTGAGGGTAGGAAAGGTAGTCCTGAAGATGACTTCTGGAAAGGAGCTCACTCTGAAGGAAGTGATGCATGTTCCCGAGATTAGAAGAAATTTAATTTCAGGTCATTTATTGGTTAATGCTGGTTTTAGGCTAGTGTTTGAGTCCAATAAATTTGTAGTCACTAAGAATGGAACGTTTGTAGGAAGAGGATTCTTCTGTGAAGGCCTCTACAAAGTTAATGCCATGTCTGTATTACGTACAAGCAATAATATTGAAGCTTCTTCTTACTTGCTTGAGTCCTCTAATTTATGGCATCATAGATTAGGACATGTCAACTACAAGTCCATCCAACTATTGATAAAGTTGGAGTTGTTGCCGTCTATCGACGTAAACCCTCAAAATAAGTGTGAGGTGTGCGTAGAGGCAAAACTCACAAAGCTTCTTTTTCGATCCGTCGAAAGGAATACCGCTCCTCTAGAACTTATTCACATTGATATATGTGATTTGAAGTTTGCACAAACTAGAGGGGGGAACAAGTACTTTGTGACATTCATTGATGATAGCTCAAGGTATTGTTACCTTTACTTGTTAAAAAGTAAGGATAAAGCCTTTGAAGAATTCCGACGTTACAAAGCAGAAGTTGAGAGCCAACTAAGCATGCAGATTAAATCCATTCGTAGCGATAGATGAGGAGAATATGTAGCGCCATTTGAGGAATATTGTGCCCAATCAGGCATTGTTCATCAAACGACGGCTCCATACTCACCTCAATCGAATGGTGTGGCAGAACGTAAGAACCGCACAATGAAGGAAATGATGAAAGCCTTGCTCATCATAGAAAGGAAAGAAATCCACCTATAAATATTTAAAGGTGTGGGGTTGTCTGGCAAATGTCGAAATACCCAAGCCAAAGCAGGTCAAGATTAGGCCTAAGACTGTAGATTGCATATTCATCGAATATGCAAATAACAGTAGTGCTTATCGCTTCTTAGTGCATAAGTCAGATATTTCAGATATCCACGGGGGTACAATCATGGAATCAAGGAATGCACAATTCTTTGAAGATACCTTTCCGAGAAAGGAAAAAGACATAACCTCTCACAAACGAAGTTATGAACAAAGCTCTCAAGAACCGGGAGTCGTTGATGGCCCGAATCTAGATTGTTCAGATCTAGTAGATCTTCGATGGCTAAATATCTGTAATCTAGTGTTTCAGATTCTCAGAACTTGGAGACTCCAGAGATGGAACTAAGGCGAAGTAAAAGGGCTAGGAAGGATAAATCATCCGGTCCTGACTTTGTAGCTTATATGGTTGATGATGAACCAAGGACAATAGCTGAAGCATTGTCAACTCTAGAGGCACCGCTCTGGAAAGAAGATATTGAGAGTGAAATAGGCTCTATTCTGCATAACCATACTTGGGAGTTGGTTGATCTTTCTCCGGGAAATAAATTGTTGGGTTGTAAGTGGATACTCAAATGAAAGTATAAAACAGATGGGTCTACAGATAAGTACAAGGCCAGGTTGGTAGTCAAGAGCTATCGGCAAAATGAAGGCCTTGACTACTTTGACATGTACTTCTCGGTGTCTAGGATGACGTCCATAAGAGTATTCATTGTGATCGCAGCGTTGCGTGACCTTGAGATACATCAAATGGATGTCAAGACAACCTTCCTAAATGACGAATTGGAAGATGAAATCTATATGGAACAACCCGAGGGGTATATGGTTCCAGAGCAAGAGAAGAAAGTCTGTCGGCTTGTCAATTCTCTGTACGGGCTGAAACAAGCCCCGAAGCAATGGCACGAAAAATTTGATAGTACTCTACTATCGAAGGGTTTCGCCATTAATGAGTGTGACAAATGTGTCTACATGAAAGGTAAATATGACTCGTTCGTTATGATATGCATGTATGTAGACGACATGTTGATCATAGGGAGCAGTCCTAACATAATTCTAGAGACTAAGAACATGTTGAAACAATGCTTCGACATGGAGGATATGGGTATCGCAAGTGTCATCTTAGGGATAAAAATCTCTAAGATGTCTGACGGACTGGTCTTATCTCAGTCTCACTACATGGAGGATGTTTTGGGAAAGTTCGAGATGTTTGACAGTTCACCTATCAAGTCACCAATGGATAGAAATCAAAAGCTTGATAAAAATCGTGGTGCACCTATATGCCAGGAGCAATATGCACATGTGATTGGTAGTTTGATGTACATAACAAACTGAACCCAACCTGATATTACTTATGCAGTCAACAAGTTGGCTAGGTTTAGTCGTAATCCGAGTAATGATCACTGGAAGGCGTTGAATCGGGTACTACAATACCTGAAATACACGTTAACTTATGGGTTGCATTATTCGAGATATCCAGCTGTACTAGAGGGGTACAGTGATGCAAACTGGATATCTGACATAGAGAACACCAAGTTCACCAGTGGGTATGTATTTACAATTAGTGGTGAGACTGTGTCTTGAAAATCCTCTAAGCAAACTTGCATCGCCCGATCCACGATAAAATTGGAGTTTATCGCTTTAGACAAAGCAGGAGAAGAAGCTGAGTGGATTCACGACTTCTTAGAGGATGTTCCTTGTTGGAATAAACCCGTACCTTCTGTAATGATACACTATGACAGCCAGTCGGCTCTAGGAAAGACACATAATTCTATGTACAACGGCAAGTCTCATCATATTCGACGGAGACATAAGACCGTTAGGCAGCTGATCACCACGGGTATAATATCCATTGATTACATAAAATCAAAGGATAACATAGCTGACCCATTGACAAAGGGCTTACCCAAGGATAAGATGTTCTGCCTGTCTGGGGGGAATGGGCTTAAAACCCAAGGTATAAGGACCAATACGGTGGTAACCCAACCTTACTGACTGGAGATCCCAGGAATTAGGTTCAATGGGAAAACTAAGCTGTAAAGGTTTAATTGATCGCTTCGGTGGAAGCATGAGCACTTCGGATAGTGATTTCTGTAAAGAAACACCAAATCCAAAGTCGTTCCCGCGATAGACTATAAGTGCTATCTGCAGTGTGGGTAAGGTTAAGTTTCTAAAACATTTAATGATCCTCACCGATTTAGGTTAGGTTTGGGGAAACTTTTAATGGTTCTTAACACTTGTAAAGTGGGGTATAGCAGAATACCTTGTAGGAGACCACCTATTTAAGTGCGAGGACAAACCGTCTCAAATGAACGCACTTAAGAATTCAAGAACTGTCCAAGGCCACAACGGATAAAACATTACAAAGAACTGAGTAGAGAAAGTTGTTGTATTGGTACCGTTGACTTGGCTTACACTAAACACTAACGGTTCAAGACATCACGTTCACCGCGCAGTAAGTAAGTCCGATGGTATTCAACTATGAAAGGTTCAAAGCGTATGCTACCTATTCAGATGCAACATCGGTCCGCTAAAAGATTGCTGGAAAAAGACACCAAGTGTGTGCGCTAAAATCTCTTTTAAGAGGGGATTGTTGGAAATTTACTACATGTGGAATTAAGTATATCCCATTAATTTATGACTCGAACAATTGGGGCCCGCACGCCGGAAATGTCGTTTCCACACAGGTGCACACGTAGTGCCAAGTATCGCAAATTTCATTAGTAAAAGAAATATTGGTACGTACGTAATACGTTTGAGACATAGAATTATGGACGGTTATTGGTCAAATGACAAAGTATTCCACGTTGGTAAACGAAGGAAGAAGTGTAAGATGAAATGAGTCGAAAATCGCCGCGGAGCTGTGAAGGGTCGCGATCGGAGCCGCGGCGCCTCCCAGGCAGAGGCCGCATCGCTAATTGGTTGGCCAGTCACTGGAGCCGCGGCGCTTCGGAGGTAGAATGCTGCGACTGGAAGTTGGAAAGATCTGACTTTTGTGCTGGTTTTGGAGCATTGATTCTCCATTACTTGGCATATGAATTCAGCCATTATTTGGTTGAATGTAACCCATCAATCAAGTGCCATTACATGGATATTGAAGGTCATTAGTTGGTTAGTTGATGGGTCTTCTACTTACACTATAAATTGAGGCCTTTGGATCAATTGAACACAACACTCAACACTTAGAAAATACTCCACATTTTCTGAATTCATTTTTTTCATCTCTAGCAAAGTTACTATACTCAAAGTTCATCAAGAGTAACACTTGAGTTTCCTTTGCTCATTTGTTAAGTTGTTGTTGTATCTTGGGAGACTATTGCTCAACACCGTAAAAGAAGATATACAAGGCAATCTTGTCTTAAAGACAGAGTGTCATCACTCGACTCAACAAATTACACAAGCAGTTTATTAAGTTCTTGATTTCCAGTTTATTGTAATATTTAGTTTATCCTTTCTTATTATTGTAATAGTTACTTACTTCCCGTTCCCTGCAACAATTGTATCCAACAAATAGTGGAGTTTAACGAATTTAACTTGGACATATTTGGTATACAATCGTGCCCCAAAGTTAAAGTGGATATATATATATATATATATATATATATATATATATACTTCCGTCTTACCTATTCCTCTCGTGCATGTATGATTTTTTTTCCTGAGCATAAAATTAATTTAAATAATTTGATAAAATTAGTTTAAATAGTTTGAGTATTAATATATATATATATATATATATATATACTTCCGTCTTCCCTATTTCCCTCGTGCATGTATGATTTTTTTCCTGAGCATAAAATTAGTTTAAATAATTTGAGTATTAATGTGAATAACAAATTAGAGTTCTAAACGGAAGTAAATACCTTGAGAAACATTTCTAATGACACAAGAAAGATGGAAGCAACTTGGATTGAGCATGGGTTTAAATTCTTCGACTCTAAACAAAAGTATCACTCTATATACACTTTTGAGTATAGCTGGTGAAATAGAGATTATTTAATGTGTACATTCTTTACGTGAACACTAAGCTTACAAATTATATATATTGCATCTTCTAAATTTGAAGTCTAAATTAAAATTGCAAAAGTATTGTAGGTTGTGAAACTTAAATATCAAAACTCTAAACAGTTAGTATAGAGAAATTTGCAACTCAGAATATTACATATACTTCATACAAAGGGCACTGAATTTCATTTTCTCTACAAAAATCAAAGAAAAAAAGATTAACGTCAATTGCTATTTTTTCAACAAATTTTTATATATTTTATATTGATTGACGTGATGCATACCTACAACACTTGACTAGTTAGGCTAAAAAAGGGGAGATGGGCGAATCTTTTCTGCTAAAACTGATAAATTATTTGGTACTACTAGAAAATATTTAATTATATTGGTAACAATAGTAATATTGGCCTTATAATAGTGAGCCCATGTAATTTTCCCTTCTTTTGGTATTGCACCTTAATATATGTCCCCTTTCGAATTTGAACCGTCTTTTTTATGGTCACTTCTTCACTAATTCTATAGATGGACAGAAAGGAATTAACTAAAAAATTCAAGAATAAAGACTAGTCCCCCCCCCCCCCCCCACTCTCCATTCAAATCCCATTATATCTAGGACAGGAGTACCCAATTTGCTAATTGTCCCTATACATAGTAGGTGAGTTTTTTTTTTGGAATACTTTTAAGTAGGGCTGGCCAGTGGGCCGGGACAGCCCGACCCCGACCCGAGCCCGTCCCGGTCCCGCCCCGACCCCGCAAAAAAAAAAAATACGGGGGCGGGACTCGAACTCGGGACGGGACGATGTCTCGTCCCGCGAGACCCGAGCCCGCCCCAGGCCCGCGAGACCCGACCCCGCCCCGAGCCCGCCCCGACCCCGACCCCGACCCCGACCTTTGCAAAAATGGCCGTTGCACCAACGGCCATTTTAGATTATGGTTACACAACGCCATTTTAGCCCCCTCCCCCAACCCCTACCCCTTAATATTTATTTTTAACCCATAAGTTATTATATTTACACTTTAACCCAATTTTTCAACTATAAATAACTCATTTTCTCTTCATCTTTCTCACAAATCTTCCTACAATCTCTCTAATTTCTCAATATATCTCTCTACAATTCTACATTGTTTGCTAAATATTCAATTTTATTTATTCATTTGGGAATTGGTAGTGAAGTTGGCAACTAGCTTGAGGATCTTCCATCGAGCAAAGTTTCAATTTTCAACCTCTCGATTACACGTCGACGTTACGTCGGCGTTTGGTACATTCGTTCCTTCATTAAATTATTATTGTCTGTTTATTTAGTTTAGATCACTTAATTTTATTGTCTTTAATTATTTATTTATTTATTTATTATCATAATTAAAATGGAAGGATTAAAAGGTATGTTTAAGGGTAAGGGTAAGGGTGCTTCTTCTAGTAGGGGCAACCAGGGCAAGGGTACTTCTTCTAGTCATCTTATTCCTACACATGATGATTTTGTTGATACTCAACATTTTCCTACAATACCATTAGATTTAGACCAGGAGCTATTTTCTGGAACTCAAGAAGACTTTAATTTAGACGATGATCTAGATGATATACCCACTAATGTTGATGACAACACACCCACTAGTGCACCTTCAACTGAAATACCTCCTATTCCCCCTAGTATGAGACGAGGTCCAGCAAAACGACCATTAAAATCAGATGCATGGACATTTTTTGATAGGGACGTGGAGAATCAAGTAGCCATATGTAAATTTTGTAAAAATGTTTTAAAATTTAAAACTGGAAAAGGTCACGGTGGGACGGGGGGTTTAATTAGACACGTAGTAAGTGCTCATCCAGCTAGGTATGCCCAATACCAGGCTTCAAAACCGGTGCAAACGCCCGCTCCATCGAGACAAGGTTCACATACTAATATTGTCGGACCAAGTACAAGGTCAAATTAACCCTATGGCGGGGAATTGTAGGCCCTAAATACAATAAACATAGAGATAGGGAAGCAATATCAAAATTAGTTCTTGTGGAGGGTTTGCCTTTTTCATTTCCTTCATCTCGGTTTTATTCATTACATTAGAGATATATATAATCCTCGCTTTTAACGGTTTTCCTAGATCAACTGTTAAGAGAGATGTATTTAAATTCGCGCATGAATATCAACAATATTTACGTTTTTCATTATATCATTTTAATGGCAAAGTATCCATCACGCCCGATATAGGTCGTAGTACTAACGGCCATGATTATTTAAGCGTAACTTGTCATTGGATAGATTATAAATGGTCTATGCAAAAACGTATTTTAGCGTATAGATATATAGATGATAGGCACTCTGGTACTTTTATTGCTTAAAATATTTATCAAGTGTGCGATTATTACGGAATTACCGATAAAATTATGACTATTACATTAGATAACGCTTCTAATAACAATTACGCAATTACAATTTTAAAAAATAGCTTACCTCCGTCTTTTCAGGACCATTTTCATATAAAATGTGCGTGCCATATATATAACTTAATTGTAAAGGATGGTCTATCACTTTTTGAAGACATTCTTAGTAAAATACAATTTGCTATAAACTTTATTTTTAAAAGTAATAAAGTACAACGTAGAAAAGAATATAAAAAATTTGTCATGATTGTGGACTACCTTATAGAAAAATTCCACAAGAAGTATCCACTAGGTGAAATTCTTTATACGAGCAACTACTTGTTGCTTATGACTATAAATTACCTATAACTTTATTTTTAACTCTCATAATAAAAAGCCAGCTGATATGATTTTAGATAGTGATTGGCGAACAATTTCCGAACTTATTGTATTTTTAGAGAAATTTTTTCAAGCAACAAAAGAATTTTCCGGTATATATTATCCTACTATTTCAACTATGTTATTTTATATAACTCTAATATGTTTATTACTTACTCAAAATATGGAAAACCGACTTATAAGGCGACTATTAAAAATGTTTCTCAAAATAAAAATATTTTATTCCTATTCCCTCTATTTATATTATTGGTTCTGTATTAAATCCTACTATTAAAATAGACGGTACTAAATCACTAATTGAAACTATTTACGATTGTATAGAAGTACTACCACCTCCAAGTCCCAAAAATCTAAATCACCCACCACCTATTGAACAAACTAAAGAAGAAGTATTGTCTAGCGTAGAACACCAATGCAAAAATATATATAGATTTTATCAACAAGAAAATGCTAGTAACTTACCAGCTTCCATACCATCTTCTTCATCTTCAATACAACCTCACAAAGACATCTTTGTTTCTGCGGCTAGTATTGAAAGCCTCGTAAATAGAATGTGCGGTCGTACCTCTACTACTAACCAAATTAGCGAGTTGGATATTTTTGTTTTGCAGGGGTTCTGCATCGTATCAAGAAGTTATCAATGAAGATGGACATGAAGACTTGCTTTGAAATCTTTGGAGGGAATGAGAAGACCTTTCGACACTTTCAATGATGGCTCGAGATGTTTTGAACATTCAAGCGTCGTCAAGCTGCGTCTGAAAGCGTTTTTCTATGACGGATATCAAATAGGAGACCACAGACACTCATTAGCCGGAGGCGACTTGGAAATTGCGGTATTATTGAGAGATTGGATCTGGCGGAGCGGAGAAGGTGCGGTCAACCTGAGATCAACGAAGAAGATGATGAAAACTACAACGAAATCTTAATGAAGGTAGTGGAAGCGGCGTGGATCAATTTGACCAACAAATACCAATTCCAACCAAGAACCACATGAAATCATCAAGCAATTAGAACAGGTTTTTTTGAGAATGTAATTTTTTTAATTGTAATTTTATTATGTAATTTGTAACTTTTGGACAACACCACAAAGTTGCAATTTAGATTTTAGACAATTGTATTTGTATTACAAAAAAATCATATGTCTATTAAATAATATAAGAGGCACAAAAACAGCCTTGAGATATTTTTATTATACTATCTTGTTTTGTTTATTGAGTTTTTTTTATACATATGTTATTTTATTTTATTTTTTTTTAAAAAAAAAACCCGCCGTATCCCGACCCGAGCCCGACCCCGACCCGAGCCCGCCCCGACCCGAGCCCGACGGGATCGGGATCGGGACGGGACTTGCTCCAGTCCCGCCAAACCCGACCCCGCTGGAGCCCGCCATACCCGACCCCGCCCATTCTCCCGTCCCGCCCCGACCCCGACCCCGCCAGACCCGGCCCGCCAGACCCGAGCCCGGCCCACTGGCCACCCATACTTTTAAGCCTTTCCCTTTGTATTTTTTCCCCTTACGTTCATAAAGACTAAGAATAGTTTTTTCTTCTTCATAAAAGTAAAATTCAAATCCCATTATATTTAGGAGTGGAGTGCACGGATTTGCCCCTATACATAATAGGTGAGGTTTTTTTGCAACACATTATTATAAATATTATTTGAGCCAAAAGTTAAAACCCTCAGTGCCTCACACAGAACCAAGTACCGCAAGTCTGCAATGGAGACGGATATACCTATCACAAAGAATTTTGATGATGAGACTTTCGAGAAAAAATTGCCCCCTGAGTACAACAATTGGTCATCCACTGTAATTGTTTTTAAGGAAAATTCTGATGAGATAAGTGTATATGACTCTGAAGAGTGCATCATGTACTACGTTGTGTCCCACGTACGGATCACACTTTGAGATGCTCCAGACCCCACGTTGTGAGATTTTACTGGTTATGTTGTTGTTGTTACACTTTGAGATGCTGGATATCAATAATCTTTCTCAAGGATGGGTTTTGCTGTTTGAACCCCTTTTTGTTTGTCAATGCTTGATTGCCAGTCACCATGCTAAGATTATTGACTACTCCAAGAAGATATTGTACGTGAGGTAGCTTGATTCTGATATTTGCGAATCCATGGTACATCTGTATGGTTACAACGTGGATCATAAGGAGTGGCACACGTCTGAGTTTGACATGCAAAGTTTGCCCTATCGCTCACGTAATATATTGAAATCCAGCTGGTCGAATCATTGTGTGATTGTAGAAGATCACTTGTATCGATTTCAGGTGTTCCAGTACTCTAATGGAACACCACGAGCTATTCTAGTCCTTCGTGATTTGGAGAACAAAATAGAGTTGTACGTTAGTTCAATAGAGCGCGATTATGTGGATGATATTCATTGTGATGAGGATCCACCCATCAGTGGACGGGATTCGTATGCTGTTGGCTATCTATTATCTAGGCAAGAGGAATTCATGTCTAAGGTTTTCTTTGGTTATCATGTATACTTGTTAGTATTAGTGAATATTAGTAGAATATTCACCATATATTTTGTAATTATTAGTAGTGTATAATTATGGTAATTATAGGATCTCTCTTGTATTAGGATTTCACATTGTACACACTATATATATTTGTATTAATGAGAAAGACTCCCAACGGAGATTAATACAATTCTACATGGTATCAAGAGCCAATAATCCTTCCCGACCTAAAACCTAAAATTCGGCCGCCCTTCTCTTTCTCTTTCCAGCGCCAAACCACCCGTATACCACTGGTATACCTCCGATATACGCTGATATACAGCTGTCCAGCCCTTTAATTCTACAAACATCCCTATATACATTAGCTTAGCCCTCTAAGTTGACCACCCTACAACTTTTTTCCCTCCCTATCTCTCCCACAGGCCGTATACCCCTCTTATACAGCCCATACACGTCGATAAACACTCCGTATATGGATGTTATACCCTCACCGTCACTATATACTACCCATATACAACATTCTTAAGCCGTTATACACCTTGTATATAGTCGACAATTCCCCTTATACACCTCGTATACGTTTCGAACCCCCCTACCCCCTATTTTTTTCTCTTTTCTTTCGCTTCCTTTCCGACAGCCTCCATGGCAGAGAACAACCACGGTTGTAGCAGTATCCTGCGATGCAGTGGTGGCAGAGGGGTTCGGGCAAGGCACTGGGATTCTAGCAGGCGTCCAGCGACTGCGGCCCACCACACACTGAAGCTACAACAGTGGTCCAACTGCCTGGGAGCACAGCAGATGGGCCACAACCAACATACCAACCTTTAGGCAGCCAAGTAGATCGCCCCAGCCCAGTTGATGGGCCACAACCATCTGGTCCGGTTTCATGGAGCCCAGCAGCGGCCCATCAGACAAGGAGCTCAGCCAACGGGCCACAACAATTCGACCCAATTTCCGTGAGCCCAGCAGTCTGCTCCAAGCCTTCCTCAATCCAATTTGGGCTAGGCTTTCCTCACATTGACTCATCGGCAGCCCGATAATACGTGGTATATGGTTACAGGCGCCACGTCTCACCTCACCAACAATTCTGGTAATCTTACTCAACTGCGAAATTTAAATACTCCGCAATCTATTATGGTCGAAAATGGTCATCGCATTCTAATTTAAGGGTTAGGCCACACACTAACCCCACCACCGCATCCCCACTTCTCCCTAAATAACGTCCTATATGCCCCAAATATTATCAAGACCTAATCTCCATTAGAAAATTTGCCACCGATAATTCTATATCAATAAATTTTGACTCATTTGGGTTCTCTGTAACGGACCTACGTACCAGAAAACTCCTCACGAGATGCAATAGTGATGGGGACCTCTATACTTTCCTACACACATCCGCTGTCAGTGTCAATCCTCCCACCGCTTTGGCAACAATCTCTTCGTCAACCTGACACAATAGACTTGGACACCCAGGAGCTCATGTTTTTAATTTTCTTAGAAGCAATAATTTAATTCATTGTAATAATGGGAAACTTGCCCAACATTGTTTTTCTTGCCCTTTAGGCAAACATGTTCGCCTTCCCTTTCAATCTTCTTTAAGTGTTACGTTTTCTCCCTTTCACATTGTTCATGCAGACTTATGTACATCTCCCATTACCAGCTCACTGGGTCATAAATTTTATCTCGTCTTATTAGATGACTATTCTCACTTTATCTGGGTTTATTCGCTTAAATTCAAGTCTAAAGTGTTTGCCACGTTTCTTGCATTCAGTGTCTATGTCAAAACGCAATTTGAAAAAGACATCAAATCATTTTAATGTGATAATGGTCGTAAGTTCAATAATTCCGCGTTTCACAATTTTTTCTCTACAAATGGAATGGTTTTCCGACTCTCATGTCCCCACACCTCCTCCCAAAATGGCAAGGCCGAATGAATCATTCGCACTATCAATAACATGGTTCGTATGATCCTATTTCATGCCTCTCTCCCCCTCCATTTTGGGTCTATGCTGCCAAAATGACCGAATATATCCTTAATATTTTGTCCACCCAAACTTTCCAAAATAGAACACCCACCGAAATTTTATTCCATAGGATCCCAACTTATGACCATTTATGAATTTTTGGCTGTCTGTGCTATCTGAACCTTGCCTCCACGGCCTCGTATAAACTTGCACCCTGCACCACTACCTGTGTGTTCTTAGGTTTCCCACCCAATCATAGGGGATATCTATGCTATGATGTCTCTTCCCGCAAAACCATTGTGTCTCGTCATGTTACATTTAATGAAGCCATCTTCCCTTTTGCAAATATCCAAAAATTCCAAAATAAGGACTATACGTTTCTAGATGACTCCAAAGTCTCCCCCATCTAAAGCACACTACTCCGCTGTGACACCACTGTTCCATCACGATCGGAATCCACTGGTTTGGCACTGCCAGTTTCTGCACCCGCTACCCCTGCCCCGTCGTGTCTCCTATCATTGGCATCAATCTAATCGAGCGCTGTCTTCCCTATTCCGGCAAACACCGACACCCCGTATGTCACTGTTCTGGCAGCGGCTGGAACCCACTCTGCCACGCCGACTCGATCACCTCCCACTCATGCCCCTGTTCACACCGTCATGTCACAGAATTTCCTACCACCGTCGCTCCAATCGAACCCGGTTCTCCACGCCCATCTCTCTCCAATGACACTCCCACACCCAACCCACCAGTTACCGCCACCCTTACCATACTGTACACTGGAACTCCAACAACAAAACACCACCCCATCATAACCCATCGATTCAACCTACCCTTCTCGGTCACTAGAACCCAACACTCATCACCCATACCATGTCGACCCATCTCGCCACCACTTCCTCAACCAACCCAACCCAACAGACTAACCAGAATCCGACCCTAAAACTTCACCCAAAACCTGATACCCTATACATCTACCCAAACTGCCCCTACCTTCACGCACTATATGGAAACCTGTGTCCAACACAAGATTTTCAAACCTGACCCAAATTGGAATGCGGTAATGCGTGAAGAATTTAATGCTTTAACAAATCAGCACACTTGAGATTTGGTTCCCAGACCAGATGGGGTGAATATGATCCGACGCATGTGGCTATTTCATCACAAATTCAGAGATAGTGGTGACTTAGAGCGATATAAGGCGAGACTTGTGCCCAATGGTACTAATAAGCAAGAAGGTATTGATTGTGGTGAGACATTCAGTTCGATTGTTAATCCGGCCACCATTCGCACAATTCTGAGCATTGCTATGGGTAAGCATTGGCTGATTTATCAACTTGATATAAAGAATGCATTTTTACATGGGGACTTGAAGGAAACTGTTTACATGAATCAACCACCAGGTTTTGTCCCTCTTACAGCCCCTCATTATGTATGTCGTCTCCGTAAGTCACTTTATGGTTTGAAATAGGCCCCTACAACGTGGTATGAACGCTTTGCACAGTAACATTACTTATTTGTTGTTATATGTCAATGATATTGTCCTTACTGCCTCATCTGATGTGTTGAAAAATGAGATCATTGCCCTGCTTAAAACTGAATTTGCTATGACTGACTTGGGAAAGTTAAGTTATTTCTTGGGGATTTCAATGACTAGATCTGCAGATACTATATTTTATGTCAATGTAAGTATAGAGAAGAGACTGTGTTCAGGGCTAAAATGGCGAACTGCAAGATCATGCCCACTCTAGTTGACTCAAAATCAAAGCTAAGTGCTATTGATGGTGCTCCAGTGTCCGATCCTACTCTGTATAATAGTCTTGCAGGTGCACTATAATATCTTACTTTCACTAAGACTGATATTGCTTATGTCGTTCAGCAGGTGTGTTTATTTATGCATTCTCCCAGGGAGCCTCATTTCCCTGCTCTTAAATGTATCATTCGATACGTTAAGGGCACATTTGATTATGGATTGCATCTATACCCCCTCTGCACCGACTAGGTTGTTATCATATACGGATGCAGATTGGGTAGGCTGTCCGGACACGCGATGCTCCACCTCTGGCTACTGTGTGTTCTTAGGGGATAATCTTATTTTATGATCTGCCGAGAGGCAAGCCACCCTATCCCGTTCGAGTGTCGAGGCAGAATATAAAGGCGTTGCAAATGTTGTTGCTGAGATCTGCTGGCTCAGAAACCTTCTTTTGGAGATCCAGTGTCCGTTGCGTAAGTCATCTTTGGTATATTGTGATAACATATCCACCGTTTATTTATCTCACAATCCGGTTCAGCATCAGCGAACCAAACACATTGAGATGGATATACACTTTGTTCGTGAGAAGGTTGATATCGGATATGTCAAGGTGTTGCATGTGCCCTCTTCATATCAGTATGCAGATATATTCATTAAAGGACTACCTAGACAGATATTTCTCGACTTCAGATCCAGCCTAAGCGTCCGATCTCCTCCCGCTTCGACTGAGGGGATGTATTAGTGAATATTATAAGAATATTCACTATATATTTTGTAATTATTAGTAGTGTATAATTATGATAATTATAGGATCCATCTTGTATTAAGGTTCTACATTGTACACACTATATATATTTATATTAATAAGAAAGACTCTCCAAGGAAGATTAATATCATTCTACCTAGGGATGGCAATTGGGCGGGACGGGTGCGGATACCCCCTCCCCCGCACCTGTACCCGCCAGAAATAATTTCAACATCCATACCCGCCTAGATGGGTATATTCTTAAATCCACACCCGCTCCACCACCAAGTGGATGTCCGCCACCCGCCAATACCCGCCTGGCATATCAACTTTGGAGAGGGAAAAATAACGGAAAGTGTTAGAGAAACAGAAACCAAAACTTAGCAAATTTGTGGGTGAAGAAAATGGGTACATTGAGAATACTAACTGAAGACTGTCAAACTCTCATCAGATCATTTAAAGGTGTCTCTAGACATTAACATAAATGGTGCAAGTGAAATAACCCCAAGTGCAACACCAACATAACCGACAATAGTCAAACCAGTATAGTTAACAAATGACAAAAATAAAGTTGATCCAATAATTGCTAACTTTCTTGGAACACCATCAGCAAGAACTGGAAATATCTTTTCTAAGTAACTAATACATAAACCAGGGATTTAAATACAACATCAGTTAGCAGCAGCCAGCATGTCCATATCTTTAGTTATCTTTAGCATCAAGCCAACAACATCAGTTAGCAGCAAGCCAGCAACATCAGTTAGCAGCAAGCCAGCAACATCAGTTAGCATTTCAGGTAATTCAGCAAGCCATCAACATCAGTTAGCAGCATTTCAACAACATCTAAGTAACTAATTACCAGCACGACCTGTTCTCCAGTTGAGATATTTCAGGTAATTCAACAAAGGCCTTGAGTATCATATTCCTCAAGATCACATATTTCCATCTCCTTGACATCACCACCACCTGCATAATGTATAAACACAGTAATTAGAGTCTAACTTCAATTTAATATAACATAAATAATTTAATCAAATTAATGTTACATTTAATATCCGCCCAAATCCAGTTTTGAGCACACATTAATGCCATCACCATTTCTGAAAGAAATCGACTATGATAAGGATCAAGCACACGTCCACAATATGTGACATGCTCTAAAAGAAAAATACAAACACCTGATGCATAACAAAATAAAATGAATACAACAACATTAGTCATCATCATAAATAAACTAACTCAAAGTTTGAAAACCATCAAATAAAAAGAAGTTTGCACTCACTTGAAGGGTGTTCATTCTAACACAAAGTTTGGAAGTTGTCAAGGCGTCCAACTTCTTATTCACCGCATTATCAAGAACCACAGATTCAACCAACTTTTTCTTGGCACTCGAAAATGCTGTCTCCTTGTAACGAGTCAAAGGAGGAGCAGGAGGATAAAGATTATGCTTGTCAACTGCACCATTCAAAAATTTACAATTGATATCAAATAAGAACTGTGGAAAATAATATGCAGATATGTTGATCAGAAGATCTATTAGAAAAAAAGTTTTTCTTTGAAAGTGCCAGAAAGCTCTGGTGCTTAGAAGCGTAATATCTCCTACTGTGTGCATAACAAGACAAAAGATGTTCCTTACTGGCCAAGCTCCAAATCCATGTAATGTAGAAATTACCTAACCGATATTCTCTAAAATGTCCTAGAATAAATCATTAAATTGTTAAAGTCACTCAACTACTGCACAATATCCTTGTGTAACAGTAAAGAAAATTCACAAATCCAGTATTTTTTTCTAAGAGAAAATGAAAACAAATAGGCATTCTGTTTTGGGACATAACACAAATCCCTGCATAACCAAATAGAAGACTTCTCATACATGATTTAAAAAGTTTGTAAACATGTCTAGAAGACCAGAGAATCAACTCTTTTCAAGTCAGTTATAAATTCAACCACATGCACCAACATCAGATGACCACCAACACTCACATATCTGCCACATGCAATTACTCAAGAAGACCCCAAAAATTTAGATTATCCTCAGGAACACCAAAATCTTTTTGGGCAAAACAATTTTGGAAGCACGAAAAAAAGAGATTCATCTAGATACATGTTCTCCTCGCATTGTACAAATAGTTTAATGGAGGGTAAAATCCATCATTTTCGCACAGTAAAGGGGTAATTTTGAACCTTTTCCCATAAATAAAGGGTAAAGTCAAAATTTATCAAAAGAAAAGGACAACATCAATAGTTAAGAGACATACCTCCTTTATGATTATAAATACTTCAGTTGTTCCTTCTCCAACTGAAGACTGTCAAACTCTCATCAGATCATTTAAAGGTCTCTAGCCATTAACATAAATGGTGCAAGTGAAATAACCCCAAGTGCAACACCAACATAACCAACAATAGTTAAACCAGTATAGTTAACAAATGACAAAAACAAAGTTGATCCAAGAATTGCCATGAGAAACTTAAAATCTATTTCCATGAGAAACTACGCAAAGAATTAAAATTCAATTAAAACATACTTCCAAGGAACATCGCCAACAAGCATCCAGTCTCAACCAAAACCTGGATTAATAACCAAAACATCAAATTGAAATATAATAAGTGTGAGCTAAGAAGTACTACATTTTACTAGGTTAAAGACAAGAGAAATTACCTTAGCATATTGAGTAGGACCTCTAAGAGAAGATAAGATAAAGTAGAGAAGATGTTGGCCTAATTAGGGGTTGAATGGTTCGCAAACTGACCCGAGGTGAACCGTTACCCTCCGATTCCAATGATGGATGGATGTGAAGGGTTGAAGGCAGTAAGAGAGTAAATGGCTGGTCGATGGTCGAGAAGAGAGTGAAGGGTTGGTCGATGGTCGAGAAGAGAGTGAAGGGCTAGTCGATAGAGTCGATGGAGTCGATGGTGAGAACTGAGTGTAGTGTTGAGAAGAGAGATAGAGAGTGCTGAAGAGTGAAGACTAAAGTGAGGCGTAATATTAGAAGAGTAAATCCTAGTACACACTTATTAATTAAGGGTATTGGGCTTACGGACTACTAGTCTACTACAAGATTATATAATATTATTGGGCTTATGTGCGAGTAGGTGGGTAGGCGGGCGGCTATAACTGCAAATCCACCACCTACCCGCCTACCCGTGGCGGGTACATTTTTAATACCCATACTCGCTTATTACCCGCCAAAGTTATACCCATACCTGCCCCAACTGGGGCGGGTGCGATGCAGAATCAGCAAAATTATACCCACCTGTCATCCCTAATTCTACCGTTAGTCTTGTTCTAAAACAGATGAAGATCATATATATCATTTAGGTACATGTACGTTTGAGCTGAGTCCAAGTTCCAAGAGAGAGAGTTCAAGTGAATCATTTATTGCCAAACGCATTTCCTGCAACTCCCCGCATATAAACGTGGATCCAACCGAATTTGCCTTCGAGAAATTATGTAAGTTTCTCCCCCTTTCACTTGCAATTGCATAGTTTCAAAATGAATGTGAAGTTTTTCTATATATACAAAATACAACCTATAATTACAAAACACCTCAGGAGATTTTTGTTTACAATTCATGCCAATATGAAAGTCATTTTAGTTGGCATGGAGAAATATGAGACAAACATATTGACTTTTACCAACCACATTAAAAAAATCAAGTCTAAATCACATAAGCATTAATTACGACTAATGAATATTTACTTTGTGAGAGCTTGGAGTAGTTTGCATAGAGCGTAAAACGATGCGCTATACCTAGTTGAAATACTTCTCCTGCCATATATGGTACTTTGGAAAGAAAAGAACATAAAGAACTTATTTCAGTTCAGAACTTCGCTATATATGTCCAACAAGCAACAACTTCTTCTATAACTACATTGGCATATTCTAAGTACCTAAATGTCGGAAAGTTGGAAGCAGTGGCGAAGTCAGAAATTTCGTCAAGGATATTCAAGATTTAATATATATATATATATATATATATATATATATATATAACTGTATTAGTAAGATATATTACTGAAGAACTTAACTCCCACCAATTGTTTGTACCAAATAAATAAGATAGCATGTATAAACTTTTCTCCAGACTATGATTATTTAACCATTAAGGACGGTTCTGAGTTTACAGTAAACTATAACAAGTTCCTTCTCCAAAATACAAAAGAAATCAGGATTTGGCAGATCGAACTCCTCCTTAGTTTCAACTGGACTTCTTTCTTAACCACGTGTGTCTATACAAATGTTTCAAAAGAACTGTTAAAAAGAATATATTCTTAACAACAATTAATAGATAATAAAGGTAAAAAAACTTAATGCAATAAGCTTACTTATGTCTTTTGGAGAATGTTCATACATGTTTCTCAAAAATTATATGAGATTTTTGTCTCATGACGCAGCTTCCCATGCAAGAAATTAGTTGCAGGAATTCGAGTCGGTTGGAAATTTGACTTTGGTGGGGAGGTGCGTCCACCCATATTTAATGACTTAAACACTAGGGTTCCGTATGTTGGAGGCTTTGTCTCTTCACATGTGCATAATCTACTAAGTGAGTAGATGATCGTAGGGCCAAGAATCGTCAAATTTCATTGAGAAATGAAAGAGATATTGGTCCACGAAGTAAGGTGTTTGAGGCATGAAAATATGGTGTGGGATAAATCTACCACAACGGTGGGAAAATGAAGAATTGTTCTCTTTATAAGTCTCAAAATTAGCTAAGGGTTCGGAAGGTAGAAAGTTTCTGCCTGTCGTTGGAGTTGATTTTTTTAGCGTTAAAACTCCATTAATCTGCACCTTAACTCCTCCCTAACAACTCATTTATGTTGCACATTAAATCAGTCATTACTAGGCTGATGAACTCCCCTCACTAATGATCATAAACTGCCATTACTTGACAGTTGAGGAGTCCCTCCCCCTATGCTATATATTTGAGTTTTTTGGCTCAATTGCAGAGACTACTATTAAGATATATACACAGAGACAAATATAAAGAGAACAACCGAAGTCCAGTCCAAAAACATGAAGCACAAACAGTGGACTAAAACAGAAAACTCTTCATTCCCTTTCCATTCTTCAGCAAGTCGTTTCGTGTTTGTTTTCTTCGTCAAAATCAACATATTTGCGTAGTAGTGTTGATTAGTTGTTGTTTTGTCTTGGAAGACTATTGCCCGTTAACGTAAAAGAATATATACGGGGCAATCTTGTCTTAAAGACAGAGAGTCATCTCTCGACTCATCCCACAGTTGTAACAATCCAGATTTAGTATTTCTTTATTTCAGGTTATCATGATTCAACATTCAACAAGCTTGCGGCAGTTCTGAATATTGCCTATTTGTTTATCCTTTCGAACACTTGTAATATTTATTTACTTCGCGTACTGCTTTACATATCCAACAATTTTAAGACAAGATTCTATTAGTGTTCGAAAGATGTCGGTCAAAAGTTGTGTGACCAAATCTGGATATGGCTATGGGCTTCTGGTTGAAGAGAGTTTTGATTATGTTGTTGAAGATCAATGTGTTCATGGTGTCACCGCTCCTGAGAGTGGTGGGAACAAGCGCCCACGAGAGGCTGGGGATGTCAACTGGGACAAGAGGAGAAGGCTGAAGATGTGGTTCTATCTTGTAGCAGAAGGCCCATATTTATCCCAGACAAAGGATCCAAATTATGGTAAGGAGGAAATGGACACTCAGTCCGATGAAGTGACTGAAGTGGGACAGAACCCGAAATTGGGATAAGTAATTTTTCTTCCTCGTCAAAAAATAAGATTAAATGATGTCTAACTAAAAAGGGCTTAGAGTAAGGAGGAATATGAAAATATTTTCACGAAATAATTTATATTCCTTACGCTTTAAAATCAGAAGTTTAATCTCATCTTCCTTTCCGTTTAAAGATTAGATTTTGTAAACGACTTAAAAAGATCCGCTCATTTAAGTGTAATTATTAAAAGTGTGTAAAGTATGTTCGCACATACGAGGGAGAAACATCCACTGACTGTGCGAAAACTGTTACCACTCTTAAGTAAGCGCCAATAATTGTCTGGGAACCAATCATAAGAGAAGAAGACTAAAACCTAAAGACGTTGAGCCTGTCACACTATTTGGCAGAAGATCCTTCATAGGATGATATTAGACACTCAGTCATACAAAGCCTACGGGCGACTGGAGTGGGGCCAAAATTCCTTTGATAGGATGATATTGGACACTCAGTCGTACAAAGCCTACATGCGACTAGAGTGGGGCCAGAATTCACTTCGAAGGAAAAGTAATGGACACATAGTGTGGTGGGCCAGAATTTCCAGGTCTCTAATAATCTGAAGGCCAAAAGAAAGGAAGTAATGTAATGGACACCTACTGAGGTGGGCCAGAGTTTCCAGGTCTTAAATGATTTGAAGGCCAAAAGAAAGGCATAAAAGAAATTGGACACTCAGTCTGCCAAAACAACTGGAGTAGGCCAGAGTATCCATATCACATATGATCCGGTTACGCCCTAACCACGGGCAAGAGGTTGTTCATGTGAAGAAACGTCACCTCTAAAGTAGAAAGAGTTGGAGAGGTTGTCCTCAATAGGACTTCATGGAATGGGATCACTCTCAGATGAGGTGATACATATCCCAAACTTGGTTTAAGGGACACTATTGGTCAAGCTGGTTTGAGACTAGTCCAACAGGTCTGTAATAACTAAGAATGGTACAGTATGTCTGTAGCCAAATGAATGATATATTTGTAATCCGTGCATCTATGTCATCATAGATTAAGACACGTTAAATAGAAAGTCATTCAAAAGCTAATGAAGTTGAGATTGTTGCCTTCTGTCGACATAAACCCTCAAAATGAATGTGAGGTAGGCGAAGAGGCAAAATCACCTTTCCAAGTTTCGTCAAAGGAATAGTGAAAGAAGCACCGCTCATTTAGAACTTAGTTACACCTACATGGGTGATTTAAAGTTTGTACAAAATAGAGGGGGAGACAAGTACTTTGTGACCTTCATTGATGATGGTACAACGTATTGAATCCTTTGTTTGTGGAAAAAAACAAAGATGAAGTTGTTGAAGCGGATAAGCGCTACAAAGCAGAAGTTGAAAATCAACTAAGCCTACAGATTGAGGAATTCGTAGTGATAGAGGGGGAGAATGTGAAGCATCATTGATCAAACGACTGCTTATTACTCACCTCAGTCCAACGGTGTTAGCCAAGCGCAAAGCCGTACACCCAAAATATGTAGGGCAAGACAATCCTTACCGCTAATGTGATTCTCAACAGAAATACGCATAAGGATAAGGATAACCCTCCGTGTGAGACATGGAAAGGATCTCACATACAAATATTGTGATGTGGGGTGGCTTGGTAGAAGTTGGAATACCGAAACAGGTCAAGTTGGACCTAAGACTGTAAATTACATATCCACTGGATCGGCAAATAACAATAGTGCTTATCGTCTCTTGGTGTCAAAGAATGCTGAATTCATTGAAGATAACCTTCCTTGAAAAGGAAAAAAGAGTAATTACTCGAGGTTAACAAGAACACGCGAGGGCTTGACTGTCTGAAACTAGACGTTCCGTATCTACAGGACTCAGAAGTTGCTGTCTATCCGAAACTTAATATTCCAGATCTACAGAACTCAGGAATTCTAGATGTTAAACCGAGACGGAGCAAAGAGGGGACAGCGACTTGTTCCAAGCCTTCTAGCTTGTATAGTTGAGAACGAACCATGGACAATTAACAAATAATTGTCATCTCCAGAAGCGCTGCTTTGGAAAGAAGCTACAAAGAGAGAAATAAATTTTATCATATAGAACCATACTTGTGTAATGGTTGATCTTCCTCCGGAAAAAGAACCTTTGGGTTGTGTAAAAGTGGATACTCAAAAGTGAGTACAAAGTAGATGGATCTACTGTCGAGTATAAGGCCTCGACTACTTGTACATGTGCTTCCCTGTGAATAGCTTAACATCCAGGGCCATTGCAGTCTTGCATGGCATGGATGTTGAAACAACCTTCCTAACCGGAGAATTGAAAGGGGAGGATCAGAGTTGGTTTGCTGGACTGTTGGGCTTCTTCCTGAACTTCCATTTTGGTCCCTGAAATGTTTACAGTTTGGTCCTGGAAGTTTCAGATAAAATCGAAACAATGAACCTGACCACAAAAATATTGACTCTGAAGTTAGAAAGCCAACAGTTGGAAAACCAACAGTCTGATAGTCAAAGTTATATTGAAACAAAAATTATGGGTATCACAGATGACATATTAGGAATTGGATTTCTAAGACATCTAACGGACTAGTCTAACTCCAAACTCAGTTGTGAGATAATTGACAGTCTCGTTGAAGCCACAAATGGATATGAATCATAGAACTGATTGGAATCATGGTGCACCCATACACAAGGAGCGATATGTGCAGGTCACATGTAGTTCAATGTATTGTACACACTACAACCGACCTGTTATCGACCTACAAAGTAGATCAGTTGAACTAAGGTTCACTCATGATTTTAATAAATGATCAATAGAAGGCGTTAAGTCGGATATGACAATATCTGAAATATTCGCTTATCTACGGATTATGGTATTCTGGATGTCCAGCGGTTCTGGGAGAACACAGTGATGCAAAACTAGACATCAGATGTGAAGAACACCAAAGCCACAAGTAAATGTGTATGGTGGGTCTTGGAAAATCCTCTAAGCAAACTTGCATCGGTCGATTCATGATGGAATCGGAGTTTATCGCTTTATACAAAGCATGAAAGAAGTTGAGTAACTTCACGACTCCTTAGAGGACGTTCCTTATTGGGAGAAACTCGTGCCTTCAGCAGTTATACATTGTGGCTAGCCTGTCGGCTTCAGGAAGGACACGGATGACGGCGTCTGGACATATCTGTCAGGATCTGTCGGAGACATAAGACCGTATGGTAGTTGATCATCACGGGTGTCACTTCCTTGATTACTAATCAAAGGATATAGCGGATCCTTTTAACTAAGAAACTACCCGGAGATCAAGTGTTCTGCCTGTCTAGGGGAATGGGCTTAAAACCCAAACAATATGAACCTTTGCAATGGTAACCCAACCATACTGACTGGAGATCCCAAGAATTTGGTTCAATGGGAAAACTAAGCTGCAAAAGGTTCAGTTGAGCACTTCGGATGCTGATTTCTGTAAGGAAACATGAATCCAAAGTTGTTCCCGCGATAGACATTAAAGTTCTACCTGCATGGTGGGTAAATGTTTAGCTTCCAAACCTTTAACGATCCTCAAACGGTTGAGGTTAAGGTTGGGGAAACTTTTAATGATTCCTAACATTTGTGAAGTGGGGTATAGCAGGATACCTTGTAGGAGATCACCTATTTAAGTGCGAGGACAGGCCGCCTCAAATAAACGCACTTAAGAATCCAAGTGTGTCCATGGCCACAACGGACAAAACAATAAGAAGAAAATGAATAAGGAGAGTTATTGTGTTAGTATCATTGTCTTGGCTTACACTAAACACTGAAGGTTCAAGACATCACGTTCACCGTGCAGTAAGTAAGTCCGGTGGTATTCAACTAGGGAAGGTTCAAAGCAGAAGCTACCTCTCCTGATGCAATATCTTTTCGCTGAAAGTAGGCACCTTGTGTGTGCGCCAAAATCTCTTTCAATAGGGGATTGTTGGAAATTTGCCTTTGGTGGGGAGGTGGGTCCATCCGTATTTAATGACTTAAACACTAGGGTTCCGTATGTTGGAGGCTTTGTCTCTTCATACGTGCATAATCTACTAAGTGAGTAGATGACCGTAGGGCCAAGAATCGTCAAATTTCATTGAGAAATGAAAGAGATATTGGTCTAGGAAGTAAGGTATTCGAGGCATGAAAATATGGTGTGGGACAAATCTACCACATCGGTGGAAAAAGGAAGAATTGTTCTCTTTATAAGTCTCAAAATTGGCTAAGGGTTTGGGACCCCAAGAGGTAACCCATGTGTTTGAAGGAGGGAGGACCTAGATGTGCTTGGGTTCAAGGCTAAGTCCACACGCGCGCCGCCGCCGTCCGCCCGTCCCGTCCGGGCTTGGGTCTCGGGTCACGGGTCGTGGGACTTGAGCTTCTTCTGATATTATCTCTTTGAACCCCAAATTACTTAATATTTATCGTTTGGTCCCTAGATTTTCTGAAAAGCTGAAATTGGGAACGATGGAAGGAAGAAATTAGTTGTTGTTTTATTTTGGGAGACTATTGCCCGTTAACATAAAAACATATATACTTGAGCAAACAGTGGACTAAAACAGAAAACTCTTCCTTCCTTTTTCATTCTTCAGCAAGTCGTTTCGTGTTTATTTTCTTCGTCAGAATCAACCTATTTGCTTAGTAGTGTTGATTAGTTGTTGTTTTATCTTGGGAGACTATTGCCCGTTAACATAAAAGCATATATACGGGGAAATCTTGTCTTAAAGACAGAGAGTCATCTCTCGACTCAGTCCACAGTTATAACAATCCAGATTTAGTATTTCTTGATTTCAGGTTATCAAGATTCAACATTCAACAAGCTTGCGGCAGTTCTGAATATTGGCTATTTGTTTATCATTTCGAACACTTGTAATATTTATTTACTTCCCGTACTGCTTTACATATCCAACAGAGTCTTCCACTTTGCACCCGCTGCTCGCTTTATAGTATCAGATATAGCATTTGCATGACGCTCCCGCTTTTCACAGGCACGTCTCATCCAATTGCTTATATGTGAAATAACGAGGCCCGTCTGAGTTATCCCAAGTACAAACTGCATTGAAAATGTAAACAAGAGATTTCCTGAAATGAACAAAAGATACTTTATGGGTGACTCAGGTGACGCTAGTAAAGCTTTTGCTTACCCCAAAATAAAATTTAATAGTGAATTTTATTATTTTATTTTCACTTAAAATAATATTCAATATTGTGAAAATAAAGGTACAAATTTATCAAAAAAGAAAGAGAGAAAAACTATTTACTTTCTGCCAGAAATATTCTAGAATTTTGAATTAAACATCTCAAATCTTTATATTAATAAATAAATATTTTACAACAACATCCAGTAATGTGCAAAATAAATGGCTAACATTTTATTAACTAGAATTAATCATTACTTTAATAAATAACCAGTATTACTATATGAAGTTAAATGTTATATATCCTTTTAAGAATTATACACTAAAAAATAAGTATTATTTATTAAAATTTGACTTTAGGCCACTAATTTTATTGACATTTTGCCCGCCATATGAACCAAACCTTATCTTAACTAGTTGTACGTCCTGGAGGGAAATCATAACGTTAGTTTGTATGAGATTACCGTGAGACCCTCCCAAACGATGAAGTTAAAGCAATTTCTCAAACAAACCACTACAAAAAATTAGATAATAAGTTAAAAATATAGTGCCGGGCCGGGATTGCTTATAAATAATGATGTACTCTTCTATTTGAATCAATGCAAAAAATCAATATAAAGAAGTATTATTCGTTCTTTTTTCAATTTTCTTTTTAATTTTGATATTTCATAACGGGATACGTTGGCCATCATGGACATGAAGTCTGTCAAGTGCTTTGAAGACTTTACAAGATCAATGAAAGAAATATATAGAAAGTCTAAAAGTGGAGATTTAAGCTAAGTGGTGACTATATTTAAATGGGAAATCGGTCAATTGGTTAGGCAAATCAATTTCATCTTTTTAATGCTCAAGGGTATTATTATAACTACCTTACATTAATTTATCTACTACATATTTCGAATTTAGTTCATTAGTTAGTTTTGAGATGAAAATTGATGTGAGTTATGGGAAGATCATCTTATCAATCCGACCATTTGATTCAATATTTAAATTAAAAAATCTCTATCCGTACAAGTATTGGTTGGCCTCTAAAACAGTAATCTACACCAGCGTTCCATGCGCCGCTCCATGACACTGTCCGATGGGGTCAAAAGGGTCGGGCGTGTGCTGAAGGGGAAAATGAAAAAAAATAATTCTTTGATTATTTTCATTGATAATGAGAGGTATATATATAAATATATAATTTTTAAATATGGACAATATAGGAAAATAATTCTATTTTTTCTATTCTATTTCTAATACATTTTTCTAGTACAAGACTAATACCATAATTACAAATATACATTAATTACAATTTATTGAGTCCAAATTGGACCATGATACACACGGTTCTTTACACCATCACAGTCATAGCGGGCGGTTGTCGTACGCTGAGACTGTCCTTAAAATCTTCAAATAGAACTGAGGGAAGGCCCTTCGTAAAGATGTCAGCAATTTGGTAACTAGAGGGCACATGTAAAACGCGTACTTGTCCATGAGCTACCCTTTCGCGAACAAAGTGAATATCTATCGCGATATGTCTAGTGCGTTGATGTTGGACCGGATTGCCAGAAAGGTAGACTGCACTAACATTATCACAATAGACCAAGGTAGCTTTCTGAATAGGAAAGTGTAATTCTAATAGAAGATTATGCAGCCAACATGATTCAGATGTGGATGGATATTGGTAAACCAGTACGGGAAGTAAATAAATATTACAAGTGTTCGAAAGGATAAACGAATTGTCAATATTCTGAACTGCCGCAAAGTTGTTGAGACTTGAATCTTGATAACCTGAAATCAAGAAACACTAAATCTGGATGGTTACAACTATGTGCTGAGTCGAGTGATTGCACTCTGTCCTTAAGACACGATTGCCCCGTATATATGCTTTTACGTTAACGGGCAATAGTCTTCCAAGATAAAACAACACTTTAATCTCAACACTACAAAGCAAATAGGTTGAGTCTGACGAAGAAAACAAACATGAAACACCTTGATGAAGAAATGGAAAAGGAAGGAAGAGTTTCTGTTTCAGTCCCAACGTTTTTGGACTGAATTTCAGTGTCTCTTCTGTTTGTCTCTGTGTATATAAATGTTGTCTCGTTTTGTATATTCTGTTTGTGTGTTTTTCGTCACTGTTTTTGTCCATATGTTGTCCACACAATTCAGCCAAAAATGCTCCAATATATAGCATAAGGGGGGACTTCTCAACTGCCAAGAAAATGATTGTTTAAGGCCATTGAATGAGGGAGTAACTGCCAAGTAATGATTGTTTATAGTCATTGAAGGAGGGCTGTTAATGGAAGGTTCCAAGTAATGGCTGGTTAATGCTCTAAAAATCAGTCCAAACGGTAGGCAGAAACTGCCTGCCTTCCGTTATTGCCAAATTCACCTTTCCAGAAACTCTAGGGACCAAACTGTAAATATTAAGCAATTTGGGAGTCCAAAGAGATAATATCAGAAAGTTCCACAACCCGAGCCAGAGCCCGGACGGGCGGCGGCGGAGCTCGTGTGGGCTTAGCCTTGAACCCAAGCACATCTAGGTCCTCCCTCCTTTAAACACATGGGATACCCCTTGGGGTCCCAAATCCTTAGCCAATTATGAGACTTATAAAGAGAGCAATTCTTCCTTTTCCCACCGATGTGGTGGATTTGTCCCACACCATATTTTCATGCCTCAAACACCTTACTTCGTGGACCAATATCTCTTTCATTTCTCAACGAAATTTGACGATCCTTGGCCCTACGGCCATCTACTCACTTAGTAGATTATGCATATGTGAAGAGACAAAGCCTCCAACATGCGGAACACTAGTGTTTAATTCATTAAATATGGGTGGATGCACCTCCCCGCCAAAGACAAATTTCCAACCAGATTCTCCACAACAGTTACAAATCACATGCATGACGTAGGAAATATGTTGATAATGCTCATGATTTGGATGAGGACAATATTAGGAAACATTTACTTCAGGGTTGTACTATAAATACTCTCCAGTTCCCCTACTATATCGCATCTGAATTCTACTCTCTTATCACTTATACACTCAAGTTGTGAACAGTTACTCAATTAGCAGCATTGTTCATCAGTTCAATTATGAGTTTTCCAATAAGAATTCCCTCCTCTTTGTTTAATGTTATTTCATTATTTAAACGCAATTTATTATCTATTTTTCACTATCATAATCCTATTCATATTATCGAAAGAAAATTATTTCTGAGTTAATTCACTTGCCTGTAGTCCAAAACTATATATTCAATTGTTATTCTTTAATCTAGATTTTAGGTTAAACACCCTGGACAGACAATAATCAACTTCCAAATTCAATTTTTTTGAATTCAAATTCAAATTAAATAAGTAAATAAATAAATAAATAAATAAATAAATAAAACTAAAGGCAAACAATTTTTGACTTTGAATTAGGCCCAAAAACAAAATTTCAAGTCCTCCTTTCTGTATTCTATTAATGAAAACTTATATTCTTCTATTTCAAAAACTATCTATTAAATATACACAATATACACACGATATATACGTATATATTGTGTATATTTGGCTCTCGGATTCCCCTTGTACCATGTAGGATTAGTAGTATTTTAGTATCCTAGTTTAGGTAATGTTGTAATCTAATTAGTATTGTACACTTACCATAATATTTGTATTACCATAAATGTATAGTTAGTATCCAAGTAGAATAAGGTTTTAGGAGTAGAATAGGAATATGATTCTCCTATTATGTAACTTGTATATATAGCCTTTCAATCAATGAAAATAATCAAGAGATTATTTCTTTCATGGTATCAGAAGTCTAGGTCTCTTTCTCTCCCAAATCTCGACCACTTTCTCCTCGGGTTCCGAGCTCTTACTCTCGGATTCCGTGCCTGTGGAATCTCCTCTCTTCCCAAAATTTTCTTCCCAATTCCTCAATCACGTATTGTTCTATCAATATCTCTACATCACGGAACACGTTTCATCCTGCCCTTACAGTTTCTAACATCAAGAATAACATCACTATTGTTCTTGAAATAGAAAACGTCCAATATGCGACGTGGGTCGAATTGTTCAAAATTCACGCACGCTTGCATCAAGTCATCCATCACATAATTCTCACGGCTCCTGAGGATACGAAAGTGCCAAAACACGAGGATGATCATAAGTTGTGGACGACTCTTGATGCTACCGTCCTTCAGCGGATATATTCCACAATTTCTACCGACCTTTTGCAAACGATTATTGAACCTGACGCTACGGCACAGGCGACTTGGGATAGACTACGTGATATACTCCAAGATAATCAGAATTCTTGAGCTGTTACTCTTGAGCAGAATTTCTCCCACGTCAATATGGAAGATTTCCCTAACATTTTGATCTATTGCAAAATATTGAAGGAATTGGGAGACCAACTCTGCAACGTTGGTACACCAGTTTCGAATGACTGTTTGGTCCTCCAAATGGTTCCAGGCCTCTCCAAGGCCTATAGTGGTGTTGACACACTTCTTCGTCAAAGCAATCCACTTCCGCAATTTTATCAAGCTCGTTCTATGCTTACACTCGAAGAAGCGGGCATAGCTAAAAAGGCAGCTACCGGTACTAGTCCTATAGTTATGATGACCGAATCCACTGTCTATCCTCCCGGTTCCAACAACTTGGGCCAAAACCGCAACAACGGTTGCTGCAAAAAGGGAGGAAATAAGAAAAATAATGGCAAGAACCGCGGCGGCAACAACGGCGGCAACTGGCACAATAGTGGTGGTGGTGGTGTCCCTCGCGGTGGTCAGCAGTAGCAGCAGCAGTTCTGGGCCCCACAGTGGGTCCCTATATAGTGGCAGTAGGCCCCATAACCATAGTTTGGGCCCAGTCAAGTTTTGCCCCACTAGCAGTGGGCTGCCCAGCAGCAGTCCAAGCCCAATTTTGCCTGGTCCACATAAAGCCAGTCGTCTGGGCCGAGGCAGCAAGCAGGGGTACTTGAGCCTCGGCTCCCGCAGGCCCATCACGCAGCGGCACCCACGTCTACCGACATTGAAGCCGCAATGCACACGCTTGGTTTAAATCCTCCGGATCCAAATTGGTATATGGACACCGGTGCCACTACCCATATAACATCCGATTCAGGTACGCTCTCGTCTTATTCCAATTTGAGCAACCCTCGCGGCATAATTATTGGTAATGGTAATTCTATTCCAATTCGTGGTTATGATCATAAAACTTTATCTCCAACTCATCCATCTCTTATCTTGAAAAACACCTTACATGCCCCCAAATTGATTAAAACTTAGTCTCTGTCCGTAAATTCACTACTGGCAATTCCGTTTCTATTGAATTTGATCCATTTGGTTTCTCTGTGAAGGTTTTCAAGACGGGGAGTCCTCTCATGAGGTGTGATAGTAGGGGAGATCTTTATCCTATCACACCCAGTTCCGATCCATCGAGTCAAGCCTTGTCATCCGCATTTGCATCCCTTTCTCCTTCCTTGTGGCATGCTCATCTTGGTCATCCGAGATCATCTATTTTGTCATCATTAGATAAAAATAATTTTATTTCATGTAAGGGTACGAGTAGTACTCCAAATTGTCAGTCTTGTTCTTTAGGAAAAATTGTTGGATTGTCATTTGTAGACTCAAATTCTCATACTTTAATGCCATTTGATATTATTCATAACGACTTATGGACATCTCTTGTTCTTAGTTCTTTTGGGCCATCAGTATTATGTTCTCTTTTTGGATGATTATTCTAAGTTTTTATGGACGTTTCCGATAGCGAAAAAATCTCAAGTTTTTTCCGACTTCTTAAAATTTAGAGCATTCATTAGAATCAAATTCAAGCGAGAAATCAAAAATATTCAGTGTGATAATGGCAAAGAATATGACAATGGGTGTTTCAGGAATTATGTGGTAATAATGGGATCAATTTTTGTTTTTCTTGTCCTTATACGTCTTCACAAAATGGGAAAGTCGAACGCAAAATTCGTTCCATAAATAACATTATCCGGACTTTATTAATCCATGCTTCCATACCCCCATCTTTTTGGCATCATGCTCTAGAATGGCTACATATCTCCTTAACATAATTCTCTCCAAAGGTTTGACATAGTCTTCCCCCCTTCAAATTTTATATAATAAAATTCCTTCATATTCACATCTTCGGGTTTTTGGGTGTTTGTGTTATCCGTTATTCCCGTCCACCACAATTAACAAACTTCAGGCCCGGTCTACTCCGTGTGTGTTTTTGGATTTTCCGTCTAATCATCGTGGTTACAAATGCTTTGATTTATCCTCTAATAAAATCATCATTAATCGCCATGTAATTTTTGATGAATCCCAATTTCCATTTGCTAAAGGTAATACTTGCGTGCCTAGTTCGTATAATTTTTTAGATGATAGTATATACCCATATATTATTCACCATTTTTCGGACGTATCCCGCACCCAAAATTCTCTAGCGGGCCCATTGCCCGCTGGTCCCACTAGTCCGTCACACACTGCAATTCCCAGTACAATCACTAGGCCAGTTTCAGCGATTGAGCCAGTCCAGCCCAATTCTAGAACTGGTCCAATTCCTACGTCTGTTTATCGCTGCATGCTGGCCAGTCCATCCCGAGCCCAGAAAATTCCAGAAATCCGCCCAATTCTTCCTCGAGTCATAGACCAGTCACTCGTAGTCAACGAGGTGTGTTTAAACCAAAAAGACATTTTAATTTACATTCTAATGTCCCTAAATCACCCTTACCCCGTAATCTTATGTCTGCCTTACATGACCCAAATTGGAAAATTGCTATGACCGATGAATATAATGCTCTTATTGATAATAAAACGTGAGAGTTGGTTCCCCCCATCTGGTATTAATATTATCAAGTCCATGTGAATTTTTGCTCATAAGGATAAATTAGATGGTTCATTTACCCGATATAACCAGCTACCATTCACACTGTGCTTAGCTTGACTCTTTCAAAAGCATGGCCTATTCATCAGTTAGATGTAAAGAATGTTTTCCTGCATGGTGATCTCAAAGAAACGGTCTATATGCATCAGCCTTTGGGATTCAGGGATCCCAAACATCCTCATCATGTCTATTTGTTGAAGAAGTCCTTATATGAGCTTAAGCAGTCTCCACGGGCCTGGAATACGTAGTTTGCAGACTATGTTTCGACTATTGGGTTCACTCACAGCAGGTCGGATAATTCTTTATTCATCTACCGTCGTGGTTCGTCCTTGGCCTAAATTCTGTTATATGTGGATGATATTATTTTTGACTGCCTCTTTCGATGCCTTACGCCAGTCTATCATGACAATGCTCAGCTCTGAATTTGCTATGAAAGACTTGGGGCCCTTGAGCTACTTTTTAGGGATTGTTGTCACTCGTCATGCAGGTGGGTTGTTCTTATCTCAAAGGAAGTATGCATCTGAGATCATTGAGAGGGCTGGGATGTCATCCTGTAAGTCCACTTCCACTCCAGTTGATACTAAGCCCAAGCTTAGTGCCGCGGCCGACGTACCATACGAGGATCTGACCCGCTATCGCAGTCTTGCAGGGGCCTTCGGTTTCTTACATTCACGAGGCCAGATATTATGTATGATGTACAACTAGTGTGTTTGTTTATGCATGATCCCAAAGTTGAGCACATGAATGCACTCAAACGCATCATTTGGTATATTCAGGGTACGTTGGACTATGATTTGCATTTATATCCCTCCTCGACATCCACACTTGTCTCGTATACGGATGCTGATTGGGGTGGTTGTCCGGACACCAGACGGTCTACGTCTAGCTATTGTATGTTTCTCGACAATAACCTGGTCTCATGGTCTACGAAACGTCAGTCGACATTGTTCCGATCCAGTGCCAAGGCCGAATATTGAGGGGTAGCTAATGTGGTCTCAAAATCATGTTGGTTACGTAATTTGTTGTTGGAGCTTCATTGTCCCATTCAGAAAGCAACCTTCGTTTATTGCGATAATATTAGTGTCACCTACCTTTCTGATAATCCGGTTCAGCACCAACGCACTAAGCATATCGAGATGGACATTCATTTTGTCTGCGAAAAGGTTGCTCGTGGTCAGGTACTCGTCTGTCATGTCCCGTCAAGGTACCAAATTGCCGACATCTTTACAAAGGGTCTTCCCTCGGTCCGTTTTGAAGATTTTAGAGACAGTCTCAGCATTTGAAGACCGCCCGCTATGACTGCGGGGGTGTGTTAAATATACACAATATACACGTGTATATTGTGTATATTTGGCTCTCGGATTCCCTTGTACCGGGTAGGATTAGTAGTATTTTAGTATCCTAGTTTAGGTAATGTTGTAATGTAATTAGTATTGTACACTTACCATAATATTTGTATTTTCATAAATGTATAGTTAGTATCCAAGTAGAATAAGGTTTTAGGAGTAGAATAGGAATATGATTCTCCTATTATGTAACTTGTATATATAGCCTTTTAATCAATGAAAATAATCAAAGGATTATTTCTTTCACTAACTACGATTAACAACGTCAACAATTATTTCTGATTGATTTTGATGGACTATGGTTACTTCTAATGGTTCTTCATAGATCTCCTGAAGTTCATGAGCACTAGCACTAAACTCAGCTACAGTTGCATCTGATTGCTGCAGCTTGTTGTTTTGCTTCTTTTTCTTCCTCTTCACTTCTGTGTGCCATTGCTTTATGGCTTGCATTATGTGTTCTTCCAATAATGCTCTTTTGAAATGTGAACCCATCTAAACAAAATAAAAAAAGGAAACGTCTTTTCTTAGAGTTTAATTTTTATATACTGACAGTCAAAATATTTTTTATAATATAAGATCAGCTAAAAAATAATTATATATAATTAATCGTTCATAAGAGTTTCTGTTATAGGCCTATCATTAAAATGGAAAAAAATCATTTGTGATGCAAGTTAGTCATCGTTGCACGAATAAAAGTTATCATAAGAATCCTTATTTTGGAATTTCCCACTCCCTTTCACTCTCTATGCTTTCAACAAAGACAATTTAGGGATAGCTTCGTTTAATGACTTTAATCCAACAATTGTAATATAATGACTCCTTTATTTCCGCTTTTTTTTTAATTAATGCATCTTTCAGTTCTCAAAAAAAAAGTTATCATAAAGTTTAGTTATTGTTCCATCGATTAACCTATGCTTTTAAATTAATTTCTAATAATTTTTCCTTAATTAAGTAAGATAGGTTTGTAAAGTGCATCAAAATGTTATTAGAAGTAAGTTTTTTGGAGTACAAACCTGCGTAACGAGGGCATAGAGAGGCAAAGTAATGTAACTACAGAGTACTTGAACCATCAGCCTGCATGGTCCATACGCAAATAAATTATAATTTTATTTTGACAAAATGACCACTTTATAAATACAAAAATTGTTAAGAGAAAATAATTAAGGAGGATGGAATTATGACTTACGCCAAAACCACCCTGATAACGATGATCTCCACATGCTCATGATAACAGGATCTTATTCCAAATTGCCACTAAAATATTTAATATTACAAAAAATTAATAAAATGAGTTGTCTAAGCACAAGTTACTCTGCTTCTTGGCTAAATTAATGAGAGATAGTTTAGCCAATATAAGGGTAGATAATTACCGTCACCCAAATAAAGAAGGCCAACTCAAATGCATTCTGCAATCAAGTCATAAAACACACAGAAAAATAGATAGTACTATGAGTTAATTGTTAGGGAGGGAAAAAATGTAAATTTGATGCTTTGCTTAATTATAACCCTCTGGACAGGAGTGTAACTTTTATACACCGACAGTATAAAATATTTTCTTAAACTATCAGGTCATCTAACTACGTGTTCATAGCAAGTGGAATTAAGAATTGGAAAAATACAAAAAATTATCTACCACAACAAGTTAGAATATACTTATTCTTTATCTATATTGTCTGTCTATATGAGTTAAATTCTAAAATATACCTCTTCCGTTCCAAAATACTCGTCATATTTCGCTTCTCGAGAGTCAATTTAATCAATTATCTTCGGATCTAAATTGGATTAGATTAATTTAATATTTTAGAATTAAAATTTGAATATTCAAAAAGTACATGAAAAATACTATAAGTTGCAGTTCTTATCATAAGAATATGGTGAACAAATACATCTTAAAATTGGCTAAAATTTATGTTGTTTTATTCTCAAGAAGTATAACGTGACAAGTATTTTGGAATGGAGAAATAATATATATAGGTTATTATGCAAATAAAGATGGCGTGAAAGGAGAAATTGCTTACTATGAAAAGGGTATAGTGGAGAAGGGTCAAAACAAATTGAGGTTGATTAAACCAAAAAAGATTATCATTAGGTTGGACCAGTGGGGATCCTATAATTACAGTGTCTTGAGTTTCGAGTTGAAGAGCCATTTGAGCCACAATTGTCTCCAGCTTAGTCCCAATCACCAACACTGTCTATAAAATCAACCATTAACAAATCTTGAATTTCAAGTATTAATGAAGGCTTTACATGGATGAGAAACTTAAAAATAAAGTAAATTAGGAGCAGGTTATGTATTCTTACAATGAGTGGGAGAAATGATACCCAAAGATAGACGTTCCAACCTGTTTAAATTACTTAAGATAAATTCAGCTTGAAAATCCAAGTAATTGTTAGAGTCTAGCAAAGGGGAAGGTAGAAATTTGGCCACTGGATAGGTAGTAATATTTATAGCTACTAACCAAGATAAATATATTATACATCAATTATATATTTTTCGGCTGTTTTTTTTTAGGTGAACAACTATATAAGTTAATATCCTGTTAAAATGCCAAATGGTGAGACATAGTGTAATTAAAAAAATTACAAGTATACATGTTTTCCGTTATAATTTAAGTTTTTAACTGAAATAGTCTCACGATTTAGAGAGAGATGTAGAGAAACATACCGTGAACGTCAACTAACAAGAAGATGACCACCACTAACCACATGAAAGGGCTGTTTCAGTAAAGAATAAGAGGACAATGTTAAGGGGAATTGTAAATATATATGGTGGTATAAATCATTCATGTATAAAAGGATTCATATATATATATATATATATATATATATATATATATATATATAGCTAAACTTGACTATTTTTTATGGGATCTTTCTATCCATTAATCTTTATCTTAATTAAAAGAAATTCTTTTTTTTCTAGTCTTATTTCATACTAATACAAAAACAATGCTGGAGGAGGTTACTAATCATGCGATCCTTTTAGTTGGCTAGAATCTGTTACTTGAACGAAACTAGATCTTGTGAAATCATATTGAATATTTGACGATACATATATGAAGTTATATTCTAAATGAGAAGTATTTTTCACTCTTCATGGTTGATTAACATAATAGTAATTTATATAGATTAAGCCTACCGCAAGAAATTCAATTTTACAAGAAGTGGCACTAGTGGAGTCATGATTAGCAGGAGTGAATAACTTATATGGTCACTCAACTACAGCAAATTATCTCTTAAAAGTCAATGTTTATTTTGTATCAACAAAGTCATTCAAGTCTTGTCTTTCCATAAAGTCATTCAAGTTATGCTAATTTTGCCACAAAGTCATTATAGCCAAAAAGCTTAAAGGGATAATTACATAAGCCTCCCTCAAGTACGCCTTTTAACACTTAATTTCTTTGTAATTTATGATGTTATGCTTACATTTCTAATTTTAATTTTCTTTGTTACAATTTTTTAACCTAATTATTATAAATGAAAAAATTATAACTTAATTAATTTGTCCTTTGTAATATATTTTCTTATTTAGTTAATTTTATAAGCATTTTTTCCGAGAAAAAAATCCCTTTACCTTAATTAATAATCCTTTTTCCCCTTAGTTTTTTCACTATAAAATTCATATCTTTAATTAATTAGTTCTTTATTGTGCTTTCCCCGTTTCATTATCTAATCAGCGATGCTGATGACCGAAGAAGTGGTATATTAGCTTATGAAATTTGAGTACTAACTTTTTTCAGTTCTACTTTGAATTAAAATATACATACAAATTCATTTTAAGGATCACATGAAATAAAATACCAGTAAAAAAAAAAGAAACAAATACACCAAGCAGATTCATCTTGGAAAAAATATTTCACTTGATCTTTGTCTTCTCGAATTTTCAAATATACAAGTGTCTGTTTGAATATCGAATCAATCATGTTAATCTCAATTTTAACAAACTCGAGGCCCTGCGTTATTTATATTTAAAATTTTCTAACGTTATGTAGGTAACAACGGGGATAGAACTTGAAGGTTTGTGGAAGACGAGGATAGAAAATCGGGAAGCGAGTTTGAAATTTTTAATATATTTATGGATGAGATAAAGGGCAATTAGAATTGCCCTTTTTTTAAAAAAAAATCTATGGAATATTAATTATCTTAACCATAGTTTATAAGACCTTACTTTAGTTAATTAAATCTAGACCACTCGTTTTAAAATAAAACATGTGTCCTCTATCCAACCAAGAACTTGAGGAAATGGAGACAATGAAAAATGGAGAGGAGCCGGAATCGAGTATAAGCAACTTCTCCGCCATATTTTTGGCACAAATGAGATGGAAATGATTTTTTCTTGAAAAAAAAAAAGATGTTTAAGAAATTAATTAAGAAAATATATTATAAATGACAAATTAGTTAATTTTTTAATAGTAATAATTAGCTCAAAAGAATTATAAATATAAAAAAAATGGTAAGCATAATATCACGAACCATAAATGAAGTAATTAAGTGTTACAAACCAAACTTGAGGGAGGCTTATGCAATTATTTCTTTAGTTTTTTTTTGGGTCTATAATGACTTTTTGGAAAGGCTAGCCTAACCTGAGTGACTTGGTGGAAAGACAAGTCTAATTTGAGTGATTTTATTGATACAAAATATATATCAGTGACTTTGGTAGATAATTTGCTATAGTTTAGTAATTTTATTGATACAAAATAGCCAATAATAACTTTAATAGATAATATGTTATAGGTGAGTGATCATAGAAGTTATTTAGTCGAATAGCAGTTAACTCATTTGTGACTTGAACAATGTTTGCTATGTACGATCTCACTTATTATGTGATTGGTTGACCGATAATCTACCATCGATGCTTATGTCCTTCCACTGTCCTTATTCCAAAAGGTGGAATCTCCCACCCCAGGAGCCCCCACACCCCGGTCCGACAGGTCTGTGAAGGAGGTAAATCATGGTGACTCAATTGATTTCAAAGGTTAGACAGACCACGTCTGCTGCACAAGGGGCCCTCCTTTATTTCAAGAAGAAACCCCACACCGCCGACGGATTCGATCCTTGGTCTCTTATTCCAAATATCCCCTTGAAACCAATTGATTCGCCAAGCGGACAAAACTAAGGTAGGGTAAACTTTTTAAAGTGACTGGTCCCACCGCATTACGGCCCCATACCCGAAAAACCCCACCTCCTGGCCCTACTGATTAGTATACACCGCTTGGCCCTACTGGCGTATGGAGGGATTTTTTGGGAACACAGCCCACTCTCACGATCGAGAGGACTCGAACACGGAACCTCAGACAGCAATACCCTAATGTATTGGCCACTGGGCCAAACACTTTGGATAAACTAAGGTAGGGTAAACTTTTTAAAGTGACTGGTCCCACCGCATTACGGCCCCATACCTCAACGAGTAAGAACGTAACAATAACTAAGAGAACTAGATAGCCAGATGAAAGTGAACTGCGAGCATTAACCTACCCATTTCAGTACCTAGGTTGTGTTTTCCCAGTATAGTCTTCGCTAAATTGTCGTGTTGATTTCTCATATGGTCACTCAATTAATAGTTATTTTCTTAGGAAATCACTTTTCTGCTTGATTCTAATTTTCTTGAACAAATTAAGTAACTTTTTGAGATAATAGCTATTAGTTGCGTGATCATCTCAGAAATCAACTCCTAAATTATGTGAAAATCTATTAAGTATTTGTTGTACATATTAGAGATTCTAAGGAGTAGGTAATTTATAAATTCAGTGCCTGAGTTGTATCTCAAATTTTACGAGTTGTGCAATTACTGCACATACTTTAAAAGATGTTGGAGTAGAGTACGTACAATTATTTTCAAGTTCTTTAATTAGCAGTTATATTAGATTATCTCTCATTAGAGATTACCTGATGCCAACTACGACTTTGAAATCATCTTCCAAAGATCGTTCAATGTACTTCTGAAAATTGAAGGCATTGTTTGAAGATAAATGAGCCTGCACATTTTGATCGAGTAAAATAAAAAGGAAACACATTAGTGAGACATTAGGGTCAAATCATATAAATATTACTGTATTCATATTATCTGTCATTTAATATTTTTGACGCTGCTTAAAAAAGACATTATCTAATAATTATTCATAGAGTATTTGTCTAAACTATTCTTTAACTCTGTTAACGTCTCATTTAATTAATACTATATTAATTGCAGGGTGGATAGATTTAATAATTGAATTTTTATCATTTAAAAAATATAGTAAAATGTTAAAATAAATTTAATGTATCAAAACGACTACTATTATTTGAAATTGGAGCGATGGGAGAAGAAGCAACGGATACTCACCGTAATGAAGCCATGTCGTAATGTAAGATAGTCAACTTTTGCTACTGAATGGAAGAATTGCCGAAAGAAACATTTCTGTCCCATTTGCAAAAATAGTATTAATAGTAATAGAAAAAGGGACGGTCCAAATTTGAGAAAATAATACAAATAGCCGTTTGGAGAAAGATTTAATGGAGTCCCTTAAAAAAAATTCTGAATAATTTTAATTTTTTAAGTTTGCCAAAAATAAGCATTTTGATCTTCATCGAATATTTAACAAATATAATATGTTAGATTTGATGATAATTGTGAAAAAATAAAAGGATATAACGTGAACTCACATTTGAAAGTGCAAATTTGTGGTTTCTATTATTTTTGGTCTATGTTATAGAGTCTGGTGCAGATTTTTGAGGTGCAACTTCTGCAAATTATTTTTGTCTATTTTTGGTGTTTAGTGCAATTTTTTGTATTGTAGTTTCTAGGATTTAATAGGACTTTTCTGATGTTTTTGGTTAAATTTTTTCTACAATTCTTTTGTAGTGTAGTTTCTAGAATTTAATAGGTATTTCCTCATATTTTTGGTTAATCAACAATGTTTGTTCAAATATTTGCCGAAAATTAAAGTGTTCAAATTGGCTAATTTAAAGGACCAATACTGCTCAAAATTATATTTAAAGGACCACTTTAAATCTTCCCAAACATAAAGTACCATTTTTGTCATTTTCTCGTCCAAATCTAAAAGATTAATAGTAATCAAACGACGTTTCTTCTTTTGAGTTTTGCCTAAAAAGAATGCCAAAAAGAGAAGTGAAAAATTATACTTACAATCCAAAGCTGAGTAGAAGTGTTTGTAAACTTGCTCACGTGGCGTCGACCAAATGTTGTTTCTCTTGTAAATCTGAATCGATTAGGATCTAATAGGTGGTTACATTTGATTATAAAAGTAGCGATATAATTAGAATGTCATAATATAAATCAGATATAAATTTAATCAAATCGGAAGTCGCTATCTATTCTCAAACTTTGAAATTATATTTTGACTTGAATTTTCTGAATATGATGGTTATAAAATCGCTCTTGAAATTTTGTTCTGACATTCAACTATTGAGATGGTTCAAACAATCACTCCGGCCTCATTCATTCATTTTATGCGAAAAGATTTAGAATACTAGCGTTAAATATCTATTTCAGCATTTTAAAAATTCTTTATCTATTTGAGAGTGAAATTTACATTTCCGTAGTTAATAGAGTTTTTGATAATCCATCGCTAATTCTCCGTTAAATAAGATTAACAATGAATTTTAGTTGTTTAGTAGTAATAGAAGTTTGTGGGATACAACAGTTGCAGAGAACGGAAAATAAGTAAATATTACAATTGCTAGAAAGAATAACTAAAAATTATAATAAAACTGGAAATCAAGAATGGAACAAACTCCTTGTGTGATTTGCTGAGTCGAGTGATGATACTCTATCTTTAAAACAAGATTGCCCCGTATATCTCCTTTTATGTTGTCGGACAATAGTCTCCCAAGATACAATAACAACTTAACAATTGAGCAAAGGAAACTCAAGTGTTATTCTTGAAGAACTTTGAGTGTAGTAGACTTGCTAGATAGGAAGAAGAAGAAATCAGAAATTCTGTAAATATTTCTAAGTGTTGTGTACAATTGAGCCAAAGGCCTCAATTTATAGTGTAATGACATGACCCTTCAACTAGCCAACTAATGGTCTTCAATAGCCATGTAATGACACTTATTGAGAGGAGTTACATTCAGTCAAATAATGGTTGAATTCATGTGCCAAGTAATGGAGATTAAATGCTCCAAAACCAGCCCAAAGGTCAGAACTTTCCAACTTTCCAACTTCCTGTCGCAACATTCTGCCTCCGAAGCGCCGCGACTCTGTGAATTAGCGTCGCAGCTCCAGTGACCGGACACCAAATTATCGTCGCGGCTCTGCCTGGGAGGCGCTGCGGCGCTCCAGCGCCTCGGCTCCGACGGGGCTGTGCCGCGACTCCACGGCGACTTTCGACTCGTTTCATCTTACACTTCGTACACTTCTTCCTTTGTTTACCAACGTGGAATACTTTTTCATTTGGCCAATAACCGTCCATCATTCTATGTCTCAAACGTATTACATACGTATCAATATCTCTTTCACTAACGAAATTTGTGATACTTGGCACTACGTGTGCACGTGTGTGGAAACGACGTTTCCGACGTACGGGGCCCCAATTATTTGAGTCATAAATAATGGGATATACTTAATTCCACATTAGTAAATTTCCAACAATCCCCTCTTGAAATAGATTTTACTCACATGGTGCCTTTCCAGCAATCTTTCAGCGGACAGATGTTGCATCTGGTTAGGTAGCTTCCTCTTTGAACATTCCATAGTTGAATACCATCGGACTTACTTACTGCGTGGTGTATGTGATGTCTTGAACCGTTAGTGTTTAGTGTAAGCCAAGTCAATTGTACCAACACAACAACTTTCCTTACTCTGTTCTTCGTAATGTTTTGTCCGTTGTGGCCGTGGACACTTTTTGGATTCTTAAGTGCATTCATTTGAGGCGGCTTGTCCTCACACTTAAATAGGTGGTATCCTACAAGGTATCCTATTATACCCCACTTTATAAGTGTTAGAAACCATTAAAAGTTTCTCCAAACCTAACCTCAACCGGTGAGGATCATTAAAGGTTTTGGAAGCTTAACATTTACCCACACTATAGATAGCACTTATATGTCTATCGCGGGAACGACTTTGGATTTGGTGTTTCTTTACAGAAATCACTATCCAAAGTGCTCATACTTCCACCGAAGCGCTCAACTGAACATTTACAGCTTAGTTTTCTCACTGAACCTAATTCCTGGGATCTCCATTCAGTAAGGTTGGGTTACCACCATATTGATCCTTATAGCTTGGGTTTTAAATTCATTCCCTTAGACAGGCAGAACATTTGATCCTTGGCTAAGCCCTTTGTCAGCAGGTCTGTTATGTTATCCTTTGATTTTATGTAACCAATAGATTATACCCGTGGTGATCAGCTGCCTAACGGTCTTGTGTCTCCGTCGAATATGATGTGACTTGCTATTGTACATAGAATTTCGTGCCTTTTCTAGAGTCGACTGACTATCACATTGGATTATTACAGAAAGTACGGGTTTGTCCCAATAAGGGACATCCTCTAAGAAGTCGTGAAGCTAATCAGCTTCTTCTCCTACTTTGTCTAAAGCGATAAACTCTGATTCCATCGTGGATCGGGCGATGCAAGTTTGCTTAGAGGATTTCCAAGACACAACCCCACCACCAATTGTAAATACATACCCACTGGTGGACTTGGTGTTCTCTATATCAGATATCCAGTTTGCATCACTTTGTACCCTCTGAAATGCAATTTGGATATCTCGAATAATGCAACCCATAAATTAGCGTGTATTTCAGGTATCGTAGTACCCGATTCAACGCCTTCCAATGATCATTACTCGAATTACGGGTGAACCTAGCTAACTTGTTAACTGCATAAGCAATATCAAGTCGGGTGCAATTTTTTTATGTATATCAAACTCCCAATCACCTGTGTATATCGCTCCTGGCATACGGGTCCACCACGATCTTTATCAAGCTTTTGATTTCTATCCATTGGTGACTTCACAGGCGAACTGTCAAACATCTCAAACTTTCTAAACACATCCTCGATGTAGTGAGACTGAGATAAGACCAGTCCGTCAGACGTCTTAGAGATCTTTATCCCTAAGATGACATCTGTGATACCCATATCCTTCATGTCGAAGCACTATTTCAACATGTTCTTAGTCTCTAGAATCAAGCTAGGACTGCTCCATGTGATCAACATGTTATCTACGTACAGACATATCATGACGAACGAGTCAGAATTACCTTTCATATAGACATATTTATCACACTCATTAATGGAGAAAGCCTTCGATAGTAGAGTACAATCAATGTTTTCGTGCCATTGCTTCGGGGCTTGTTTCAGCCCGTACAGAGATTTGACAAGCCGATAGACTTTCTTCTCTTGCCCTGGAACCACATACCCCTCGGGTTATTCCATATAAATTTCTTCTTCCAAATCACCATTTATGAAGGTTGTCTTGACATCCATTTGATGTATCTCAAGGCCACGCAACGCTGCGATTGTAATGAATACTCGTATGGACGTCATTCTAGACACTGGGAGTACGTGTCAAAATAGTCAAGGCTTCCTTCTATCTATAGCCCTTGACTACCAACCTGACCTTGTACTTATCTATAGACTCGTCTACTTTATACTTCCGTTTGAGTATCCACTTACAACCCAACGGTATATTTTCCGGAGGAAGATCAACCAACTCCCAAGTATGGTTATGCATGATGGAGTCTATTTCACTCTCAATAGCTTCTTTCTAGAGCGGTGCCTCTGAAGTTGACAATGCTTCAACAATTGTCCTTATTTCGTCATCAACCATATAAGCTACAAAGTCACGACCGAAGGATTTATCCTTCCTAGCCCTTTTACTTCTCCTTGGTTCCATCTCTAGAGTCTCCAAGTTCTGAGAATTTGGAACACTAGATTCTGGATATTCAACCACTTTGAAGTCCACTAGATCTGAACCATCTAGATCCGGGCATTCAACGACTCCTGATTCCTGAGAGTTTGTTCATAACTTCGTTTGCGAGAGGTTATGTCTTTTTCCTTTCTAGGAAAAATATCTTCAAAGAATTGAGCATTCCTTGATTCCATGATTGTACCACCATGGATATCTGGAATATCTGACTTATGCATTAAGAAGCGATAAGCACTACTGTTATTTGCATATCCGATGAAAATGTAATCTACAGTCTTAGGCTCAATCTTGACCTGCTTTGGCTTGGGTACTTCGACCTTTGCCAAACAATCTCACACCTTTAAATATTTATAGGTGGGTTTCTTTCCCTTCCATGATTCATATAGAGTTTTGTCCTTACCCTTATGTGGGACTCTGTTAAGAATCATATTAGCGGTAAGGGCGACTTCTCCCCACATGTTTTGGGGAAGACCGAAATTGATGAGCAATGCATTCATCATTTCTTTCAATGTGCGGTTCTTACGTTCTGCCACGCCGTTCGACTGAGGTGAGTATGGAGTCGTCGTTTGATGAATAATGCCTGATTGGATACAATATTCCTCAAATATCGGTACATATTCTCCCCCTCTATCGCTACGAATGGATTTAATTCGCATGTTTAGTTAGTTCTCAACTTCTGCTTTGTAACGTCGGGACGCTTCAAAGACTTCATCTTTACTTTTCAACAAGTAAAGGTAATAATACCTTGTGCTATCATCAATGAATGTCACAAAGTACTTGTTCCCTCCCCTAGTTTGTGCAAACTTCAAATCACATATAATTGTGTGAATAAGTTCTAGATGAGCGGTATTCATTTTGACGGATCGAAAAGGAAGCTTTGTGAGTTTTGCCTCTACGCACACCTCACACTTATGTTGAGGGTTTACGTCGATAGACGGCAACAACTCCAACTTTACCAATGTTTGGATGGACTTGTAGTTAACATGTCCAAATCTATGATGCCACAAATTATAGGACTCAAGCAAGTAAGAAGAAGCTTCAATATTATTGCTTGCACGTAGTACAGACATGGCGTTAACTTTGAAGAGGCCTTCACAGACGAAGCCCCTTCCCACAAACGTTCCATTCTTGGTGATTAAAAATTTATTGGACTCAAACACTAGCCTAAAACCAGCATTAACCAATAAATGACCTGAAATTAAATTTCTCCTAATCTTAGGAACATGTATCACCTCCTTCAGAATGAGCTCCTTTCCAGAAGTCATGTTCAGGACTACATTTCCTACCCCCAGCAGGTCAGAGGAAGCGTTGTTACCCATGAACAACTTCTTGTTAGTAACTGGTGTATAAATGGAGAAGGCATCTCTATTGGAACAGATGTATCTTGTAGCACCTATTTCCATCCACCATTGCATGGGATTCTCAACAAGGTTTGCTTCAAGAACCACCGCTGAGAACTCCCCAATCATGTAGTCCAGAAGCCTGTCTTTGACGATGTTAGCCTGAGTCTTGCCTTTGGCCTTGGACTTCTCTTGTTGCTCAGTCTTTGATCATGTTACTAGGTTTTCCACAGTGGTGACAGTTTCCTTTGAACTTCTCCGCCGCTTGGGTCTTGCCATCTTTCTGGAATTGCACTTCTTACTTGGGTTCCCTTTGGCCTCAACCAAATTTGCCTTTGCCTCGGCGGGTGGTTTTCCCCTAGGCAAGGCCTTCTTATTATCTTCCTGAATCTGGAGTTTGATAATAAGTTCTTCAAAGGTCATCTCCTTTGTCTTGAGTTTTAAGTAACTCATAAACTCATTCCACGAGGAAGGTAACTTTTCAATCAGTGATATAACCAAAAAATTCTCATTTGGTTTCATACCTTCCAAATCCAGGTGATGTAGAATCATTTGGAATTCCTGGACTTGGGACATCACTGTTTTACTATCCACCATTTGAAATTTTAGGAATTTTCGAACGATGAATTTCTTAGTACTTACATCTTGTGCGTTGTACTTCTTTTGCAGCTTCTCCCATAACTCTTTGGCAGTGCCTACGATGTAATACACCGTGTAGAGTGGGTCTGACAAGCAGTTCAAAATATAGTTCTCACACATGAAATCACTATGACTCCATGCATCAAGAACCATCTTCATGCCATTAATGACATAGCTACCTTGGCCCCCTTCAGCTGTTTCAGTATGCGAAGGGTCCATTTCAACTCCAGCTTGTGGAGGATCTTCTGTTAGGAAATGAGTCATTCCCATAACAGTCAGATAAAAGAGCATCTTCTGTTGCCATCTCTTGAAATTGGAGCCCATGAACTTTGCTGGGTGTTCATGATGAAATCCAGCTGGTGGAGGAACTGGAGTGTTCCATTAAGCAGCATAAAAGGTGTTGGTTGAGCCTTGAGCAGTGGGGAAGGCAGAGGGGTTGCCTTGAGTAGTAGCAGCAGCAGACTCAGAAGTGAGTTGTTCTCTTCCAGTCATCTTTCTAAGTACTTACAACAAATCTTGTCTTAAAATTGTGGGATACAACAATTGCAGGGAAATGGGAAGGAAAGTAAGTAAATATTACAATTGCTAGAAAGGATAAACTAAAAATTACAATAAAACTGGAAATCAAGAATGGAACAAACTCCTTGTGTGATTTGCTGAGTCGAGTGATGACACTCTGTCTTTAAGACAAGATTGCTCCGTATATCTCCTTTTACGTTGTCGGGCAATAGTCTCTCAAGATACAACAACAACTTAACAATTAAGCAAAGGAAACTCAAGTGTTATTCTTGAAGAAGTTTGAGTGTAGTAGACTTGCTAGAGAGGAAGAAGATGAAATCAAAAATTCTGTAAATATTTCCAAGTGTTGTGTGCAATTGAGCCAAATGCCTCAATTTATAGTGTAATGAGATGACCCTTCAACTAGGAAACTAATGGCCTTCAATATCCATGTAATGACACTTATTGAGAGGGGTTACATTATCCAAATAATGGTTGAATTCATGTGCCAAGTAATGGAGATTCAATGCTCCAAAACCAGCCCAACGGTCAGAACTTTCCAACTTCCCGTCGCGATGATACGCCCCTAAAGCGTCGTGACTGCGTGAATTAAGCGCCGCGGCATTTTCAGGCGCCTCGACTCCGGCCGTGAGCGCATGACCCTTCGCGGCTACTTCCGACTCGTTTCATCTTACACTTCTTCCTTCGTTTACCAACATGGAATACTTTGTTATTTGGCCAATAACCCTCCATCATTCTGTGTCTCAAACGTATTACATACGTACCAATATCTCTTTCACTAATGAAATTTGCGATACTTGGCACTACGTGTGCACGTGTGTGAAAACGACGTTGCCGACGTGCGGGGCCCCAATTGTTTAAGTCATAAATAATGGGATATACTTAATTCCACATTAGTAAATTTCCAACAAAGTTACCGTCAATAATTCTTGTTTGTTTAATTATATAAGTTAAAGTGCAATTATTTCGTCAAAGAAAAAGAGAAAGTATACTATTATCATGGATAAAATTTAAACTCTTTTCAAAATATTCGATCTTGATCTCACATAGTATCACGAAGCAGAACTGTAGAAGGTGCATACCATTGGCTGCCATATGTTCTATGGTCTGTGTTTCCTTCTCCCATGTTTTCCAGCGTTTCATCTATTAATTAATCAGAAAGAGATATATAGGAAAATGTTAATAGAAGTTTAAGAAAATAATATTACTACTTGTACTTGTCAAACAATTCTAAAAATGATTTGATAGCTGAATTGCGTTTTCCTGGGGTCAAAAATGGAGGAATTATATCTATTCCACCACAATCCATTATTTAGGAAAAGGAGTATACCTTGGCTCTTCCTAAAGCCATTGTGACAACACTGTACACAATCTGCATGATTGCTAGCACAAATATGAAGTTGTTTAGCTGATTGATTCCACTTTGTGACATGAAAGAAGTCATCCCCTGGAAAGAATTAAGGAACACACAAACAAATAAATGAGAGAACATCTTTATTCACAAAATATTACTCTCTCAGAAGCTCTATCCTAATTTATGTAGCACCATTTGAATTTCGAGAGTCAAACGAATTTTTCTTCTGACCACGACTTTTCCGTATGCCTTTTAAATATTTTGACTTATAATACTTTTTACTTAGTTTTAAATATGTAAATTTTATTTCAAAAGATTTAATACTTATAAATCCAGAATTCATAGTTAAAATCAAGATATTTGACTCTCGAAATTCAAAAGGTGTCACAAAAATTGAAACGTAATTAAATATATCTTTTATTTTCTTCATACTCTGGAGCCACAGTAATCCTTTGAATTTTCAATAGATGCCAATTCCCTTTGATGACGAGAAAATAGAAATGGGGACGATGAATTTGAGAAGTGCTCGAATCCTTTGATGGTTTTTGTAGAATCTAGTACAGCACGATTACAAGGAAGCATGGAGTTTGCTATTTTATTTGGTATGCATATTTTCGATATTGGTCTTTGTATCACTGCTAATAATAGCGACAAAAATCCTAGTTGCATCAACACTGCGTATACAAAACAAAATAAATAGTCAACACTCAAGATTTAACTCAACATTCAGGGCGGAGTCGTAGTGCTAAGTTATCGATTCAGTAGAATTCAATAATTAGCTCAAACCTAATATTTATGTCAAAAAATTCATTTAATATGTATAAACTTTTTTCAGAACTCAATAAAAAAGAATTATCGTCTAAAACTCATAAATTAAAAATGTTTTGGCTTTGCCTCTGATAACACTTGTACATAAAAAGTGGAATAAGTAACCCGTAATATAAGATAAATTATTTGCTTCACCAAGTTAAAATATTGTGATAGTGCAAAATTGGTACATTCTCAAAGATAGTCAATTTATTCAATTTTTGGAGTAAGCAAGGAGCTGTAAAAGGGTATGAGGAGAGACCTGATTTGAGTTTCTCCACAGCTTCAAACAAGGCGGTCTTCCTATGTTTTTTGAGCCACTGCGTGAATATTACAAATTCAAAAGAACCCAAAAAACTCATATACTTTGATATAATTTCTGAATAAAATCTATATCATTCGGACTTTCTAAAACTTTTGTTGGATATGTGTTAGATCCTTAAAAATTATACATTTTTAGAGAATTTAATATACAGGCGCACCAACATTTTTAAAGAGTTCGAACAACTATAGAATAAAATAAAATAAGGTTGCTTACATGACAAAGAAGATGGATCAAGTGTTCAATGAAAATGCCAAGGAAAATAAAGATGAAACAGACTGTAGCCAGAGCCCAAGTTGGAGTGTCTAAAAGAGTTCGAGAAGGATTCGAAGTGGATCCTCCTCCTCCTCCAGCCATACTTTCCGATGAAGAAAATCCTATTGTCGGATTATTACAGGGCAGGTTAAAGAGGTTGAACGAACTACAAATAGGCTGAGTAGAAGAGAAAAGGCAGTAAATTCTAATTTGACCAAGAAAAAATATTAAGATATTCGCAATTATTATCACAAGAAAGTTGCCCCGATCTTATAGAGGGGTCTATCATTTTATTCATAGCTTCTTGACTTAGGCTTCTAATGAATTTAATGACTGCCCTAAATAATGGGCATTGAAGTAGTTGTTTTACCGACTTTAACTTGAATTTCCACTAGTGGAGGTTGCATTTATTGATTGACAAATAATATAAGGCTTACTTCGAAGACTGAAGAAAATTGTAGAAGTCATAATAGTATGGCTGACTTGCCCAAGTATTGACTATGTAAATTCCTAGTAGTCCTATTCAATTCGCTCAGTGAATTAGTAAGGAAATTACATCTAATGATCTTGAAATGGGTGATCATAAATTTTTTACCCCTACTTGTCCCATAATCAATCCTTCAAGATCAAAAGTCAAAGTTCGATTTTGTGAATAAAAGTTCAAGATCAATCACCTCCGAGATCATTTTTGTAAACGAAACTAGTAAGCGTGAATTAATAATCTCAATAAGAGGATAAATAACGTGGTACAATCGATTATGTATACTGAAATTTAAATTTTTGAACATTGATATTACATATATAAAATTTAATTTCTAGTTTAATATTTGTAAACTTTTTATTTTTGATTGTTCGACTTTGTGAACAAAATTATGTAGGGATTATAATGTAAAATTCCTCCCATCTTACACAGCAAACTTTTGTACTCTTCTAGACGAATTGATCATAACAATTAAAAGAAGAGTTGAAAGTGTATCATTTATGTTAAAAATGACTCAAAAATATCATTCTTTCATCTATTGAATCAAAAATGTCATTTCTTTTATCTATTTAGATAAAAAAAAATATACTTAATATTAAAATTAAATTTAAAATTGCTCCTCCTTTTAACCGAATGTGATGTTGAATATATGAATTTTTTAATTAAATATATAGCTTTTTTTTTATTGATCCTCATGTAACTATAGTCAAATCCATTCACAATCCAACTCATTATCTCAAACCTATTTTTAAAAGACCCAACACTTCTTCATCCAACACAGAACGTAATTACCAAATTAAAAATGGTTAGTGCTGTCGGATCCGAGAACCAGCAAAATTGATAGGACCAGAGGGGGCAGCGGCTGGAGAAATTCCCCTCTCCTTTTTCGTTTTTTTTATTCTACTTTATTTCTGGTTTTATATTGTGTAATCCTAAATGTTGTTACTCTCTAACTCAACTCCAAAAGCTAGCTTGTAGGATGAGGATTGTCCAAGTCTATATAAGAAGTTCATGTTCCCATTTCATTTACGATGTGAGATTCATGGATGAGTGGATTTTTATTTCTGGAGAAAGAAAACTTGGAGAAATGGAGCTGGTTATGATAAAGCTCGAGTCTCTCCATTCTCAGCTGACCAACAATTGTTGTGTTACTCTTTTATCAGGAGAAAGGAAACTAGAAACTATGGGTTGTCCCAACTTAGAGATTTAATTAATGACATCTGGTAATATTTGGATATATGTTTGTTATCGCAAAAATGCAGTCTTTTATGAAGTCATGGACATATTTAGCTGTAAAAGAAAGTCATGGGCACATTTGAAGATAAAATGATCATGAGAATTGAAAAAACAAAGCTTTCCAATTCTGTCTTCTTTCCCTTAAGGATGAAATTTAAAGAGAATAACATGCCAACTAGGGCTGGCCAGTGGGCCGGGACGGCCCGACCCCGACCCGACCCCGTCCCGAGCCCGCCCCGGCCCCGCCCCGACCCCGCCAAAAAAATAAATAAATAAATAACGGGGGCGGGACTCGAACTCGGGGCGGGACGATGTCTCGTCCCGCGAGACCCGAGCCCGCCCCAGGCCCTCTTGACCCTACCCCGCCCCGACCCCGTCCCGACCCCGCCCTTTTCCCCTTTGCAAAAATGGACGTTGCACCAACGGCCATTTTAGGGCCCCCCTTCCCCCAACCCCCTACCCCTTAATATTTATTTTTAACCCATAAGTTATTATATTTACACTTTAACCCAATTTTCCAACTATAAATAACTCATTTTCTCTTCATCTTTCTCACAAATCTTCCTACAATCTCTCTAATTTCTCAATATATCTCTCTACAAGTCTACATTGTTTGCTAAATATTCAATTTTATTTATTCATTTGGGAATTGGGAGTGAAGTTGGCAACTAGCTTAAGGATCTTCCATCGAACAAAGTTTCAATTTTCAACCTCTCGATTACACGTCGACGTTACGTCGGCGTTTGGTACATTCGTTCCTTCATTAAATTATTATTGTCTGCTTATTTTATTTAGCGCACTTAATTTTATTGTCTTTAATTATTTATTATCATAATTAAAATGGAAGGATTAAAAGGTATGTTTAAGGGTAAGGGTAAGGGTGCTTCTTCTAGTAGGGGCAACCAGGGCAATGGTACTTCTTCTAGTCATCTTATTCCTACACAGGATGATTTTGTTGATACTCAACATTTTTCTACAATACCATTAGATTTAGACCAGGAGCTATTTTCTGAAACTCAAGAAGACTTTAATTTAGACGATGATCTAGATGATATACCCACTAATGTTGATGACAACACACCCACTAGTGCACCTTCAACTGAAATATCTCCTGTTCCCCCTAGTATGAGACGAGGTCCAGCAAAACGACCATTAAAATCAGATGCATGGACATTTTTTGATAGGGACGTAGAGAATCAAGTAGCCATATGTAAAATTTGTAAAAATGTTTTAAAATTTAAAACTGGAAAAGGTCACGGTGGACGGGGTTTAATTAGACACGTAGTAAGTGCTCATCCAGCTAGGTATGCCCAATACCAGGCTTCAAAACCGGGTGCGCAAACGCCCGCTCCATCGGGAGAAGGTTCACATACTGATACTGTCTCGGACCAAGTACATGGTCAAATTAACCCTATGACGGGGGGAATTGTAGGCTCTAAATACAATAAACATAGAGATAGGGAAGCAATATCAAAATTAGTTGCTGTGGAGGGTTTGCCTTTTTCATTTCCTTCATCTCCCGATTTTATTCATTACATTAGAGATATATATAATCCTGCTTTTAACGGTTTTCCTAGATCAACTGTTAAGAGATATGTATTTAAATTCGCGCATGAATATCAATAATATTTACGTTTTTCATTATATCATTTTAATGGCAAAGTATCTATCACGTCTGATATAGGTCGTAGTACTAACGGTCATGATTATTTAACTGTAACTTGTCATTGGATAGGTTATAAATGGTCTATGCAAAAACGTATTTTAGCGTATAGATATATAGATGATAGGCACACTGGTACTTTTATTGCAGAAAATATTTATCAAGTGTGCGATTATTACGGAATTACTGATAAAATTATGACTATTACATTATATAACGCTTCTAATAACAATTACGCAATTACAATTTTAAAAAATAGTTTAACTCCATCTTTTTCAGACCATTTTCATATAAAATGCGCGTGCCATATATATAACTTAATTGTAAAGGATGGTCTATCACTTTTTGAAGACATTCTTAGTAAAATACAATTTGCTATAAACTTTATTTTTAAAAGTAATAAAGTACAACGTAGAAAAGAATATAAAAAAATTTGTCATGATTGTGGACTACCTTATAGAAAAATTCCACAAAAAGTATCCACTAGGTGGAATTCTTTATACGAGCAACTACTTGTTGCTTATGACTATAAATTACCTATAACTTTATTTTTTAACTCTCATAATAAAAAGCCAGCTGATATGATTTTAGATAGTGATTGGGAAAAAATTTCCGAACTTATTGTATTTTTAGAGAAATTTTTTCAAGCAACAAAAGAATTTTCCGGTATATATTATCCTACTATTTCAACTATGTTATTTTATATAACTCTAATATTTTTATTACTTAGTGAATATATGAAAAAATCAGCTTATAAGGCAGCTATTAAAAAAATGTTTCTCAAAATAAAAAATATTTTATTCCTATTCCCTCTATTTATATTATTGGTTTTGTATTAAATCCTACAATTAAAATAGACGGTACTAAATCACTAATTGAAACTATTTACGATTGTATAGAAGTACTACCACCTCCAAGTCCCAAAAATCTAAATCATCCACCACCTATTGAACAAACTAAAGAAGAAGTGTTGTCTAGCGTAGAACACCAATGCAAAAATATATATAGATTTTATCAACAAGAAAATGCTAGTAACTTACCAGCTTCCATACCATCTTCTTCATCTTCAACACAACCTCACAAAAGACATGCTGTTTCTGCGACTAGTATTGAAAGCCTCTGAAATAGAATGTGCGGTCGTACCTCTACTACTAACCAAATTAGCGAGTTGGATATTTTTGTTTTGCAGGGTTCTGTACCGTATCAAGAAGTTATCAATGAAGATGGACATGAAGACTTGCTGAAATACTGGAGGGGGAATGAGAAGACCTTTCCGACACTTTCATTGATGGCTCGAGATGTTTTGAACATTCAAGCGTCGTCAACTGCGTCTGAAAGCGCTTTTTCTGCAGGCAGATATCAAATAGGAGACCACAGACACTCATTAGCCGGAGACAGCTTGAAAATTGCAGTATTATTCAGAGATTGGATACGAGCGGAGCGGAGAAGGTGCGGTCAACCGGAGATCAACGAAGAAGATGATGAAAACTACAACGAAATCTTAACCGAAGGTAGTGGAAGCGACGTGGATCAATTTGACCAACAAATACCAATTCCAACCGAAGAACCACATGAAATCATCAAGCAATTAGAACATGTTTTTTTGAGAATGTAATTTTTTTAATTGTAATTTTATTATGTAATTTGCAACTTTTGGACAACACCACAAAGTTGCAATTTAGATTTTAGACAATTGTATTTGTATTACAAAAAAATCATATGTCTATTAAATAATATAAGAGGCACAAAAACAGTCTTGGGATGTTTTTATTACACTATCTTATTTTGTTTATTAAGTTTTTTTTATACATATGTTATTTAAAAAAAAAAAAAAAAACCCGCCGTATCCCGCCCCGAGCCCGCCCCGACCCGATACCGACGGGATCGGGATCGGGACGGGACTTGCTCCAGTCTCGCCAGACCCGGCCCCGCCAGAGCCCGCCGACCCCGACCCCGACCCCTTCTCCCGTCCTGCCCCGACCCTGACCCCGACCCCACCAGACCCGGGCCGCCAGACCCGAGCCCGGCCCACTGGCCACTCTTAATGCCAACACTGAAAAGTAATGCTACTTAGCAAGAAAGCTGCAGCTCTCCTAGTCCCTACCCTACGAGCAACACTAACCATTTTTAATTTAGTAATTAGGTACTATGTTGGATGATGAAGAAGAAGTGTTAGGGTCTTTTAAAAATAGGTTTGGGTTAATAGTTGAATTGTGAATGGATTTGGGTCTAATCATATGTGGCTTTTGTTAAAAGTGTTGGAAATTTAACTATATGAGATTGAGTTTTTTTCATCTTTAATGACTTAAACACATGGGCCCCACATATCGGAAATATCATTTTTTCGCACATGCCTAATATACTAAATGAGTAGATGATATTAGTGCCAAGTATCGTCAAATTTCGTTAAGGATTGAAAGAGATATTGATGCACAAAGTAAGGTGTTTGAGACACAAATAGATGGATTGGTTTGGCCAAATAATAGAACTTCCACATCGGTTGATTATGGAAGGATTGAGGACTATATTAACTATAGTTTTGAGTAAGGGTTTGGGCACCAAGGGGTGACCCAAGTTTTAAGAAAGGGGAGGACCTAGGTGAGCTTGGGTTCGGGGCTAAGCCCCGCGCGCGCCGCCGCCCGCCCGGTCCGGTCTCGGGTCTCGGGTCGTGGGCTTTCTTCCGGAATTACCCTCTTATTCACCTATAAATTGAACATTACTGTTCAGTTCAAATATACGAAAAAAGCAAATCCTCTCCTCTCTTTGCAATCTGTTCAATATTCATTTTCTTTGCTGGAATCAACATTACTAGCTTTGTATTGTTGGTTGTTGTTGTTTTATCTTGGGAGACTATTGTCCAATACCGTAAAAGCTTCTATACGGGGCAATTTTGTCTTAAAGAAAGAGAGTCATCTCTCGACTCAGCTTTTCTGTCTTGATTAACCTTTCTGATACATTTTTACCTACAATTTAAGACAAATTTTATTTCTAAGTGTTCGAAAGATGTCTTCTTCAACCATTGCCAATGGTTACGCTCTGCCTAGTTTAACGCCGTAAAAGTTTCTGGGTACCAATTTTAAGAGATGGCAACAAAAGATGTTGTTCTATCTTACTACGTTAAAACATGTCACACTTTCTGATAAAAGATCCTCCTTCTGGTGGGGATGCAATAGACACTCAGTCTAACACAACGACTGAAGTGGCCAAAGATATCCAGGTCACAAATGCCCTGAAGTTAACACTGGATGCCTAGAATCATAGTGATTTTATGTGTAAAAAATGCATTCTGAACGGTCTGTCGGATACACTATATATTGTGTATTGCACCATGAAGACGGCAAAGGAGTTGTGGGAAAAACTCGAGAAAAAGTACATAAGCCCCTCTTTTCGTTAATGGATCACTTAGTCGGAATAAACGGACTTAGATTGTTGCGGAAAAATCTCAAATTATATCATTTTTTTATATTATGTTTATTAGCACGTGTATATAGGACATATTTACCATATTTTGTGTTGTATAATTATAGTAGAATTAGGATCCTAATTATAGAGGATTCAACATTGTACACCTATATATATTTTATATTAATGAGAAAGGCTCCCCAAGGGAGATTAATACAATCTTACATGGTATCAATAGTCTAACCCTAAAAACACCCAATTTTCTTTCCTGCCAGCCGCCACCCCCACCCCCCCACGGGCAGCAGCCGTCGGCAGCCTTTTTTTTTCGACATCTCTTCTCTCTTTCTGTAGCCACCATGTCTCCTCCCACCTCTTCCAAAGCTTCCGCATCCTCCACAATCGTCGATAATAACCCCATCCCTCCTCTACATCCTCCTTCTACCCTACTTTTACCATCACGAATATCAAGAATTTCATCCATCTAATTCTTGATCAAGAAGACGGTCAATACTCTTTGTAGGTTATCCACGTCTGTGCATATAACATACTTGACCATATTGACGACTCTATCCCTCGTCCTCTCGACATTGCAGACTCGACATGACGTCGTCTTGACGCTATGGTCAAACAGTGAATCTATGACCTTCTCCACACCATCATGAAAACAGGTGCCTCGGCTCGTGAATTATGGATTCGATTGGAAGAATTTTTTTAGGATAACAAAAATACTCAAGCAGTGTATTTGTAGGAACAATTCAATAATACACGGCTCAAAATTTTTTCAACATGTCCGGATATTATAGACAATTGAAACTAGTTGCAGAACAATTATCAAATGTGGGGACACCCGTTTCCGATAGTAAGATGGTCCTACAATTTGTTGCGGGTTTACCTAAAGGAAAATTTGATACTCTCACAACTATGATTCAACAGGCCGACCACTACCGAGCTTCAACACGGCACGCTCCCAATTACTTTAGGAGGAAACCAGATGTGCCAAACAGGATGAACACAATCAAAAGGCGTTAGCAGTTGAAAACACGCCACCACAAAATGCCGCCACCACCCAACCGCCACCACAGACAGCCAGCGGCGGGACAACCGCGGTGGTAGAGGTGGTCGCGACAGAAACAACGACAAAGGAAAAGGGCGTGGCCGTGGTGGAAAGGGCCAGCAGCAGGCCCCTACTTCTGGTCAATGGGCCGCCATTGGCCAGTGGCCCATCAACCCAAACTGGGCTGCCTTCCAGCTACCACAATCATCTGGCCCAGCAGACTTACCCTCCTATGGGTCTGTTGGGTCCCGGACCAGGTCTAAGGCAGAGGCCCTTTTCCGCACCCGGACCAGGCCAACAACAGGCCCACTTCACGTCACAGCAGCAGTTTCCAGTGGGACTGGCCCCCACTGATTTGGGTCAGGCCTTCAGCTCCCTAAATATGTAGCAGCCCGATGAAAATTGGTATATGGATACAGGGGCCACGTCTCACCTCACCCCGTCAGCAGGTAATCTTCTCAAACTATTTCGTTTAAAGTATCCTCAATATATTATTGTTGGTAATAGACACCACATTCCAATTCAGGGTTATGGTACCACATACATCCAACCACCTCACCCACTCTTCTCCCGAAATAATGTAATGTATGCTCCTAACATCATTAAAAACCTAATATATGTCAGAAAATTTACTCGTAATAATTTCATCTCTGTTGACTTTAACCCTTTTGGTTTTACTGTGAATGATCTTCATACGGGGACACCTCTTACGAGATGCAATAGCACGGGAGATCTATATCATTTCCCATCCACCTCCACTGCCAGTTCCCGCTCACACACCTCCCTCGTGGCCATCTCTCCGTCAACTTGGCATAATAGGCTTGGACACACAAGAGCCCCAATTTTTAATTTTCTTAGAAGCAATAATTTTATTCGTTGTAATAATGGGAAACTTGCCCAAAATTGTGTGTTTTGTCAGTTAGGCAAACATGTTTGCCTTCCGTTTAAATCATCTCTTAGTGTTACATTTGCTCCTTTTGATATTGTTCATACTGATTTGTGGACGTCTCCTATTACTAATTCTCTGGGTCATAAATATTATCTAGTCTTATTAGATAATTACTTTCACTTTATTTGGATCTACCCACTGAAGTTCAAGTCAGAAGTTTTTACCAAATTCCTGAAATTTCACAATTTATTAAAACACAATTTGAAAAAGCCATTAAATCCTTTCAATGTAATAATGGTTGTGAGTTTAATAATTCCACGTTTCACAAATTCTATAGAAATAATGGCATGGTTTTTCAATTTTGGTGTCCCCACACCTCCCCTCAGAATGGAAAAACAGAACGAATTATCCGCACCATAAATAACATGGTTCGTACTTTCCTGTTTCATGCCTCTCTCCCTTCCTCCTTTTGGATTTACGCAGTCAAAATTTTAGAATACGTCCTTAATATTTTACCTACTAGTACTCTTCATAACATAACCCCAACCGAAATTTTATACCGTCAGATTTCCTTCTATGATCACCTTTGGATTTTCGGTTTCCTGTGTTACCCAAACCTTGCATCCACCGCCCCTAACAAATTAGCACCCCGAACCACTCCATGTGTCTTCGTAGGTTTTCCGTCTAATCATAGGGGTTATTTGTGATTTGACCTGTCCACTCGACAAATTCACATCTCTCATCACATTACGTTTGACGAGACGATTTTTCCTTTTGCAAATATTCAAAAATTCCAAAACGCGGACTATACCTTTCTAGACGAGTCTGACACATCCCCGTAATACTTCATGAACTGCGTCAGTCCGCCACCACCACCCCCATTGCTACCACCGGAATACAGTCTGCCTACCATCCAGTCTCGCCGGCTGCCAAAACAGTTACCAAACACCCCTTGTCACCATCTTTCCTCCGAGCCGACAGGATCAACCAACACTCGCTATGTCACCGACTGACGCTACTCCAGTTATCCAGAACGACCCCGTCATCACTCCACCAGTAATCGGAACCCTATGTCAAACCCACTCTAGTACCCCAACTGTCATACTCACACCATCAAAGCAAACTCCCAGCCCCACCCCACCACCGACATCGTACCCCACCATCCACGACCCAACTCGCGTTGGCCTACCCCGATCGCCACCACTACCACACCAGATGTCAAATCTAGAATCCTCATTCCCGATATCCCACCCTGTCAAACCTAGCTACCCACCTAATTTAGTCCCGTCGAATAGTAACCAGAACCTAGCCCCACACCCAAACACCAACATTACCCCTGCCCTCACTCACCGTATGGAAACCAGTGTCCAACACGGGATTTTCAAACCCAAAGTCCAGTTTAACATGTCCACCCAAACCATTTCCCCAATTCCAAAAATCCCAAAATTAGTCAAACTAGACCCTAATTAAAATGCGATCATGTGTGAGGAATTTAATGTTTTAACGAAAAAGCACACTTGGGATTGGTTTCTAGATCGGAGGAGGTGAATGTGATCCGATGCATGTGGCTTTTTCGTCATAAATACAGAGATAGTGGTGAGCTCGAGAGGTATAAGGCGAGACTTCTGGATAATGGCACTAATCAGCAAAAGGGTATTGATTGTAGTGAGACTTTCAGTCTGGTTGTCAAACCGGCTACTATTCGCATAGTTCTGAATATTGCTATGAGTAAGCATTGACTGATTCATCAACTTGATGTGAAAAATGCTTTTTTACACATGGATTTGAAAGAAACTGTCTATATGCACCAGCCACCTGGTTTTGTCCATCCTGCATCCCCTCAGCATGTATGTCATCTCCGTAAGTCACTTTATGGCTTGAAACAGGTCCCTCGCGTGTGGTATGATCATTTTACACAGTATATTTTGCAGATTGAGTTTATATGTAGCAAGTGTGATAATTCTCTATTTATTTTTCATAGAGGTAGTATCATTGCATAGTTGTTATTATATGTGGATGATATTATGCTCACTACCTCATCTGAGTTGTTGAAAAATGAGATCATTGCACTGCTCAAAATAGAATTTCCCATGACTGACTTGGGGAAGTTGAGCTACTTTTTGGAGATTTCAGTGACTAGATCTGCAGACACTATGTTTATTTGTTAACGTAAGTATGTAGAGGAGATTATGTACAGGGCGAAAATGGCAAATTACAAGATCATGTCTACTACAGTTGACTCTAAATGAAAGCTCAATGCTTTGGATGGTGACCCAGTGTCAGATCCCACTATTTACCGGAGTCTAGCAAGTGCCCTACAGTACCTTACTTTCACCAGACCTGATATTGCTTATGTTGTTCTACAAGTATGCTTATTTATGCATGCCCCTAGGGAGCCTCATTTTACTGCCCTTAAATGCATCATTAGGGACATTAAGGGCACACTTGATTATGGATTACATCTCTACCCCCTCAGCACCGACCAGGTTGTTGTCATATACAGATGTTGATTGGGTAGGCTGTCCGGACACGCGACGATCCACCTCAGGCTATTGTGTGTTCTTTGGGGATAATCTTATTTCTTCATCTGCCAAAAGACAAGCCATATTATCCCGTTCGAGTGCAGAAGCAGAGTACAGAAGTGTTGCTAATGTTGTTGCTGAGATTTGTTGGCTCCGAAACCTTCTTTTGGAGTTTCAGAGTCCGTTGGGTAAGGCGTCTTTGGTTTATTGTGATAACATATCCGCCATCTATATATCTCATAATCTTGTTCAACATCAGCGAACCAAGCATATTTAGATGGACACACACTTTGTTTGTGAGAAGGTTGCTCTCGATCATATGAAAGTCTTACATGTGCCTTCCTCTTATCAGTATGCGGATATATTCACCAAAGGCCTCCCTACACAGTTCTTCCTTGACTTCAGATCCAGTCTTAGCGTACGGCCTCCTCCCACTCAGACTGAGGGGGTGTATTAACACGTGTATATAGGACATATTTACCATATTTTGTGTTGTATAATTATGGTAGAATTAGGATCCTTATTATAGAAGGATTCAACATTGTACACCTATATATATTTTGTATTAATGAGAAAGGTTCCCCAAGGGAGATTAATACAATCTTACAATGTTGAGTGTTGAAAGTTTTCGTTGTCCAGCATAATTTGTGTGGATTTTATGATACATATGTCGAAGTTACACGTATATTATGCTTTGCGAAATCTAAATTATGCAACGCCAAAAATGATGAAGGACAAAAAAGAGAATTGTGGATATTTCCCTTCCTCCCTAAGACTTTGTAATTTTGCTTTCAATTTATATATACAGTATATATTTTTCACAAAAGAATACTAATAGAAGCAAAACATTATCATTATTTAAGAGATTTAAAGTAATTTTATATACTTCAAAGTTGAAATCTGAAAATGGACAAGGACTTACAACGAGAACGTTATATTTCCTGAAAAATCACCGCGAAAGGATTAATGAAATACAAATTTAGGAGATATTGCAATCGACTCAACCTTGAAACTCCAGTACCATGTAGAACCTGTCCTAGATGGAAAATAGAGAAAAAATGTATTCATACAGCATATATGTTGTCACCTTTTTAACAAATATAGCGATGGAAGGTACTAATACGTAATCCGAAATTATAATTTTTTGGAGGTTTTGGTCTAGTCCTCTCCGCTTAGTTTGTTTCGCATAGTTGATAAATTAAACATATCTAACTTGAGGTGGTTTATTGAGAATTATATAGTATATATGGTAAAGAATGGATCTTGGGATTAATTCAACCCCAAAAAGTAACTTGTAGGGTGAGGATTGTCCAAGTCTGGATAAGGAGTCCATATTATTATTTCATTTCCGATGTGAAGGAGTTCATGTTCTCATTCCATTTTCGATGTGGGACTCTTAACACTCCCCCGCACGCCTAGACCTCATTAACTGGAGCGTGAACAATATAATTTTGGGGCCCAACATCAACGAATAAAGAATTGAAATGGGTCTGGTTCTGATATCATGTAAAGAATGAATTTTGAGTCTAACTCAACTCAAAAACTAGTTTATGAGGGAAGAATTGTCCAAGTCCATCTAAGGAGTTTAAATTCTTATTTTATTTTCGAGGTGAGACTCTTAGCAAATATAAAATGCAGGGACAACTAAAACATATACATAAAATTAAACGAAATCTGCATGAGTAATACCATATACTTTGTCTTTTTTTTTTTGGGGGCGTTGCCTGGTCTTTCAACTTGACTAAAGAAAAAAGATGTTTCTATATGTAACTTGGTCTCCATACACACAAAATGATAAAATAAAATACTAAAAGCTGTGCACCATTTTAGTCTTAAATTGATATATTCATGTGTTTATTTCTTCCTCTTGAATTTGATGGAGCTGTCCTTCAAATATGGATACAATAAATTATTAAGCTTGTTCCGTATTCTGCCTTCACTAAATAAGACCTATCATGTTTATTATACTCTAATAATGTGTAATACCACCTTCCTTAATTAAGAAATTGTGAAATAGCATTTCATTTGAAGAAGTAATTACTTTCTAAAAAAAAGTTGTAAACCGACACGCATTTTTTCGAAGAAAGAAATTATCATTGTTTATTGTTAAGTAAAACTCGTAATGCATGAGTGTTATTATTCAAGCCTGTATATAATACGAAGTTAAAAACATATAAAAGGGGTATTTTGGAAAAAACAAATGCACGAATTTCCCTTCAAACGCACTGGTCTTTTAATTTTTGCTCCTCATATTTATGGACTTTAATTTTTGACCCTACTTCTTATTTAATAAATATTCAAACCTGTTTTGCAAGATATAGTTTCTGTGACATTTTTATCTTCGTAAACTGAACTTTTGTCTCGCTCGGCATAAATTATTTAGGAATTAAGTTGTGCGGCATAATTTTGTGCTATTTTTTCAGATTATGTTGAATGTTTAAAATTATGCCTTGTTCGGCATAATTTGGGTAGTTATGATATGCCGAAGTTAAACGTAAATAATGTCAAGAAAAATCTCAAATTCTATCATTTTTTATATTATGTTTATTAGCACGTGTATATAGGACATATTTACCATATTTTTAGTTGTATAATTATGGTAGAATTAGGATCCTTATTATAGAGGATTTAACATTGTACACCTATATATATTTTGTATTAATGAGAAAGGCTCCCCAAGAGAGATTAATACAATCTTACATGGTATCAAGAGTCTAACCCTAAAAACACCTAATTTTCTTTCCTGCCAGCCCCCCTCCCCTCTCCCCCCCCACGGGCAGTAGCCGCCGACAACTTTTTTTTTCTCGACATCTCTTCTCTCTTTATGTAGCTACCATGTCTCCTCCCACCTCTTCCAAAGCTTCCGCATCCTCCACAGTCGTCGATAATAACCCCCCTCCCTCCTCTACATCCTCATTACATCCTGTTTTTACCGTCACGAACATCAAGAATTTCATCCCTCTAATTCTTGATCAAGAATACGGTCAATACTCTTTATGGGTTATCCACGTCTGTGCATATAACGTACTTGACCATATCGACGACTCTATCCCTCGTCCTCTCGACATTGCAGACTCGACATGACGTCGTCTTGACGCTATGGTCAAACAGTGAATCTATGGCACCATATCTAAAGACCTTCTCCACACCATCATGAAACACATGTGCCTCGGCTCGTGAATTATGGATTCGATTGGAAGAATTTTTTTAGGACAACAAAAATACTCAAGCAGTGTATTTGTAGGAACAATACAATAATACACGGCTCAAAAAAATTTCAACATGTCCGAATATTACAGACAATTGAAACTAGTTGCAGAACAATTATTAAACATGGGGACACCCATTTCCGACACTAAGATGGTCCTACAATTTGTTGCGGGTTTACCGAAAGGAGAATTTGATACTCTCACAACTATGATTCAACAGGCCGACCACTACCGAGTTTCAACAAGACACGCTCCCAATTACTTTAGGAGGAAACCAGACGTTCCAAACAGGACGAACACAACCAAAAGGCGTTAGCAGTTGAAAACACGATGCCATAAAATACCACCTCCACCTAGCTGCCACCACCAGACAGCCAGCGGCGGGACATCCGCGGTGGTAGAGGTGGTCGCGATAGAAACAACGGCAAAGGAAAGGGGTGTGGCCGTGGTGGAAAGGGCCAGCAGTAAGCCCCTACTTCTGGTCAGTGGGCCATCATTGGCCAGTGGCCCATCAACCCAAACTCGGTTGCCTTTCAGCTACCACAATCATCTGGCCCAGCAGACTTACCCTCTTATGGGTCTGTTGGGCCCTGGACCAGGCCCAAGGCAGAGGCCCTTTTCCGCACCTGGACCAGGCCAACAACAGGCCCACTTCACGTCACAGCAGCAGTTTCCTGTGGGACTGGCTCCCACTGATTTGGGTCAGGCCTTCAGCTCCCTAAATATGCAGCAGCCCGATGAAAATTAGTATATGGATACGGGGGCCACGTCTCACCTCACCCCGTCAGCAGGTAATCTTCTCAAACTATTTCGTTTAAAGTATCCTCAATATATTATTGTTGGTAATAGACACCACATTCCAATTCAGGGTTATGGTACCACATACATCCAACCACCTCACCCACTCTTCTCCCTAAATAATGTAATGTATGCTCCTAACATCATTAAAAACCTAATATATGTCAGAAAATTTACTCGTAATAATTTCATCTCTGTTGACTTTAACCCTTTTGGTTTTACTGTGAATGATCTTCATACGGGGACACCTCTTACGAGATGCAATAGCACGGGAGATCTATATCCTTTCCCATCCACCTCCACTGCCAGTTCCCGCTCACACACCTCCCTCGTGGCCATCTCTCCGTCAACTTGGCATAATAGGTTTGGACACACAAGAGCCCCAATTTTTAATTTTCTTAGAAGCAATAATTTTATTCGTTGTAATAATGGGAAACTTGCCCAAAATTGTGTGTTTTGTCAGTTAGGCAAACATGTTTGCCTTCCGTTTAAATCATCTCTTAGTGTTACATTTGCTACTTTTGATATTGTTCATGCTGATTTGTGGACGTCTCTTATTACTAGCTCTCTGGGTTATAAATATTATCTAGTCCTATTAGATGATTACTCTCACTTTATTTAGATCTACCCACTGAAGTTCAAGTCAGAAGTTTTTACCAAATTCTTGGAATTTCACACTTTTATTAAAACGCAATTTGAAAAAGCCATTAAATCCTTTCAATGTAATAATGGTCGTGAATTTAATAATTCCACGTTTCAGAATTCTGTAGAAATAATGGCATGGTTTTTTTAATTTGGTGTCCCCACACCTCCCCTCAGAACGGCAAAGCAGAACGAATCATCCGCACCATAAATAACATGGTTCGTACTTTCTTGTTTCATGCCTCTCTCCCTTCCTCATTTTGGATTTACGCAGTCAAACTTTTAGAATACGTCCTTAATATTTTACCTAATAGTACTCTTCATAATATAACCCCAATCAAAATTTTATACCGTCGGATTTCCTTCTATGATCTCCTTTGGATTTTAGGTTTTCTGTGTTACCCAAACCTTGCGTCCACCGCCCCTCACAAATTAGCACCCCGAACCACTCCATATGTCTTCGTAGGTTTCCCATCTAATTATAGGGGCTATTTGTGATATGACCTGTCCACTCGACAAATTCACATCTCTCATCATGTTACGTTTGACGAGACGATTTTTCCTTTTGCAAATATTCAAAAATTCCAAAATGCAGACTATACCTTTCTAGGCGAGTCCGACACATCCTCATCATACTTCATGAACTGCGTCAGTCCGCCACCACCACCCCCACTGTCCAGTCACCGTCTGTCATCACCCCCACTATACCGTCACCATCTGCTACCACCAAAATACAGTCGGCCTACCATCCAGTCTCGCCGGCTGCCGAAACAGTTACCAGACACCCCCCTGTCACTATCTTTCCTCCGAGCTGACAGGATCAACCACCACTCGCTATGTCACCAACCGTCGCTCCTCCAGTTATCCAAAATGACCCCGTCGTCACTCCACATGTAATCGGAACCCCATGTCAAACCCACTTCGGTACCCCGACCGTCATACTCACACCACTAAACCAAACTCCCAGCCCCACCCCACCACCGACGTCGTACCCCACTATCCACGACCCAACTCGCGTCAGCTTACCCCGATCGTCACCACTACCACACCAGATGTCAAACCTAGAATCCTCATTCCCGATATCCCACCCCGTCAAACCTAGTTACCCACCTAATTTAGTCCCATCGAACAATAACCACAACCCAGCCCCACACCCAAACACAAACATTACCCCTGGCCCCACTCACCGTATGGAAACCCGTGTCCAATACGGGATTTTTAAACCCAAAGTCCAGTTTAACCTATCCACCCAAACCATTTCCCCAATTCCCAAAATCCCAAAATTAGTCAAACTAGACCCTAATTAGAATGCGATCATGTGTGAGGAATTTAATGCTTTGAAAAAGCACACTTGGGATTGGTTCCTAGATCGGATGAGGTGAATGCGATCCGATGCAAGTGGCTTTTTCGTCATAAATACAGAGATAGTGGTAAGCTCGAGAGGTATAAGGCGAGACTTGTGGATAATGACACTAATCAACTGGAGGGTATTGATTATGGTGAGACTTTCAGTCCGATTGTCAAATCGGCTACTATTCGCACAGTTCTGAATATTGCTATGGGTAAGCATTGGCTGATTTATCAGCTTGATATGAAAAATACTTTTCTACATATGGATTTGAAAGAAACTGTCTATATGCACCAACCGCTTGGTTTTGTCCATCCTGCACCCCCTCAGCATGTATGTCATCTCCGTAAGTCACTTTATGGATTGAAACAGGTCCCTCGCGCGTGGTATGATCATTGTACACAGTATATTTTGCAGATTGAGTTTATATGCAGCAAGTGTGATAATTCTCTATTTATTTTTCATAGAGGTAGTAGCATTGCATATTTGTTATTATATGTGGATGATATTATGCTCACTACCTCATCTGAGTTGTTGAAAAATGATATCATTGCACTGCTCAAAACAGAATTTCCCAAGACTGACTTGGGGAAGTTGAGCTACTTTTTGGAGATTTCAGTGACTAGATCCGCACACACTATGTTTCTTTGTCAACGTAAGTATGTAGAGGAGATTGTGTACAGGACGAAAATGGCAAATTACAAGATCATGTCTACTACAGTTGACTCTAAATGAAAGCTCAATGCTTTGGATGGTGACCCAGTGTCAGATCCCACTATTTATCGGAGTCTAGCAAGTGTCCTACAGTACATTACTTTCACCAGGCCTGATATTGCTTATGTTGTTCAACAAGTATGTTTATTTATGCATGCCCCTAGAAAGCCTCATTTTACTGCCCTTAAAGTATCATTAGGTACGTTAAGGGCACACTTGATTATGGATTACATCTCTACCCCCTCAGCACCGACCAGGTTGTTGTCATATACAGATGTTGATTGGGTAGGCTGTCCGGACACGCGACGATCCACCTCAGGCTATTGTGTGTTCTTTGGGGATAATCTTATTTCTTCATCTGCCAAAAGACAAGCCATATTATCCCGTTCGAGTGCAGAAGCAGAGTACAGAAGTGTTGCTAATGTTGTTGCTGAGATTTGTTGGCTCCGAAACCTTCTTTTGAAGTTTCAGAGTCCGTTGGGTAAGGCGTCTTTGGTTTATTGTGATAACATATCCGCCATCTATATATCTCATATTTCTGTTCAACATCAGCGAACCAAGCATATTTAGATGGACATACACTTTGTTTGTGAGAAGGTTGCTCTCGATCATATGAAAGTCTTACATGTGCCTTCCTCTTATCAGTATGCGGATATATTCACCAAAGGCCTCCCTACACAGTTCTTCCTTGACTTCAGATCCAGTCTTAGCGTACGGCCTCCTCCCACTCAGACTGAGGGGGTGTATTAACACGTGTATATAGGACATATTTACCATATTTTATGTTGTATAATTATGGTAGAATTAGGATCCTTACTATAGAAGGATTCAACATTGTACACCTATATATATTTTGTATTAATGAGAAAGGTTCCCCAAGGGAGATTAATACAATCTTACAATGTTGAGTGTTGAAAGTTTTCGTTGTCCAGCATAATTTGTGTGGATTTTATGATACATATGTCGAAGTTACACGTATATTATGCTTTGCGAAATCTAAATTATGCAGCGCCAAAAATGATGAAGGACAAAAAAGAGAATTGTGGATATTTCCCTTCCTCCCTAAGACTTTGTAATTTTGCTTTCAATTTATATATACAGTATATATTTTTCACAAAAGAATACTAATAGAAGCAAAACATTATCATTATTTAAGAGATTTAAAGTAATTTTATATACTTCAAAGTTGAAATCTGAAAATGGACAAGGACTACTACAACGAGAACGTTATATTTCGTGAAAAATCACCGCCAAAGGATTAATTGAAAGAAATAATCCCCTTGATTATTTTCATTGATTGAATAGATATATATACAAGTTACAAAATAGGAGAATCATATTCCTAATCTATTCCTAAAATCTTATTCTACCATAATTCTAACTATACAATTATGGTAAGTGTATAACACTAATTATGGTAATAAATATACTACAATATACACACAATATATTTCCTTAATATACAAGATTTTGTCCACTGTTTTTGCCTACCAGTGGCTGGGCGGGATCGTCTTTGGTCGCCGAGAGGCCCAACTGGGCATCTTTGGGTACTCATTTGGCTGCCGAGAGGCCCAACCGGGCTTTGGCCGGATCGCTCGATCGCTTATTCCGCAATATACATGTGATATATATTCAGTGTATATCACATGTATATTGCTTTGTTTAACACACCCCTGCAGTCATAGCGGGCGGTTTTCGAACGCTGAGACTGTCCCTAAAATCTTCAAAGAGAACCGCTGGTAGACCCTTTGTAAAGATGTCTGCAATTTGATAACGAGACGGGACATGGCAGACGCGAACTTGACCCTTTGCAACCTTTTCACGGACAAAGTGAATGTCCATTTCGATATGCTTGGTGTGTTGGTGTTGAACCGGGTTACCTGACATGTAGATGGCACTAATGTTATCGCAATATACCAAGGTTGCCTTCTGAATGGGACAATGAAGCTCCAAGAGCAAATTACGTAGCCAACATGATTCGGAGACCACATTCGCTACCCCTCGATATTCTGCCTCTGCACTTGAGCGTGATAGAGTTGCCTGACGCTTTGCCGACCAGGAGACCAAGTTGTTGCCAAGGAACATACAGTAGCCAGAAGTCGACCGTCTGGTGTCGGGACAACCACCCCAATCAGCATCCGTGTAAGAGACAAGTGTGGATGTAGATGAAGGATACAAGTGCAACCCATAGTCCAGTGTCCCCTGAATATACCGAATGATGCGTTTGATTGCATTCATGTGCTCAACTCTGGGATCATGCATGAATAAACACACCTGCTGAACCGCATACGTAATAACTGGTCTGGTAAATGTAAGATACTGGAGGGCCCCTGCAAGACTGCGATAGCGGGTCGGGTCCTCGTATGGTGCACCTGCTGCGGCACTCGGCTTTGGATTTGCATCAACCGGTATGGAAGTGGACTTACAGGATGACATCCCAGCCCTCTCGATGATCTCAGCAGCATACTTCCATTGAGACAGAAACAAGCCACCTGAATGACGCTTGACAGCAATCCCCAAAAAATAACTCAACGGCCCTAAGTCCTTCATAGCAAATTCAGAACTGAGCATGGCCATGATAGACTGGTGCAAAGTATCGGAGGAGGCAGTCAAGATGATATCATCCACATACAACAGAATATAGGCCAATGACGAACCACGACGGTAGATGAACAATGAATTATCTGACCTGCTGTGAGTGAAACCAATAGTCGAAACAAAATCAGCAAATCGTGTATACCAGGCCCGTGGAGACTGCTTAAGCCCATATAGTGATTTCTTCAACAAACAGACATGATGAGGGCGGTTGGGATCCCTGAAACCCAACGGCTGATACATATAGACTGTTTCTTTGAGATTACCATGTAGAAAAGCATTCTTGACATCCAACTGATGGATTGACCAAGTCTTTGAAAGAGCCAAGCTAAGCACAGTGTGAATGGTAGCCGGTTTGACCACCGGACTAAACGTCTCACCACAATCAATACCAACCTGTTGAGTCTTACCATCACCAACAAGTCGCGCCTTATGTCGAGCAAATGACCCATCTGAATTCTCCTTATGAGCAAAAATTCACATAGACCTGATAATATTAAGATCATATGGACGGGGCACCAACTCCCACGTCTTATTATCAATAAGAGCATTATATTCATCAGTCATAGCAATTTTCCAATTAGGGTCATTTAATGCGGACACAGGATTGCGGGGCAAGGGGGATTTAGAGACATCAGAATGTAAATTAAAATGTCTTTTAGGTGTAAAAATACCCCGCTGACTACGAGTGACCGGTCTATGACTCGAGGAAGAATTGAGGGAATTTTGGGAATTTTGGGAATTTTCTGGGTTCGGACGATCGCCGGTAATGGGCCTGGCCGCCCAAATCGATAGATCTTTGGGCTCGGTTCTGGACCAGATTCGAGTGGTGGACATGCCCAATTGCTGGAACTGTTGCAGTGGTAGAATCTGCGGGATGTGGCAGATCTTGTGGGGCGGCGGGCTGGGGCGTGAGCGATGGGGCGGCTGGCGATGGGCCACTGGAGGATTTTGGGTACGGGAGATGTCCGAAAAATTCCGAATAATATACGAGGATATTTGGTCATCCAAAAAATTATACGACTTAGGTTCGGGAGTATGAACTTTCGTAAATGGGAATTGAGTTTCATCAAAAATGACATGGCAATTGATTATGATTTTCTTGGAGGATAAATCAAAATACTTATAACCACGATGATTAGACGGATAACCCAAAAACACACACGGGGTAGACCGAGCCTGAAGTTTGTTAATTGTGGTGGATGGGAATAACGGATAACACAAGCACCCAAAAATCCGAAGGTGAGAATAAGACGGGTTTTTATTATACAGGATTTTAGGGGGGACGAATAAGTCAGACCTTTAGAAGGAATTATGTTAAGAAGATATGTAGCCATTTGTAGAGCATAATGCCAAAAATATGGAGGTATGGAGGCATGTATTAGGAGAGTTCGGACAATGTTATTTTTGGAACGAATTTTGCGTTCGGCTTTCCCATTTTGTGAAGATGTATGAGGACATGAAAAACGAAAATTTATCCCATTAGTAACACAAAATTCCCGAAACTCCCTATTGTCATACTCTTTCCCATTATCACATTGAATATTTTTTATTTCTCTTTCGAATTGATTACGAATGAATGCTCTAAATTTGATGAAGACGGAAAACACTTGTGATTTATTCGCAATTGGAAACGTCCACAAGAATCTAGAATAATCATCTAAAAAAAGAACATAATATCGATGACCCATTGAACTAAGAACAGGAGAGGTCCATAAGTCGCTATGAATAATGTCAAATGACATAGAAGTATGAGAATTGGAGTCTACAAATGGCAACTTAAAATTTTTTCCTAATGAACAAGACTGACAAATTGGAGTACGACTCGTACCCTTACAAGAAATATAGCTATTTTTATCTAAAGCTGATAAAATAGAAGATCCCGGATGACCCAGACGAGCATGCCACATGAAAGGAGAGATGGTCGCAAAAGTCAAGGCAAGGCTGGACTCGATGGATCAAACCGGGCATGATAGGATACAGATCCCCTACTATCACACCTCATGAGATGACTTCGCCTTGAAATCCTTCACAGAGAAACCGAAAGGATCAAATTCAACAGAAACAGAATTGTCATTTGTGAACTTTCGGACAGACACTAAATTTTTAATTAATTTAGGAGCATGTAAAGTATTTTTCAAGAGGATGGGTGTATTGGGGGGAGATAACATTTTCTGACCATACCCTAGAATTGGAATTGAACTGTCATTACCAACAATTATTCCCCGAGGGGTGCTCAAATTGGAATAAGATGAGAGAGTACCTGATTCGGAAGTCATGTGAGTAGTGGCCCCGGTGTCCATGTACCAATTTGGGTCCGGTTGAGTCAATCCCAACGTGTGCATCGCAGCCTCGATATCGGTTTGAGTGGGGCCTGCTGCATGATGGGCTTGCGGAGGTCTGGGCCCAAGGACTCCTGGCCGTGCTGGAACTGGGCTGTAACTGCTGTGGTTGCCGTTGCTGGGCCACTGGCCAGTGGGCCGCCAATGCTGGGTATTGGGCCTGGACTGTTGGCCAGCCCACTGGCCGCTGGAAACTGCTGCTGGAGGGTGCGGGTGCCACTGCCATTGGCCCCACTGCTGGGCCCACGGTGGTGGTGGGCCACTGTACCCTGGATGGGACCCACCGCCTGCTTGTTGATCACCGGAACCGCCACCAGAACCGCCTCGTTTGCCCCCGCGATTTTTGTTATTTTTGGGATTATTCTTGCCGCCACCATTATTATGGTGTTGGCCCGAATTATTAACAAAACCCGAAGGACTAGGAGAGGATGCCACCATGACAACCGGGCTTGCTCCGGTAGCCGCCTTTTTAGCCAAACCGGCTTCTTCCAACGTCAGCATGGAGCGGGCTTGATGAAAGTCGGGAAGAGGGTTGCTTTGGCGAAGGAGAGTTCCAACACCATTATACGCCTCCGAAAGACCGGCAACCAACTGTAGAACTAGACGATTATTTGTTACTGGTGCGCCAACATTACGGAGTTGATCCGCCAACTCCTTTAGTTTCTTGCAATATGTAGAAACGTTCGGAAATACGTCCATTCGAACGAGAGAGAATTCCTGCTCGAGTGTGACGACACGGGAATGTTGGTTGTCTTGGAATATGTCACGCAATCTATTCCATGCAGCCATGGCCGTGGTATCTGGCTCTATAATTGTATGTAGAAGGTCCACTGAAATAGTGGCGTGTATCCACTGAAGTACGGTAGCATCAAGTGTAATCCATAACTCAGGATCCTCCGCAGGAAGGGGTCTAGCGGGAGGAAGGATGTGATGAAGAACTTGATAAGATATAGCGTGAATTTTAAACAACTCCGCCCACGTTGCATATTGAACGTTTTCCATCTCAAGGACAATAGGGACACTTAGCTTGATATTGGAAACCGTGAGGGCAGGGTGAAAATTGTTCTTAGACATATTGCAAGAACAAAGAAGGAGGTTAAATTTAAGAGAGGTTTTTGAGAGTGGAAGACAAAATTTTGGAGAGAAAAAAACCCGAGGGGGGAGGGGGTGTTTCTCGGCCACAAGGCAAACGTTGAGAGAAAACTTTTGTGTAGACCTAGTCTCTTGATACCATGAAAGAAATAATCACTTTGATTATTTTCATTGATTGAATAGATATATATACAAGTTACAAAATAGGAGAATCATATTCCTAATCTATTCCTAAAACCTTATTCTACCATAATTCTAACTATACAATTATGCTAAGTGTATAACACTAATTATGGTAATAAATATACTACAATATACACACAATATACTTTCCTTAATATACAAGATTTTGTCCACTGTTTTTGCCTACCAGTGGCTGGACGCGTCTGGATTCTCATTGGTGCCGAGAGGCCCAACCGGCGTCTTCTTTGGATCTTTGGCTGAGAGGCCCAATCGGGCGTCTTCTTTGGGCACTGATCGCCTTATTCTCATAATATACATGTGATATATATTCAGTATATATCACATGTATATTGCTCTGTTTAACATTAATGAAATACAAATTTAAGAGATATTGCAATCGACTCAACCTTGAAACTCCAGTACCATGTAGAACCTGTCCTAGATGGAAAATAGAGAAAAAATGTATTCATACAGCATATATGTTGTCACCTTTTTAACAAATATAGCGATGGAAGGTACTAATACGTAATCCGAAATTATAATTTTTTGGAGGTTTTGGTCTAGTCCTCTCCGCTTAGTTTGTTTCGCATAGTTGATAAATTAAACATATCTAACTTGAGGTGGTTTATTGAGAATTATATAGTATATATGGTAAAGAATGGATCTTGGGATTAATTCAACCCCAAAAAGTAACTTGTAGGGTGAGGATTGTCCAAGTCTGGATAAGGAGTCCATATTATTATTTCATTTCCGATGTGAAGGAGTTCATGTTCTCATTCCATTTTCGATGTGGGACTCTTAACACTCCCCCGCACGCCTAGACCTCATTAACTGGAGCGTGAACAATATAATTTTGGGGCCCAACATCAACGAATAAAGAATTGAAATGGAGTGCAGTTACGATATCATGTAAAGAATGAATTTTGAGTCTAACTCAACTCAAAAGCTAGTTTATGAGGGAAGAATTGTCCAAGTCCATCTAAGGAGTTTAAATTCTTATTTTATTTTCGAGGTGAGACTCTTAGCAAATATAAAATGCAGGGACAACTAAAACATATACATAAAATTAAACGAAATCTGCATGAGTAATACCATATACTTTGTCTTTTTTTTTTTGGGGGCGTTGCCTGGTCTTTCAACTTGACTAAAGAAAAAAGATGTTTCTATATGTAACTTGGTCTCCATACACACAAAATGATAAAATAAAATACTAAAAGCTGTGCACCATTTTAGTCTTAAATTGATATATTCATGTGTTTATTTCTTCCTCTTGAATTTGATGGAGCTGTCCTTCAAATATGGATACAATAAATTATTAAGCTTGTTCCGTATTCTGCCTTCACTAAATAAGACCTATCATGTTTATTATACTCTAATAATGTGTAATACCACCTTCCTTAATTAAGAAATTGTGAAATAGCATTTCATTTGAAGAAGTAATTACTTTCTAAAAAAAAGTTGTAAACCGACACGCATTTTTTCGAAGAAAGAAATTATCATTATTTATTGTTAAGTAAAACTCGTAATGCATGAGTGTTATTATTCAAGCCTGTATATAATACGAAGTTAAAAACATATAAAAGGGGTATTTTGGAAAAAACAAATGCACGAATTTCCCTTCAAACGCACTGGTCTTTTAATTTTTGCTCCTCATATTTATGGACTTTAATTTTTGACCCTACTTCTTATTTAATAAATATTCAAACCTGTTTTGCAAGATATAGTTTCTGTGACATTTTTATCTTCGTAAACTGAACTTTTGTCTCGCTCGGCATAAATTATTTAGGAATTAAGTTATGCGGCATAATTTTGTGGTCTTTTTTCAGATTATGTTGAGTGTTTAAAATTAAGTTCGGCATAATTTGGGTAGTTATGATATGCCGAAGTTAAACGTAAATAATGTCAAGCAAAATCTCAAATTATGTCATTTTTATGTTATGTTGAGTGTTGAAAGTTTGCCTTGTCCAGCATAATTTGTGTTGATTTTATGATACATATGTCGAAATTACACATAAATTATGCCTTGCGAAATCTAAATTATGCACCGCCAAAAATTCTAAAGAACAAAAAAGAAAGATTACAAATTTGCGTGGCAAAAATGAGAGACCACCTTATACATTTGTGAATGAGTACCCTTTACAAAATGTCAAGTAAACTTACTCTAGTCCACATTAATAAAATAATAATTAATCATCCTAGCAAGAATAGAACTTTAAAAGTCTCTGTTTTATTTTAAAAAATTAAAGATGATTTGAATCTTTAAACATGCACGTCATGATCTGAAACTCCAGTTCGTCATTGCTTTACTAACACGGTATAATTAATCTGTGTAAAGAAATATAGATATATACTACATTTGACTCCACTTAAAAGAAATGAAATGCCCAGCCCAGTGGCGAAGTAGGTTCAATTTTTTCAAATGACCCGAGTTCGAAGCCTTCCTACAACAATTGAGCTATTCTTTTCTTTTAAACTACGGGAGGCCAGTAGGGCTGGACGGGACGGGTGGGGGACGGTAGCGCGACCAGGCGGGCCGGGATAGGGGTGACGGGAAGAGGTCCCGGCCCAGCCCACATCCCGACGGATTGAGGGGATTTTAATTTTTTAAACACTTAATTTAAAAATATATATATATTTAAACACTTAAATAATTGAACAAGATATTGAATAAAAATATTTCAATATTGTTTTTGTGCCTCTTATATTATTAAATAGAAATATATTTTTTTTGTAATACAATTTAAAAATTGCAACTTTGTTTCGTAGTTCAAAAGTCGTAAAAGAAATCAAAAAAGAAATAGTTTTCACATAGTAAAATTGTCATTAAAAATTATATATTCAACCATACGCTTTCTAATTTCCTCACAATATCTTGAGGATCTTCTATTGGAATTGGAAGTTGTTGGTCAAATTAATCGACGTCGTTTTTTGCTCCCTCGGATAAGATTTCGTTGTAGTTGTATGCGCGGAAGTCCTTTGGTGAAGATGTCGGCAATCTAATATCTGGAAGGAACATGAAAGACACGAACTTGACCACGAGCCACATTTTGGCGAATGAAATGGATGCCAATCTCGATGTGTTTAGTGCGCTGATGTTGGACGAGATTGTTCGAAAGATATATCGCAGTAGACCATGTTGCCTTTTGAATCGGGCAGTGAAGCTCAAGTAGAAGGTTACGGATCTAACAAGAATCACAGACGACGTTGACGACACCTCTGTACTCTGCTTCGACTACTGGATCGGATAATATAAGTTGCCTTTTGGAAGACCAAGACAATAGGTTATCTCCGAGGAAAATGCAGTAACCAGACGTGGAGCGTCTACTGTCATGACATCCACCCCAGTCAGCATCAGAATAAGTAGTGAGACTAGTGAGTGAGGACATGTATAGATGTAATCCGAAGTGAAGTGTGTCTTGGACGTATCATAAAATACGTTTGAAGGCATGCATGTGTGCTTCCGTCGGATTGTGCATGTGCAAGTAAACTTTTTGCATGGTATATGATATGTCTGGTCTCGTGAATGTGAGGTACTGCAGGGCCCCAACCAAGCTACGATAGTGAGTCGGGTCTGAATACAAAGGGACGAAATCAACGTTGAGCTTGGAATTGGTGTCTACTGGCATGTGGATGATTTGCAAGATGTCGTGCCTACACGGTCAAGGATCTCTTCGGCGTATTTATTCTAACACAGAAATAGGCCGCCAGAATGTCGAGTGATAGAGATGCCCAAGAAATAACTCAGGGGGCCTAGATCCTTCATAGCAAACTCAGAGGAAATAAGAGACATAATGGACCGGCGGAGAGCATAAGATGATGTGGTGAGCATGATGTCATCAACATATAATAAGAGGTAAGACATGTCTGGACAATTGTTGTAGATGAACAGGGAATGATCAGATCTGCTGTGTGAAAAACTGATAAAGAAGACATAATCGAAAAACCACTGGTACCATGCTCGAGGAGTCTGTTTCAGTCCATAGAGTGATTTCCGCAATAGACCTACATAATCCGGATGAATAAGATTCCTAAAACTCATAGGCTAATGCATATATACCGTTTCATGAAAATCCTCATGTAAGAAGACATTCTTGACATCAAGTTGATGAATGGGCCAAGACTTGGATAGGGCAATACTGAGGACGGTCCGGATTGCTGCGAGCTTTACGACCGAGCTGAACGTTTCATCACAGTCTACTCCCACCCGTTGAGACCTTCCATCACCTATAAGACGAGCCTTGTACCTCTCAAAAGAACCATCAGATTTTATGTCTAAAAATTCACATAGAACGAATAATGTTAGCATCAGGCGGATGAGGTACTAGGTCCCACGTCTTATTATTAATAAAAATATTATATTCGTCAATCATTGTGGCTTTCTAATTTGGGTCGGACAAAACATTCTTCGGATTTTGAGGGACAATTGAAACAGATAGTTTAAACAACCGTTTATGTTTAGAAATTTTGTGCAGGGCAGGGGTTTCCATTGGCCGAGGGTGTGACTCGGGACGTGGGATGAGAGGAGGGTGGGGTGCCGCGGGACTGCCAGGAAGTAGAGAAAGGGCAAAGGTGCGGGATTAGCTAGCCGAGGCTCGGTTTGCGGTGGTTGTGGAATCACCCTAAGACGGATTGTTCCTGGATGTCCTAATCTAGAATGCCATAAGAAACTGAGGCGGAATCTCCCGGATGTCCTAATCTAAAATGACATAAGGAAGACAAAAGAGTATAAAAGGTGATGGAACTAAGGCAGGATTCTTGACGGCGTTTGAAATAGGGTAGATATCTCCGATGCTGTCACATCTCATTATTCGTCTCCCTGTCGTAAAATCCTTCACAGAAAAATCAAAAGGATTAAAGTCAAGGGAAACATTATTATCAGTTGTGAAACGTCGCACATATATTAGATTCTTAATGAGATTAGGGGCATGTAGGACATTTCTTAAGATTAGTGGTGGATGTGGTGGGGATAAGGATGAATGACCAAAATCGCGAATAGGAATGCCTTGTTCACTACCAACAATAATATTCCGATTTAAATTACTCCAATTGGAATAAGACAAGAGAGTACCTTGTGATGTCGTCATATGAGATGTGACGCATGTGTCCATATACCAATTTTCGTCTAGATTGTTGAGTGACATTATGTTCATAGCTGCTTCAATGTCAGTCGGTGCATAAGTTGAGGGCAGGGGGACCTGTGCAGTGTAGGCATGTTATGGACGTGCGCCGAGTATGCCAGGTTGGGCCTATCGGGTTAGAGGTGGAGTCCACAAGGATGTCGGATACGAGAAAGGATGAGAGGCCTATGATGGTGGGGGCCATGCGGCATATAGCGGGTAGGCAGCCCACGGTGGAGGCTGCTGCCACTGCCGCGGTCGTTGCTGACTGTTTCCTGTCGGCGGGGACTGTCCCTTCCCGCCGCAATTATTGCTAGAATTTCTTTCATCGCGGCCCTTGCCAGACTGCCGCCCTTGGCTATTATTGCGGGTCGATTCAAACTGTTGCAGGTCTTCGAGTCAGTAGTGCTAGCTGCCGGAGTTGGCGGCACGGCCGTCAGCGGAGGGCCCGACGGTGGTGGTGCGGGCGGTGTCTGCAATGCTGTCCTGAGTGGTGCTACGCTTGATTTTTCGGGTTTCCTCAAGAATTAGCTTCGAACGGGCCTCATAAAATGATGGTAATGGCGTGCATTGTTGAAGGATGGTGGCAACGCCGTCATAGGATTCGTTCAAGCCTGCAATAAGTTGCATAACCAGTCGCTAATTAGTGACAGGTGCGCCAACGTTGGAGAGTTGATCAGCAAGCATCTTGAGTTCTTAACACTATGCAGACACGTTTGGGAAATCATCCTGATGAACGTCCTTGAACTGATTTTCAAGGTATAACATTTGTTGAGTTTTTTGTCGTGGAAAATACTTTCCAAACGTTCCCACGTTTGGCGGGCAGTGGCATCGGTCTCAATGATGGTGTGCAACAGATCATTAGAGATTGTGTCGTATATCCACTGGAGGACGGCTGCGTCCAAACGAGACCAGAGTGCATCATCAGAAGTCGAAGCCGAGGGGAGGTCTGTGGACTTCGGTGTAGGAGGGATGATGTGGTCAATAACTTCGTAAATATGACAAAGGATCTTTAAAAGCTCCGCCCACGAGGAGTATTGACTCTTTTCCATCTCAAGGGTGACATGGATAGATTTTTTGATATTATTGACTGCAAGTAAAGGATGGAGTTTAGTTTTGTCAGCCATGGAAGATGAAATTTAAGAGGAAGAGGGAAGAGAATGGTCGGAAAAGCTAGGGTTCCATCGTGGGGAAAGGGGCGGCTGAGAGAAGAAGTCGGCGGCTAGGGTAGGAGATTTAGGGTTAGGCTACTGATATCATAAAAGAATATGTTCCTTGATTTTATTAATGAATGATTTACAATATATATAGTATTACAAAAGTATTTACCTTGCTATAAACTAAGTAACTAATCAACCTAATTACAAAACGATTATAATTCTACCTAAAATAGGAGATATACAATTAATAGAAGAATATTCGGAAAATATTATATTTATTTTTTTACCCCTATAATATGATTGTGCTCGAGATGTCAATTTGACTTGTGTATTGTATCAGTGATAACTGAAGTTGTCTCGAGCGTAAACTTCTTATGCCCGAGGTTTGTCCTTGTATGGCAGTCAAGTCCCGCACTTAACGATCAACCTTCCCAATACTCAGAATAGTTATAGGGCCTTTTGGACTTAGTTTTATTTTTATGACAGTCTGGGCACTAAGTTCCCTTGCCTTAGCACCAATATCATGTTATTTCTCGCACCCACATTGATCTATGACAAGGAACAACATGCGAAATTCTTGGCACAGCCATGCCACATTCCGAGCGACATGTCTAAGCGGCTAACAAAAGTAGTAAATGTTAAATTAATTGTTGAAAAAGTTTCATACCTGAAATATATATATATATATATATATATATATATATCACCATTACGATTTGATTATTCACATGAATTTGGATTCTTGAATGTTGTTAAAAGTAGTATATAAAATGATATAATTAACTAAATTGTATAATATATTTTGGAACGTCTAAAAATGAAAGAAAGTGATGTATAAATTGAAACATCATGAACAAGAATTAAAGTGTTGCGTAAATTATGTCACGGTGATCAAACAAAGATTCTATTAATTATATATCTCCTATTTTATGTAGAATTATAATCTTTTTGTAATTAGGTTGATTAGTTACCTAGTTTATAGCAAAGTAAATACTTTTGTAATACTATATATAATTTAAATCATTCATCAATAAAATCAAGGAACATATTCCTTTAAGCACTTCCAATAATGTCAGTAATAATGATAATACTATTCAAATATTAAGAGAAGCACTTCCAATAATGTCAGTAATAATGATAATACTATTCAAATATTAAGAGATAAAGTAGGGCTAGATTTTCCTGATTTACTTCATGTCAATGTATACATAATACATGCATATGCTAAATTTAGTTGTTAAAGATAAACTCATATTTGCTATCTTAATTGGGAAAATTAGAATGCAAACTGCATATAGTCTTTGTCAAAAACATCATACTGAGCGGACTGCAGTTGGGAACTTGGGGGCCTATTCTTGATTTGGAAAAAAGACATGAAATACCTCACTGAACAGAGTTGTTGTCTAATGAGAGAAAACGAAAGAGCTAGCTTTATTCATTGAACAGAGCTAGTTACACGAAGCTGTTGTCTAATGGGAGAAAGAGCTGATTGATGAGACCACTAGTGGTACGATATTAGAGTTTTACCTCTTTAGTGGGTCTATCTGACACGAACCTGAATTAGTCAAACCAGTACGCTTCAGATATTTCTTACACGACATAGATACCTTCCATAACGTTGCAACCCTTGAAGAAGAGAAATTTCAAGACTTCTACAACTTAAATAGTTATAGCTCATCGATATCTTTGTAAAATGCACCTAGAAAAATCTGTGTCATGAGTCCAAAATCAATTAGAACCATGTCATATATACAGTGCCTCTGCGTGTGGTGATTGCTAAAATAAGAAAGCCCCTGACAAAGCGTTATTGAACAAACAAATGCAAACCATAATCATGTTATAATATGCTATTCAAGCTCCTTCTAACAAGAAAAGGGAACCAATTGAAGGGTTCTCAAAGCTCAAAGACAAAAGGGCAATGCAAAAATCAAGCAGACAGGGCAAGTAGATATTGGAGTGTGGTGCAAGTTTAGCACATATAGAAACTAAACAGAGCATCCCCAGGATAATTCTATGGATAGAGGCATAGAGCTTTCAAGATTGCAACCCTTTTACCAAAAACTTATTCAAAGTAACATGACATTGGCGGTTGTAAGATTTTCATTAAGGGGATTTAGAATATAAAAAAGTAAATATATGAAGAAGGTAAGGGTATTCAGCACATATTATATATACATAAAACATAACTTTAACCTAATTTTTTGACGAACAGGGTCCCCTTCCGATACCCTAGCTCCGCACGTTGTAACATCCAGGAATAACAAGACCATATACTTGGAAGAACACTATATGTTGAAACCAGAAAACTCTAAAAGAATTCAAATGTATCTATCTCAATCTTGTGGCAACTTCATCTTCCAATCACATCAGAATGAACTTCGAAGGAGTAGGAAGACTACTCTGGCAAGTCGGATTATGGTGGCTCTAAAATCTTTTATTCGATTCATCAATCAACCTAAATCAAATTTAATTCGTTTACAATCACATCAATCAACTACAAGTTAATCCCAAATTAGTTATGGTCAGCTTTTTAAGTCCTCTGCATTTCATTCTATACTGGTTCTTTAAGTATTCAAAAATCATCATACTCACAGGTCAATCTAAATCTTCACAGGGGATTCAACTAATCAGCTATTTTCTAAACAGACCATATATTATATGCAATTTTTTTTTAAAAAAAAAAGATGTAAATATAATAGATTGTACTTTGAACTCATGGATTCATATAGTTACCCTGTTTTTATACAGATCGTCAACCTACAGTTTTTTTTCAATTGGGATTCCGACCATCAATTCTTTGCTGAAACATTAGCTGAATCGAATTCATAAGCACATGAAAAACATAAAACACAAACAAATAAATATAGCTAAAATAGAGCAAATTCCAAATCAATACTCTTTTTTTGAACAAAAACTATGCATTAGTGATTAGACCAAACAAAAAACACATGTAAAACATCCAAAATTCCCTTAATTGGGAGTTTCTTTTATCATCTTTCCTAATAATGAGTCAAATTCAGCCGACAAAAATAAAAAGGAAACATAACCAACAAAAGATTGGAAAAAAAAACAGTTTAATGCACAAAGCATTCTGCATTAGCAGGTCCAGAGAAGGGCCCACTCCAAAGGAAATTAGTAACTACTCCGCACCTCTCGGACACACGGAGACAACTTTACCTGCATCATAACACAAAACCTGAATTAAGCAAAAAAAGAAAACTAAATTATCCTGTATGACGTGGCATGATCCGAGATCAAAGATCCGAACCCGAACAATCAGGCTCCGTTGCCGGATCGGTAGCGGTAGAATTTTCCCAAGACATGGAGAGCAGTAACGAATCCGATGAAGCAAAGGCTCATAACAAGGACGACGGTAGGGCTGATCTTAAGACCGGGGGAATCATCAGTGTAGAATCGCAGCATGTTGCTAGCGTTGCCAGAGCCTACTGCTCCGCCGCCGCCACCACTGACAGCAGCGGAGGAGGAACTGCCGAGCCTGCGGCGGCGCATGCCGGCTGTAGCGGCAGCGGATCCACGGGGTGCGGCGGTACCCGGACGGGTGGTGGAGGAGGAGGTGGATTGGGAAGAAGAGCCTCGCGCCATTATTGGTTATTGAGAAGTATGTTCGGTGTGAAGAGTGATTATTGTTAGGATGTAATTTGAGGGAATATAAGAGAGGGTGAAAGTGTAATTATATGGGAAATTTAGGGGCGGTTAAGATGACGTGTTAGTTTGATTAGTTAGGCTGGTAATTACGTGGATAAATATGAGTGCATAGTGCACAACAAAACAAAGATATTCTGAAAAAGGGTTTGTTACCGATATTTATATATTGTGAATGTCTATTTTTAGAAAAAATATTAGGGCTAATAATTTTGGGATCAAGTCAATTCTCTTTTATAAATAGAGATGTTCCCTCGTTATATTTCATCCCTCAAGAAAAATAAAGAAGTCTCCTTCCTTTCTTCACAATATTCTTATTCTAATTTTGTTTTAATTTTATTATTTTATAATACGTTATCAGCAAGTACGAGACTCTAATTAAATCGGAGTTAATCTTTAAAGAAGTTCTGGCGTGGAAAAGTTATAATGTGAGGTAAGTTTCCTTCACTTAATTTTCTTAACATAACTAATATATTCTAATGGTTGTTTAATACGCAGTCTGCTTCGAAAAACAATAAGTATATAATTAGTAAAGAATGATTAAGACTCATTCATAATATTCTTGGATTTGCATGCTAAAATATTGGATCTACTATGCTTCGTGATTTAATGTGTATATATTTGTCCAGTCTTGAAGTAGAATTTGACAACCAGTAAGGAATTTAATATTTTGGTTCCATTCATGGCAAATTGGCAATACTAATTGTAAACGTGTACAAGTATAAATTACAATCTCTACCCATAATTAGAATATATCTTATATATTGTAAATATATTTAGTGATAGATAATTATGGTAAACTAGGATTCCTCTTGTATTATGACTAGAATCCCTCTTGTATTAGATTGTATATTGTACACTATATATATTAGTATTAATGAGAAAGACTCTTCAAGGGATATTAATATCATCTTACATGGTATCAAGAGCCAAAACCCTATTCTAGAAAATTCCTCCTTGCCGCCGCCCCCCCCCCTCCCCATCTCTCGGCCGACGACACATAATTTTTTTCTCTTCCCAATTTCCACCATCCTAATGGAGAATTTGGCTACTCCCACCTCTTCCGATGCTTTCGCTTCTCACTCAGTCGTCATCCAACCACACACTCCCCTCTCCTCACCGTCTTTTCATCCGGCTCTCACCGTTACCAACATCAAGAATTTTATCCCTATAATTCTTGATCAAGAAGATGGCCAATATTGGTCATGGGTGGAACTATTTCGCATCCATGCATGTGTATATCATGTTATTGATCATATAGACGACTCTTTCCCTCGTCCTCCCGATATGGACGACATCACATGGCGTCGTCTCGATGTCGTGGTCAAACAGTGGATATATGACAATATATCCAAGGACTTACTATACACAATTATGAAAACGGGTGCCTCTGCCCGTGATCTATGGACACGTTTGGAAGAAAATTTTCAAGACAACAAGAACACTCACGCCGTGTACTTGGGAGAACAGTTCAACACCACCCGTCTTGAAAACTTCTCTAATATGTCAGAATATTGCAAGCAATTGAAACTTGTGGCACACCAACTGACCAATGTTGGTACACCTGTGTCCGAAACTAAGATGGTGTTACAATTAGTTGCGGGCCTCCCCAATGGTGAATATGACTCCCTAGCCACGATGATACAACAGGTTGACCCTCTACCAAGTTTTAACAAAGCACGCTCGCAATTGCTATTGGAGGAAACCCGACGGGCGAAACATGACGATCATAACTATAAGGCATTAACAGTTGAACCGTCCGCACAACATCAGGCCACCGCTGGCCAGCAACCTCCGCCGTAAAACATCCAACCGCGGCAAAATCGCGATGGCAATGGCCGCGGCAGTGGGCAAGGCGGCAAGGGCCGTAGGAAGGGACAAGGCCAACAATCACAGCAGTTCAGCAAAACAACGACATGGGCCGGCCCAATCTCTGGTTACCCAAATCATAATTGGGCCACGGCTTCAGGATATCCTCCAGCCCCATTCCCTTTTCAGCAACAAGGGCTACTAGGCCAGGCTCCAGGTCTGCGCCCGCCCATGTTCCAGCAACAACAGGCCCATGTCGTGCAGGCCCAGTTCCCATAACAGCCCTTCACTCAAATCCCCACCGACTTGGGTCAGGCATTCAGCAGTATGAGTTTGCAGCAGCCTGACGAAAATTGGTAAATGGACTCCGGAGCCTCCTCTCACCTCGCCCGGTCCGCAGGTAATCTTTCCTAATTGTATCGTTTAAAGTCTCCATAATTTATTACAGTTGGCAATGGTCATCGCATTCCAATTCAGGGCTATGGTCACACCCACACTCTGCCACCTCACCCACCCTTCTCCCTAAATAACATCCTGCATGCCCCACACATCATCAAAAATTTAATATCCATTAAAAAATTTACTCGTAATAATTATGTGTCTGTTGATTTTGATCCATTTGGTTTTACTGTGAAGGATCTATGTACGGGGACACCTCTTACGAGATGCAATAGCACAGGGGGTCTCTATCCATTCACATCCTCGTCCGCTGCCGGTTCCCGATCGCACACTACCCTAGCTGCTCTATCTCCGTCAATTTGGCACAATAGGCTCGGACACCCAGGAGCTCCCATTTTTAATTTTCTTAGAAGTAATAATTTCATTCAATGTAATGGGAAACTTGCCCAAACCTGCATTTCCTATCAATTAGGCAAACATGTTCGTCTTCCGTTTAATTCCTCAGTTAGCGTTACATTTGCTCATTTTGATATTGTTCATGTTGATATGTGGACTTCATCCATTACTAGTTCCCTAGGTCATAAATATTATCTCGTGTTATTGGATGACTACTCTCACTTTATTTGGATCTACCCATTAAAATTTAAGTCCCAAGTTTTTGCCAAATTTCTTGAATTTTGCACATTTATCAAAACGCAATTCGAACGCACCATTAAATCTTTCTAATGTGACAATGGCCATGAATTTAACAATTCCGCGTTTCAAAAATTCTGCACCAATAATGGCATGGTCTTTCGATTTTCATGTCCTCACACGTCCCCTCAAGATGGCAAGGCCGAGCGTCTCATCCGTACAATAAATAACATGGTCCACGCGTTTTTGTTTCATGCCTCCCTCCCTCCATCATTTTGGGTATATACGGTCAAAATGGTAGAATACGTTCTTAATATTTTACCCACTAGTACCCTCCATAACATGACTCCAACCGAAATCCTACACCATCGAGTTCCCTCATATGATCACCTATGTTTCCCTAATCTCTCTTCCACGGCCGCTCACAAATTAGCTCCGCACACCACTCCATGTGTCTTCTTAGGTTTCCCGTCAAACCATAGGGACTATCTGTGATATGACCTATCCACTCGTCAAATTTTCGTCTCACGTCACTTTTGACGAGACGCAATTCCCCTTTTCCAACATCTAAAAATTTCAAAAACCGGATTACAAATTTTTAGACGACTCAACTCTCTCTCCTGTCCACCTTCGAGAATTGTGCCCGTCCGACACCACTGTACCTCTACAGCCTCTATTTGCCACCGTACAACACCTACCGTCAGCATCCGTGCCACCGGTGTCCTCTCCGTCACCGCCCCTTGCCACCTCTAGCACCACTTTGCCTCCAGGTTCCACCCACTCACCGGTCATCGTCCCATCCACGGTGCCGCCCCTACAGTCTCACCACCGTGCCGACCCCAGTCTGACCCTCAACCACCACCCAGCAAACCCAGCTACCGGACCTACTACGCCACCAACAACGTACCGTACACTACAAACCTCCTCCATCTCCGACATACCGAGAATCCCCATAAATCTCTACCATAGTTCACCAGCACCCACCGACCTGACCCACTCGACTCCAATCCCAAACACCGCCACTGGTCCACACCACCCGACAACCACTCTAGACCAAAACCCAATCCCGATGACATAAATTGCCCTACACCCGATTCTGCCATCACCCAGTCCGACCCTCAACCAGTCAACCAACACCCTTACCCAGCCAGCGCCCACACACCAAATGGAAACTCGTGCCCAACACGGGATTTTCAAACCCAAAGTCCAATTTAACCTGTCCACCCAAACAATTTCACCTATTCTAAAAAGCCCTAAATTAGCTAAACTAGACCCGGATTGGAATGCGGTCATATGTGAGGAGTTTAATGCATTAACGAAACAACATACTTGAGACTTGGTTCCTCGACCAGAGGGGGTAAATGTGATCCGTTGCATATGGCTTTTTCGTCACAAGTTCAGGGATAGTGGTGACTTAGAAAAATACAAGGCAAGACTAGTGGCAAATGGTACTAACCAGTAGGAGGGCATTGATTGCGGTGATATATTCAGTCCAGTTGTCAAACTGGCCACCATTCGCACAATTTTAAGCATTGCGATGGGAAAGAATTGGCCGATTCATCAGCTAGATGTGAAAAATGCATTTCTTCATGGGGATTTACGAGAAATTGTATACATGCACCAGCCGCCTGGTTTTATCCACCCAGCAGCCCCACAGTTTGTGTGTCATCTATGTAAGTCACTTTATGGCTTAAAACATGCCCCCAAAGCATGGTATGATCGATTTGCATAGTTTATTATACATCTTGGGTTTACATGCAGCAGATGTGATACCTCTCTCTTTACATTACATCGAGGTCGTGGTACTGCTTATTATTATATATGGATGACATTGTTCTTACTGCCTCTACTGCTGTGTTAAAAGTTGAGATTATTGCACGGCTCAAGTCTGAATTTGCCATAACTGATTTGGGAAAGTTGAGCTATTTTTTGGGGATCTCAGTCACTAGATCCGCCAGTTGTATGTTTCTTTGCCAGCGTAAGTATGCAGAGGAGATCGTGCACAGGGCTAAGATGGACAATTGCAAAATCATGTCCACTCCAGTTGATTCTAAATCCAAACTTAGTGCATTGGTCGGTACTCCAGTGACTGATCCTAATATGTATAGGAGTCTTGAAGGCGCACTTCAGTATCTCACCTTCACCAGGCCTGACATTGCCTATATTATCCAGCAGGTATGCTTGTTTATGCATGCCCCCAGGGTACCTCATTATACTGCCCTCAAACGTATCATTCGATATGTTAAGGGCACACTGGATTATGAACTACACTTATACCCCTCCGCATCGAACTCGCTATTATCCTACACAGATGCAGATTGGGCAGGTTGTCCAGACAATCGCCGCTCTACATCTGGCTACTGTGTGTTTTTGGGTGATAATCTCATCTCTTGGTTTGCCAAACGGCAAGCCACATTATCCCATTTGAGTGCAGAAGCTGAGTATAGAGGAGTTGCTAATGTTGTTGCTGAGATCTGTTTGGCTCCGAAACCTCCTCTTGGAGCTTTAGTGTCCTTTAAGTAAAGCGTCTCTGGTCTACTGTGATAACGTATCCGCCATATACCTGTCTCACAATCTGATTCAGCATCAGTGAACCAAGCATGTTGAGATGGACATCCACTTTGTTCATGAGAAGGTTGCTCTCAAGCATATTAAGGTATTGCACGTGCCTTCCTCATATCAATACGCGGATATTTTCACGAAGGGCCTCCCAACACAGTTGTTCCTTCCCGCTCCGACTGAGGGGGTGTGTAAACGTGTACAAGTATAACACTACAATCCCTACCTATAATTAGAATATATCCCATATATTGTAAATATATTTAGTGATAGATAATTATGATAAACTATGATTCCTCTTGTATTGTGACTAGGATTTCTCTTGTATTAGGATTGTATATTGTACACTATATATATTGGTATTAATGAGAAAGACTCCCCAAGGGAGATTAATATCATCTTACACTAATTGAAGTCATCTGATGATGAAGTTAAAATTGGATAAGTATTAGTACTTCGGAAGATTTTATAAGAAATATGTGATTACAGTGACAATATTATTTAATTTTCGTTATGATTAAATTTATTTATGTATATAATCACTAGTGGTAATATTTCTGTAGATCTATTATGATTACAATTAAAGATGTGTTAGAGAAAAATTCTCTACATCATATGTATGCCTCGATTTACTCCTGAAGTAGCAAGATCTTAAAGAAGTTCTAAGTTATTATTATTTGATATGTTTAAGTACGTTGAGATATGCTCTATTCCTGAAGAATAAGAACTTTTGATGAATGTTATAAGTACAAATCCACTCCCTGAAGTGAATGTAACAACATGAAGTAAAGCTTATATATACGGACGTGCGTTTGGTTGTGACGTTTGTTGGAAATTTGCCTTTGACGTGGGTTGTGTCCACCCATCTTTAATGACTTAAACACTATGGTTCCGCATATTGGAGTCTTTGGTTCTTCACATGTATATAATCTACTAAGTGAGTAGATGACCGTAGGGCCAAGGATCATCAAATTTCGTTAATAAATGAAAGAGATATTGATCCACTAAGCAAGGTGTTTGAGGCATGAAAATATAGTGTGGGACAAATCTACCACATCGGTGGGAAAACGAAGAATTGTTCTTTTTATAAGCCTCAAAATTGGATAAGGGTTTGGGACCCAAGGGGTAACCCATGTGTTTGAAGGGGGGGAGGACCTAGGTATGCTTGGGTTCAAGGCAAGCCCCACATGCCCGCCGCCGCCGCCAGCCCATCCCGTCTGGTCCGGGCCCAGGGCTCTGGTCTCGAGTCGCGGGCTTCTGGGCTGCTGGGCTGCTTCTGATATTATCTTTTGGACCTCAAACTACTTAATATTTACAGTTTGGTCCCTGGAGTTTCAGGAAAGACAATTGGGAAGATGCTCACGGCGGAAGGAAGGTAGTAAGTTTCTACCTCTTAGGCTGGTTTTGGAGCTTTGAATCTCCATTACTTGCCACTTAAATTCAACCATTATTTGGCTGATTGTAACCCCGCAATAAGTGTCATTACATGGCTATTGAAATCCATTAGTTGGCTAGTTGAGAGGTCATCCTCCTAAACACTATAAAGTGGAAACCTTATTCTAATTTTGAGGGAGACAGAAACAGTAGAGAGAAAGAAACGAACAGAAACTCTTCCTTTTCCTCTAAGTTTTCCATTCTTCAGCAAGTCGTTTCATGTTTGTTTTCTTCGTTAGAATCAAACTATTTGCTTTGTAGTGTTGATTAGTTGTTGTTTTATCTTGGGAGACTATTGCCCGCTAACGTAAAAGCATATATACGGGGCAATCTTGTCTTAAAGACAGAGAGTCATCTCTCGACTCAGCCGGTGGTGTTGTGATTATCTAATTGGTTGCTAAGTGTTTCAGGTGTGAACTTGAAACTCAAAGGACTCTAACCGTTCGGATTCTTAGCGATTCTACAAACCACAAGTGTAGCAGTTCATGTTTTTGTATTTCTAAATACAAGATCCATATTTGAAGTTCTAGTTTAAGATTAAAAGATTGAAAACTTCTTGTTGTAATATTTGTTGTTTATCCTTTTGAAGCACGTGTAATATTTATTTACTTTCCGTACTGCTTTATATCTAACAACGTTATAATGACTCACCTCCAGAAGAGGTAGAATAGTTGAGAAAATTATTTTAAATATTTTATGCTTTACTCCCGAAGTAGTAAACTCATAATTTTGCTCCCGAAGTAGCAAATTTTGAACTCTACTCCTGAAGTAGTAGAACTTGGAACTTTACTTCAAAGTAGTAGAACTTTGAACTCTACTCCCGAAGTAGTAGATTATTGAACTCTACTCTCGAAGTAGAGAAATTTTAAGTTTACTCCTGAAATAGTAAGACCTTGACATATACTCCTTGAGTAGTAAGACTCTGGAATTTACTCTTGAAGTAGTAACTCTGAAGTTTACTCTCGAAGTAGTAAATATGAAATTTACTCTTAAAGTGGTAAAACTTTGAACATTACTCTTGAATAACCTTGTAGCTTTGTAGGTTATAACAATGATTTAGTTGGTTATCAAAATCTAGCATGCTTACTTTTACTTTTTTCATTCAGAGGTAATCATGCGTACCAAGTCAAAAGATTATGCTACTGTTATAACTTGATGCATATGAAATAGTCACAGGATCTATGCTCAAAAGAATGACTAGTCACATAGCAATTATTTTTCATGAAATCATTTAAGATGTTCTAGCGGATATTGTTATGTCTACGATATATTTATGTTGGATAATTATTACCTCAATCTGATAAGCACCATATCTGTTCAAAGTGAAGTTATAATATTTTAAGATGCATGTCGTATTGCTAAGTGATAAAGTACCGACTAATTATCATATACGATGTGATAACATATTTATGGAAATAATGTACTTCTTAGTAGATTAAAAATTACTGAACATTTGATAATGATTGTGCCAATTGATTACAACTACAACAACCCTTTTGACAATAATTATTAGTTTGAGTCCTTTTTTGTTTTTTAGATATAAGGAGATATTTATGGATAGCCATTGAAATATATTACTAAATTATTATATTGATCATATAAGTAAATTGTTGTATCCTAATAGGACGTATCATGATATGTCAAAATTTGTTTAAAATGGATACAGAGAGTTGTTATATATTTAGTCATCACTTTGTATTTTCTGACAATCTACTTATTTTATTTTGTGCATGTCATTTCATTTGAATATATGGATAAGATATGAATAACTTTCAAAGCAAGTTTGGATTAGAATCGAATTATGCATTTATTATTTTTAAATATTCATTCGTACCGTTACCTTTCATGACATCAGAAGTGTCACAATAAACCAGAAGTTTATTGTACAAAATAGAATTCATGTTATAGTAAATCAGAAGTTTACTAAAACAAATAGCACATGACATGGTAAACATGAATTTTACTAGTACAACTAATTTTATCAATTGACGTGATAATTTTGATTGTCCTAATTTAAATCTGATGTGCTAAGTTTGTATTCGGAATATATTGAAGAACTAGAAGATTCTTCAAGAATTAATTTGTTTGTTCTCATGATAAGTTGATTACACTGACTAATGTTGGGATTGAATTTCCTAAATTCTGAAAAATATAAAAGGTGAATAAAGGTCCGTTCACCTGTTATGTGATGTCTTAAATAGATGCATCAATAAGACGGTCACATGTGCGTTTATTGTCAATTCGCAGTTTGACATATGCAAAATTGCTTGCTCAAAATAATTGAGTTGAGAGAACAATTTTAGATTATGTAATCAAGATAATTCATCTTGTTAATACTGATTTATATTCAAGCTTGTTTAGCATTGAATGCCTCCGACAAATAGCTAAACCATTGCAAATGAGAAAAAATCTTCATGTGTTGATTTGAAATAAAATATATTGCATACAACGATGTTTGTATGCTTCAGACTAATAAATTATGATAAATTCTCCCCTCATAATTGGTTCAAGGTCAGGAACCACATGTTTTCATCTAATAGTTTTGTTGTACGGTCTATGCTACCACGACGCACACAGATGGATTTCTCAAAGAAGGTGAAAATGTATGTTAGTTTTTCTAACATAAGGGTAGAGAGAATAAACATCTAAGAAATATATTGTGAATTATCACCAGTATGATCCTCGTTCAAACGATAATTCAAGTCAAATGCTAGAAGTATTTGCTGACCCAACTATTTCATATTCCAGCTGCAAGATGCTCCTAAATGTCCCTAAAGGACAGGGTTTACAACATGCGTGAAACATGATAGAAAAATAGATTTCAAACGCAATAATCCTTGAAAAAAAGGAGCAAATGATCAAAATGGTTATAATAATGAGGCAATGTGTTCTTGAAGAGCGTACGACATAACACTTCATAAAACCTCATACGAGGTTCAGGTACCTGAAAAAATAATGAAGTGATAAGATCTCAGTAAGTTGTGTCTAATTGCAAATCGATACAAAATGATATCTCATCGACGATATATTTGATACAATATAATGCTTAATATTGTATAATATTATAAGGATCTAGATGTAGGAATAATTACCAAGTAGATACATCTTGGTAAATTTACTGGACCTGCAGTCATGACATGAGAAGATGTCATGTAAATTAAATACTAAATGAAAATTGTCTCAGTCTATATGGCTCACGTGATAAAATTATATGAATTTTTTTTGAAGGATTCAATATACCTGAAGCATATACAAGTTATTGAAAAACTTTTTTGTAATCCATAAATGGATTAAATGAACTAAGGTTGATGTACTGAAATCACCTTAATAAATATTTATTGATGAGGGTTACAAAGATGACTATGTTTACCCTTATCCATTTATGATATTCAAAATCTTTCATAAGGTTGTGCAAGTTGCTGACTTGAATGTGATTGGAGATTTTGAAGAGTTCTCAAAAAGCAGTAGACTACCTGCTAAAAGAAGTTGAAATGACAAAATTAGATTGGTCTTGAAGTACCATATATTTGTTCAATTGATGCATTTATTTATCTTGCTATAACTATGAGCATGATATAATTTCTTCTTTACACAGAGATACTGAAATAAGATCAATTGCATATTGTCGAATTGATAAGAGAATATTTCCAAAATTAGGGGGAGAGAACAATGAAATAAAAAGGGAAATTTTGTGGAAAAATCCATCATCATCTCATCTTGATCAATGTGCTTCTATTAGTAAGCAAGAGGTCCAAAAGATTATTCACTTGCAGAAAATAGCAAATCAAATGCCAGACTCATTTACAGATTCGAAAAGAATTACCGAATCACATATCCCTGCAGAGAATGTCCCAATTCGGATTGATGTCCCTGTAGGACCATCTACTAGTGTCATAGCAAATGAGTCCAAAAGCACGCCTGAAGCGTGATAGACCATTGGGTTCTAAGGATTGAAATCCTAAAAAAGAAAAATAAATGGTCAAGATGACACTAAGAAAGAATCTCATAAAGAAATGAAAGATTTGATCAATCCTGATATTCTTGAAGAAATCAATGATCCGCAAACTCAAGAAACTTAAGAAATATCAATAAATTCAATTGATGTTATGACTATTTGAATCGCTTGGAAGTAAATGTGGTTTGAAATACCCACAACCTTATATGAAGATAATGCAAGCATGCATTGCTCAATTGAAGGGAGGATTCATAAAATGAGATAGGACAAAAGCACATTTCACCAAAGTTGTTCTTCACACATGAGCTCCAAAATAATGGTGATATCAACATGAAACAGATTCATTCAAATGATAATATGACTGATTTATTCACTAAGTCTCTACCAACTGCAACTTTCGAGAAGATGATGCACAAGATTGGAATACGAAGACTCAAGCATTTGGACTGAAGTTCTCATCAGGGAGAGTTAATACATGTTGTACTCTTTTTTCCATATAAGGTTTTGTCCCGCTTGGTTTTCCTTGTAAGGTTTTTAATGAGGCAACCAAAATGTGTATTATTAGAAATGTGTACTCTTTTTTCTTCACGATAATTTTTTCCAATGGGTTTTCTAGTAAGGTTTTAATGAGACATATTATCTATCAAAATAGACATCCACGGGGGAGTGTTATGGATATTATCATATATTGTGGATGTCTATCTTTAGGAGAAATACTAGGGCTAATAACTTTGGGACCAAGTCAATTCTCTCCTATAAATAGTGATGTTCCACTCATTGTATTTCATCCCTCAAGAGAAATAAAGAACTATCCTCCCTTTCTCCACAATATTCTTGTTATAGTTTTGTTCTAGTTTTATTATTTTATAACAATCTGTCTTTTCTAAAAATAGTAAAATAAGGTATTCTCTCCGTCTAAAATACTTATGGTATTTTTTTATTTACACACTTCTTAAAATTATTAATTAGGAGATGTGTTTGACTATTTTAGTCCTTACTTATGTCTTAAGATATAATCTCTCTTAATTAAATATATACAAACAACAATATATTCAGTGTAATCTCACAAGTGTGTTCAGGGGATGGTACTACCTTTGCATGAGAGGTTGTTTCCGACTAAGCTTCAACTCAAAAGAAATAACAAATGTACAAAAAAATATCAATACATATTTGCAAAAAAAACTCTCCGACTACCTAAATCATACAACCAAAAGTAGACAACACTCTATTACCTGTTAACCTTATACCCTGATTCTCGACCTCTATCCCTTTCTATCCAAGGTTATGTCCTCGGGCAACTGGAATTGTGTCATGTCATATACTAATTAATCATATTCGACCAGTTCTTTTTCGGCCTACCTCTACCTCTCCTAACTTCTCCTATAGCCAACTTTCACACCTCCTCACTGGTGCATTCTCACACATTCTCTTCATATGTCTGAACCATCTCAATTTCGTTTAATTCCTTCATCTTGTCCACTAATTGAGGTCACTCCCATTTTGTCATGTATAGCTTTGTTCTTAATCATATCCCTCCTACTATGCTCACATATCCATCTGAGCATCCTCATCTCCGCTACATTGGGCATTCTTGAATGGCCAACACTTTGTTTATACAATAGTGTTGATCTAACAACCACTCTGTAAAACTTACATTTAAAAGCCTTGGCAACACATTCTTATCGCATAGTACCCAAGATGCGATCCTCTATTTCATCCAATACGATGTGCAACATCATCATCAATCTCTCCATCTCCCTAGATTATAGACCCAAGATACTTGAAGTTTTGTGTCTTAGGTATGACTAGTGCGGCCAGATAACGGGAGCCCTACCGATCATCAAAGGAAAGGTGCCAAAAAGTATGAAAATGTCATGCCCCGAACCATGGCCTGGGCGGAAAACGATACTCGGTATCTTGCTGCATATGATCGGGTGAATCACATGGCTTGTTGTCAATATGGGCATCAAAATATGCTAAAGAAATGATTTAAACATTTAATACATGGTATTGAAATAACAATCTGAAAATATAATAGCGGAAACATCTGAGTAAAATATGATAAGTCTAAAAATACTGATGACATGATACTAAACTAGTCTATGAAACCTCTAAAACATGAGTCTGCAAAATTGTTTACCAGGACAAGGCCCTGGCATACCTCTGCTAATAAAATATAATCATAAAATAATTAGACTAGCACCCCGAATGAGATGGAGCTCACTGAAATAGCTAATAGTGAAGCAGTCCTACTAAACAGATATGTCTCCCTAAAACTCAACACTTGTATTGTGAAGTGCAGGCCCCATGTAAAGGGACGTTAGTACATTTGAATTGTACCGTATGTAAAGAAATTGAAAGAATAAGCAGGCACATGAAATAATAGGAACATGAACTGAAACTAAAAACTGAAAACATGAATATGAACATGAGTATAATAATTTGAATAAAAATCTAAAAATTGCATATTTGTATATATTTGTACATCTGTGGGAGAGTATTAGCAAAACCGACATGAACCACCACACGTGAATGTGCAGTCTGATCTTTGCTCGATCAGCTAAGTCATCTCATACTTTATCGGAGTACGATACATGAACATGAATATGATGGATCCAATAAATAATCTGAAGGTATCGTCCTCTGGCGGAGCGACCCTTATACTACGTTGGCATATGTAGTTTCAGGCTATTTGAGCCTTCACGGTAATCTGTGCAACTCCCAAAATATGTACTTAAAAGTAGTTGGCTTGAAAACCCATGAATTGGATGAAATAACTTGAAATCATAACTTGTGAATTTATAATTTATCATGTGAAAAAATACATAGTATAACTTGTCTAAATCATGAGAAACATATATGACTTCATGAAATTGAGTGATAATAATCATAACTTATATTTAAGAACTCATGGAAATTAAAATATGAGTTTATGAATTACGGACGAATTCATGACAGTCACAATATCATATCATGAATGTAAGTAATGAAGCCAATACATAATATGGAATATAATTATACACGTATAGAACAGTTATCATGAACTTGAATAAAACTCTAGGTTATTAAAATTCATGATTTCATGGATAAATGTGGCGTGGGGAAGAACAATGACGTTTTCACACGTATATAGAAGCTCTACATACCTTAATTGCTCCAAAACTTGTCTTAAAAATCTGAACTTGAAAGAAGGAACCAAAAAACTTGAACTTTAATTCCTCGAGTTGGGTTTTCTTGAAAACCCTAGGTTAGAAATAGTGAATTTCACTTAGGAATTGAAAGTAATCGATTAACATAGCATGGAAATACATGGAATTGACTTACATTGGTGTAGGAGATGGTTGGGAAGATAGAACCTTCGTTCTAGGGCTTGGGAATTGTGAAAACTAATTTTTAGATTGAAGTCTCGAATTTATATTGTTTGCTGTCGGAAGAAATCGACGGTCTGTTGAATTTTTGACGGTTTGAGTCTGGGCTGTTGATATTTTGACGTTCCGTCAATAATTGTACGGTCCGTTGAATTGGACCGTACTATTATTTCTGAGAAATTTCAGAGAGTTATAAAACTGGAGTTTTGGGATGGTGGAGATTGACAGGCCATCAATAATTTGATGGTCCATAGAATTTACAGTCTAGCCGTCAATTTCACTTTTGAAATTGGTTTGATGGGCTGTAAAATATTTTATGGTCCGTATAATTTATAGTATGGCCATTAATTTCAAAAGTGAAATTTACTGTTTGTTTGATGGACTGTAAAATATTTTATGGTCTGTATAATTTACAGTCTGGCCATTAATTTCAAAAGTGAAATTGATGGTTCATTTGACGGGCCGTAAAATATTTTACAATCCGTATAATCTGCCGTCAAATTCCATCTGCAGAACTGAACCTAGTTTTTCAACTTAAACTCTCCGTTTGGGTTTCCTACACTCGTGGATCATGAACAATGCTTAGTTTGAAGGTACGAGGTGTTACAATATCTCCCATTTGGGATCATTTGTCCTCGAATGATGGGTCATGGTTAAGAGTGAGACTGGACATAGCATGAGTACATGAACATGAAGAAACATGACATGGAACATGAGACTAAGTGACATGAAAACATGAACATAGGACATAAGTACTGAATATATGAATGTGAAACATGAGACATCGATACGCAAGAGATATGACATGAATTTTGAGGGTATTTACCTTGTTCATTTTCTTGCTCCTCGAATAAATGCGGATATCTGAACTTCATGTCTTCTTCGGCTTACCATATAGCCTCCTCAACATTCTGACTTCTCCACAACACTTTCACTGAGGCAACTTCCTTAGTTCTCAACTTTCGAATCTGATGATCCAAAATAGCTACGAGAAGCTCCCCATAGGTCAAATCATCCTTAACTAAAATGGAGTCGATAGGAACAACCAACGACGGGTCTCCCACACACTTTCTCAATATGGACACATGAAGCACTGGATGCACAATAACTAAGTCTTGTAGCAATTCAAGTTCATAAGCCACTTGGCCAACTCTCCTTAAAATCATGTAATGTACGATATATCTTGGATTGAGCTTCCTTTTCTTTTCAAACCTCACGATACCTTTCATGGGTGAAATTTTCAGAAATAACTAATAATCAACTTGGAACTCTAAATCTCTATGCCTCATATCTGAATAGGACTTCTGGCTACTCTGAGCTATTTTCAAATGCTCTTGAATCACTTTCACTTTCTCCATGGCCTGATGGGCCAAGTCTAGCCCTAACAACTCTGCTTCACCAACTTTGAACTAACCAATTAGTGACCTACACCTTCGCTCATACAGAGCTTCGAACGGTGACATCTGGATGTTAGCATGATAATTGTTATTATAAGCAAACTCAATGAGAGGCAAATGGTCATCCCAATTACCTTTAAAATAGAGAACACACGCCCTCAACATATCTTCAAGGGTCTGAATAGTATGTTCTACCTGGATATCTGTCTAGGGTGAAAAGTTGTGCTGAGATTTACCATGGTACCCAATCCTCTCTGGAAAGACTTTCAAAAGTGAGTTGTGAACTGAGCATCGTGATCTAAAATGATGGACACTCGGGTCCCATGAATTCTGACAATTTCTCGAATATACAACTTAGCATAATCCTCTGTTGAATATGTGGTTTACTGATAAAAAATGAGTTGATTTAGTCAGTCGGTCCATTAGCACCCAAATTGAATCATGTCTTTCGGCTGAGCGAGGTAAACCTGTTATGAAATCTATATTTATTATCTCTCATTTATAAACAAGAATATCAATATTATGTGTCAACCCACCAGGCCTCTAATGCACATCTTTCACCTGTCGACAATTTAAACACTTGGCTACAAAGTCTGCCACATTCCTCTTCATATCGTTCCACCAATAAATTTCTTTAAGATCATGATACATCTTGGTAGAACCTGGGTGAATAGAATATCTGGAATTATGTGCTTCTGCCATGATTCGCTCTTTAAGTCTATCCACATTTGGAACACATAATCTGCCTCGGTACCTCAATGTACTATCATCTCCCATTTGTTCAAACACCGTAGTCTTATGCTTTTGAATCCCTTCTTTCAACTACAACAAGTAGGGATCACTAAATTGTTTCTCCTTTACCTCGGCTACTAAGGAAGATTCAGACTTTTTCTGAACAATAACAATACCATCTTCGGAGTCCAGGAGTCGAACTCCTGGATTGGCTAGTCGATGAATCTCATTCATCAATATTTTCTTACATTCCTAAACATGAGCTAAACTTCATATGGATCGTCGACTAAGAGCATTGGCTACCACATTCACTTTCCTTATCCTTTATCAATTCGAGCCATCTCCTCTGCCTGAGATTCAACTCCCGCTGCTTGAAAATGTACTAAAGGCTCTTGTGATCTGTGAATATATCAATGTGAACTACATACAAGTAGTGACGCCATATCTTGAGTGCAAAAATCACGGCTACCAGTTCTAGATCATGAGTCGGATAATTCTTTTCATGAGGTTTAAGCTGTCTGGATGCATACGTTATAACCTTACCATGCTGCATTAAAACACACCCAAGACCAACTCATGAAGTATCACAATATACAACGAACCCATCGGTCCCTTCTGGCAAAGTTAACACTGGAGCGGAAGTCAGTCTCATCTTCAATTCTACGAAACTACGCTCACATGCATCTGACCACTGAAATTTGACTTTATTTTGATTTAATCTAGTCAATGGAGTTGCAATTGAGGAAAACCCTCTATGAATCGTCTGTAATATCCTGCCAGACCCAAGAAACTCTGAATATCTGAAGCAGAAGTGAGTCTGGGTCAATTCTTAACATCATCAATTTTTTGAAAGTCAACCCAGACGCCCTAGCCTGAAATCACATAGCCTGAGAAGCCACTGCCTTTAGCCAAAATTCATACTTGGAAAATTTTGCATAAAAGCTCGCGGTCCTAAAGTGTCTGCAATACAATTCTGAGATATTCTGCATGATCAGCCTCACTACGGGAATAGACTAAGATATCATCAATGAAGACAATGACGAGAAAATCAAGATAAGGCTTACAGACCCTGTTCATAAGATCCATAAAAGCAGCTGAGACATTCGTTAATCTAAACGACATGACACAAAATTCAAAATGACCATAACGAGTTCTGAAGGCGGTTTTTGGAATATCAACTTCCTTAACCTTAAGCTAATGGTACCCTGTTCTGATGTCAATGTTGGAATTACACTGAGCACCTTGGAGTTGATCGAATAAATCATCGATTTTGGGAATAGGATATTTGTTCTTAATGGTAACCTTGTTCAACTGCCGGTAGTCAATACACATACGTAGAGACCCATATTTCTTTCGAACAAATAGAACTGGTGCACCCCATGGTGAGACACTTGGTCTAATAAATCCCTTATCAAGGAGATCTTTCAACTGGGCCTTTAACTCTATTAACTATGCTGGAGCCATTCTGTATGTCGGAATAGATATCGGCTTGGTTTCGAGAAGTAGGTCGATTTCGAACTCAATCTCCCTATTGGGAGAAACTCCGGGAAGATCTTCAGGAAAGACTTCTGAAAACGCATTGACAACTGGCACTGACTGGAGAGTTGGGGTCTGGGTATCTGCATCCCTAATCCGAACTAGATGATAAATATACCCATTGGATATCATCTTGCTGGCCTTAAGATAGGAAATAAATCTACCCATAGGTGCTACTGAATCACCCTTACACTCTATCACTGGCTCACCTAGAAATTTGAACTTTATAATTTTGGTACTACAACCCATTATGGCATAGCATGACGACAACCAATTCATACTCATGATTACATTGAAGTCTATAATTTCTAACTTTATTAAATCGATTATGGTAATGTGGTGATATATTTTAACTGGACAACCCCTATATACCCTCCTGGATATAACTGACTCACCAACTGGGGTGGATACTTCGAAGGGTTCATGTTACTTTCCTGGTTCTATCCTAAATTTTTTAGCAACAAAAGGGGTTATAAATGACAGAGTGGATTCAGGATCCGTAAGGGCATAAACATCAAAAGTGAAGACGGTTAATATACATATGACCACATCTGCATGGGCATCTGTATCCTGACGACCTGATAATGCATACAAATGGTTTAGATCTCATCTGTATTACCGGACTTAACTAGACCACTCCCTGATTGGGCCTAGGAATTACACGGGATTGTAGAATTTACGGACTAAGCTACATCATATCTTGTACCCTATCACGCTGCTGGGCAGTCTCACTGAAAAGAACCTAACAGGAGAACCCTAAAATAGACATCCATACCCAGGTGACACTCCCCTGGGTGCCTCTTACCATACTTAGCACAAACTGGGTTACTGAAAGAACTTTGACCCACTCTGGCCTGTGACTGGGAGCCTGATGCTCTGAAGTTTTGCTTCATGTTATCATTCCTGAACTTTGGGGATGGGGCACTAGCTGAAGATGGAGCAGGTCCGGATGGCCTGTTCTTGAAGTATTATCTGCCTCCCCCTCCCCCATGACTGAAGTGGACTGAAGACTTGGCTCTATTATTAAACTCCATGTCCTTCTCTTTCTGCAAGGCTTCCTCTTTCTTTAACCTACTCTCATTACCATGTACAAAAGTAACCATCTTTGTAATAGTTATCTTCATATTTTGAGCTGTGATATTAGCTACATCGTACAAATGGAGATCAAGACCATACACAAAACGTTTAACTATGGCCCTCATGTTTGGAACCATATGCGGAGCATACTTTGCCAAAGAGACAAACTGATGGTAGTACTTCTGCACACCCCTGTCGTTCTGCTTAAGCTTTTCAAATTCCACAGTCTTTGCCTCTCTAACCTTTATTAGCAAAAAGTGTTCAATGAAGGTATCTGCAAACTCATCCCAAGTCGTTGGAAAAGAATCCTCCCCACGGGACTGCTCACATGACTCATACCAGAGGTTGGCAACATCCTGCAACTAATAAGATCTAAACTTTGCTGCCTCTACCTCATTAACATGCATAACACAGAAGATTTTCTGAAGCCCAATAATGAAATTCTGAGGATTCTCGGTCTTACTTGACCTTGTGAAGACCGGAGGGTCCATACGAAGAAACTCACGAGTCCTGAAACTGCATGACTCCCCATTAGTTCCCGTACTTGAAGTCGTTCCTTGTCATTGGGCTTGTGAATCCACAAGTTGGGTGAGCAACTGAATGGCTCCCCTAACATCTGAATCAGAAGAATTGGGCGATGAAATTAGGATCTCCACAGACCTTGTGGTATTGGGTGGGGGCGCTATACCCAAATTGGCTCCCTAAGCCTGAACATCCTTTTCATGAGCAGCATTAGTAGCAGCCCTCTTGCTGGTAGCCGATTTTCTCTTCGCAGACATTTTTTTCTAAAATACGTAATACGCACGAGTTAGAAGGATATCCTGAAGGTATAACTCTAACTGCCCGATTTAGGGTATGAAAGAAGTGATACAATCCTAGATGTCTTGGTTGTCAACTATTTATGTGTGGTGCCCTCACACACATAAAAGTTACCCCACTGGACACAGTTTCATACACTTCCTAAGATACTTGAACCTAATACTCTGATACCAAGCTTTGTCACTCCCCGAACAATGGTCTGGGTGGAACACGACACTCGGTGCCTTGATGTATGTGACCAAGCGAACCGCATAGCTTGTTGTCAACGTGGGCATTAAAACATGCTAAAGAAATTATTTAAAACATGGTATTGAAAGAACAATCTGAAAATATAATAGCAGAATCATCTGAGTGAAACATGATAAGTCTAAAAAGTACTGCTGACATGACTAATATGACATGATACTTGACTAGTCTATGAAATCTCTAAAATATGAGTCTGCAAAACTGTTTACCATGACAAGGCCATGGCATACCTATGCTAAAATATAATCATAAAATAACTAAACTGGCACTCCGAATGAGATGGGGCTCACTGAAATAGCTGATGTTGAAGCAGTCCTACTGAACAGATCCGTCTTCCTGAAACTCAATACCTGGACCATAAAGTGCAGGCCCCATGCAAAGGAACGTTAGTACATTTGAATTGTACCGTATGTAAAGCAACTGAAAGAATAAGCAGACACATGAAATAATAGGAATATGAACTGAAATTGAAAACTGAAAACATGAACATGAACATGAACATGAACATGAACATGAACATGAGTATAATAACATGAGTAAAAATCTGAAAACTATATATATGTGTATATATATATAGAGGGAGCATTAGCAAAACCGACATGAACCACCACGCGTGAACATGAAGTCTGATCTCTACCCGGTCAGCTAAGCAATCTCGTACTTTGTCGGAGTACGAGACATGAATATGAACATGATGGATCCAATAAATAATCTGAAGGTATCATCATCTGGCGGAGCGACCCTTATCCTACGTTGGCATACGTAGTTTCAAGCTATCTGAGCCTTCTAGGTAATCTGTGTAACTCTCAAAATATGTACTTTAAAATAGTTGGCTTGAAAGCCCATGAATACATGAAATAACTTGAAATCATAATTTGTAAATTTATAATTTAGCATGTGAAGAAATACATAGTATAACTTGTCTAAATTATGAGAAACATATATGACCTCATAAAATTGAGTGATAATGATCATAACTTATATTTAAGAACTCATGGAAATCAAAACATAGATTTATGGATTACGAATGGGTTCATGACAGTCACAATATCATATCATGAATGTAAGTAACGAAGCCAAAACAAGACATAACGTGGAATATAATTATACACGTATAGAAGGGTTATCATGAACTTGAATAGAATCCTAGGTTATGAAAATTCATGGTTTCATGGATAACTGTGGCGTGGAGAAGAATAATGATGTTCCCACACGTAGATAAAAGCTCTACATATCTTAATCGCTCCAAAACTTGTCTTAATAATCCGAACTTGGAATAAGAAACCAAAAAGGTTGAACTTTAATTCCTTGAATTGAGTTTTCTTGAAAACACTAGGTTAGAAATAGTGAATTTTGCTTAGGAATAGATAGTAATCAATTAGAATCGCATTGAAATACATGGAAAGGACTTACCATGGTGTAGGAGATGGTTGGGAAGAGAGAACCTTCGTTCTAGGACTTGAAAATTGTGAAAACTGATTTTTAGAATGAAGTCTCAAATTTATATTGTTTACTATCGGAAGAAATCGACGGTTCGTTGAATTTTTGAAGGTTTGAGTCTGGTGCGTCGATATTTTGATGGTTCGTCAATAATTGTACGACCCGTCGAATTGGACCGTACTATTATTTTAGAGAAATTTCAGAGAATTATAAAACTAGAGTTCAAGGATGGTGGAGATTGACGAGTCATCAATAATTTGACGGTCCATAGAATTTACAGTCCGACCGTCAATTTCAAAAGTGAAATTAACGGTTTGTTTGATCGGCCGTAAAATATTTACGATCTATATAATTTACAGTCTAGCCGTCAATTTTAAAAGTGAAATTGACGGTTCATTTGACGAGCCGTAAAATATTTTACAGTTCGTATAATCTGTCATTAAATTCTATCTGCAGAACTGAACCTGATTTTTCAACTTAAACTCCCCGTTTTGGTTTCCTATACTCGTGGATCATGAACAAGACTTAGTTTGAAAGTACGAAGTGTTACAGGAAAGTTGTCATTCAAATAAAGTGTGGCCTCAGCATTGATCTCAAAGAGATCCAAAATGTCAGACGTACCAAAGTACTTTAGGACCACAGATCCATTGGAGCACATCTCAGCCTATGAGACCGGCATTGCTGAAAATGACTTGCTATCAGAGAAGATCGAGTTCGTCATGCTTAAGAACTTTAGCCAAACGCTCACAAAGGGAGCTCTTACTTGATATACTCTTTTACCTAAAAACTCTATTGACTCTTTGCTATGCTTCTAGATCTTTTCGCAAAGGCTAATGTGGAGCCCAAAAGGTCAAAACCTAGAAGCAGGACATTTTCAAAATAAAGCACCATAAAGGAGAAACACTACAGAGCTTCGTAGAGAGATTTCAGCGGGAAGGATGATGTTGCCGACAATCCTAGAAGATTGAGTTGCAGCTGCATTCACTCATGGCCTGAATGCGAACAACTCCGGTGCTTTGTGGAAGATGGAAGAAAGCTTGAGGGAGTTCCCAGCCAAAACCTGAAATGAAGTAAATCACTGATACACGGCCAAAATGATGAGTTAAAGGCTCGACACCGATTGAAATAAAAGGTCATTTCCAAAAGAGGACCAAGAACATTGTCAATTTCGGGCAAAGGAACCTGCGAAATTGGACATGGTCCAAGGATAACCGGGTCTCATAAGAAAAGAGGTCACCGGAACCTTTAGGTCAGCACCAAGTGACCCCCCCCCCCCCCGAAATTATGGGAGTACAGTTTCAACATCGAACCTACATATCTCGTCATGGCCATGAGAGGTATCAAAGAGGCCAGGTTCCCCAATAAACTATTTTCTACCATGTTAGGACATATATTGACCTATGTTGTGACTTCCCCAGCACCCATGGGCATATGAAGTGGGTACTGAAGGTGTTTGGAGGAGGTGGCCACAGAGTATTACACAATAAGTCTGCCCCACATTCTCTAGCTCCTGCCTTAATGATGACAATCATGTTTGGGCCATTCATCCCCACACACTTAACTTTCATGGAAAACGTCTTTACCCTTTTCCCCATCACCTTCTTTCCCAATAACCCACCCCCCTCTCTCTCCCTCATCTCTTCTTGCGCACCACAATCTCACCCTCTTGAACCTACCCCCCTTTTCCTCCCCTATCGCCTTTTGTAACACCTCTATCTCATTTTGCCTCTAGTTCATTATCAATTACCAATCTAGGACTTTATCCTCCTTCCCTTCAAAAGTACTCCCAAAAATTCTCAGAACCTTTTAAGTATTTCTCCCTTTACTCAACTGAACGAACCCACTCCCTTCTTCAATAATTGCTAAAGGATGACCATCCTCCTCAATAACCACTTTTTCTGCCCTTTCTGCACAGCAGAGTCAAAATACTAGCATTTTTCAGCTCCAGGAGCAAACCAGTCCCTCAGATAGATTTTGGGTTTGGAGATGCTGGCAACAGTTTTTTCTCTTTCCAAGGAAATTCCCAGCATTCAGACCCTCCCGAGGGCATAAGAACACGAAGGATTTTCTTCATTTTCCAATGAGAAAAATAGCTTATTTCAAGTATTAACTGTGGGCAAGCTCTTTAGATAGTAAATATCAGACAACGACTGTGGGGTCTGGGGAGAGTGGGGAGAGTAGAGTGTACGCAAACCTTACCTCTACCTTGGTAAGTAGAGAGGTTGTTTCTGAAAGACCCTTGGCTCAAGACAAAGCATATGCACAAGCAAAGCAAGAGAAACGGTCAGACCCGGACAAAAAATTTAAAGCAATATGAAAATGAAAGTAACAAAAGCGAATAAGCCATGATAAAGCATTCTAAAAAAGAAAGCAGTAACTAACGCATGTAAATAAGATAAATAGAGTACACGAAAGAACATACAACAGCAGAAATCAAAGGACAAGGACTATAAAACAAGACTGCCTACTAGTATGATAGGCTAAGCATGGCTACAATAATAACACTACAACTACTAGTATGTAAGCGTAAGTAGGACTACACTCAACTACCTACTACACTTCTACCTTAATCCGGGTCCTCCACAACCCCCTAAGGTCATGTCCTCAGTAAGTTGCACCTGCGTCATATCCCGTCTAATCACCTCTCCCCAATACTTCTTCGGCATACCTCTACCCCTCTTAAACTCGTCCATAGCCAACCTCTCACACCATATCTCGTAAGTATGGCTTAGCAGCTTGATATCCCTATAGTTGTTGCAACTCTGAATATCACCTTTGTTCTTATACAAAGGAATCATTGTACTCTACCTCCATTCTTCGGGCATTCTTGCCATCTTAAAAATGACATTAAACAACTCCGTCAGCCACTCCAAACCTGCCCTGCCTGCGCTCTTCCAAAATTCAACTAGGATCTCATCGGACTCGGTCGCTCGTCCCCTACGCATCCTGCGAACAACATCCTTAACCTCCTCAACCTTAATACTTCTACAATATCCAAAGTCCCGGTACCTTCCGGATTTCTCCAGATCTCCCAGCACAATGTCTTTATCTCCTTCTTCGTTCAAGAGTTTATGGTAGTAAGATTGTCACCTCCGTCTAATACGCGCGTCCTCCACCGGTATTTTGTCGTCTTCGACCTTGATGCACCTCACGTGATCCATGTCACGAATCCTTCTCTCCCTCATCTTGGCTAGCCTGTACAACTTCTTATCCCCGCATTTTTTCTCTAATTCCAAATACAAGCGTTCAAAAGTTGTCGTTTTCGCCGCCATAACCGCTAGTTTTGCCTCCTTCCTCACCATCTTATATAACTCTCTATTCGTCCACTTCTCCACCTCATCCTTGCTTTCTACCAATTTTGCATACACCACTTTCTTTGCTTCCATTCTCTTGAACTTTACCAGTCCCCTTGATGCCCACCACGGCTACCCCGCGAGACCCCTAGCACTTCTCTAGCTACCTTCCGAATGCAACTGACCATCATGTCTCACATACAGGTCGCATCCCCACTACTCCCCCAAGCCCCCTGGCCATCAACCTCTCCCCCATCTCCTTTGCACTATCCATGGTCAAACTTTCCCATTTGATTCTTAGTCTGTCATCCACAACCCTCTACTTCTTCTCCATCTGGATCTCCAAATCCATCACCAAAAGCTTATGTCGGATTGTAAGATACTCACTCGGAATAACCTTGTAGTCTTTACAAAGACTGTTGTCAACCTTCCCAAGGAGCAAAAAGTCTATCTGAGTCTTGGCCACCGAACTACGAAAAGTCACCAAATGCTCCTCCTTCTTCAGAAACCTCGAATTGGCTATCACCATCCCAAAAGCTCTAGCGAACTCCAAAAGTTAGACGCCTCCCCCGTTCCTGTCCCAGAGGCCAAAACCTCCCTGCACGTCCTCATAACCCCCCGAAAGTGACCCGATATGTCTATTGAAATTCCCTCCTACAAATAACTTCTCAGTGGGTGGCATACCTCCTACCACCTCGTCCAAATCCTCCCAAAAAGCGCCTCTTCTCCTCCTCGTCCAAGCCCGTATGCGGCGCGTAAGCACTAATAATGTTCATAGTGAACCCTCCAACTACCAACTTAATCGTCATCATCATGTCATTGACCCTCCTAACCTCTACCACATGATTCCTTAGCTCGTTGTCTACCAAAATTCCTACCCCATTCATATACCTCGACCTACCCGAGAATCATAACTTATACTCATCCACATCCTTAGCCTTAGGTCCTACCCATTTGGTCTCCTGGACATATGCTATATTAATTCTCCTCTTCTTAAAAATCTTAACTAGCTCTATGGACTTCCCCGTTAAAAGTCTCAATGTTCCAAGACCCTATTCTCAGCCTAGCATCTCCCTTACCCCCACTTACCCCTCTAACCCTCACCCCTGTCCCCGACCGAGAACATGACCCTAGTCTACCATCATTCACCAAAGCCAATAGACCAAAAATATAAAAATACTAGTCAAATATAAGCTAATCAAAGGTTTATACTACAACAAGCAGGACTCAATACTAAAGCACAAGTTAGCAGGAATCTAGAGGCAAGTCGGATACTACGACAAGAATGATATATCTAAAGGCAAGAAGAATAAGGCAAGAATGTGAAGTCAAGATTCAATAAAGCGGAAGAGGCAAAGTTTAACTACAAGGATAACAGACAGAATGAATACAGGTCCAGGTGGATAGCACCTGTTCGCCACTGGAAAAATTGAGTACTTGCGCAGCCTGACCGGAAACCTACTGGAGTGGAGGTTTCCGGTTAGGGAGAAAGGAAGCGAAAAGCAAAGAAAAGAGAGGAGAGGAGAGAAGCGGGAAGATCTGGCCGAAAAATGTACTGTTCATCGAAGAGATATGGCCGGAATGAAGTCGTCGGCGATAGGGAAAGAGGAGATGAAAAAACGTACCTGGTCGGAGCAGCGGCGGCTAGTGCCTGGTCGCCGGCCGGAGGACGGAGTGGAGCCCAAAACTGGGTCACCGTCGAGGAAGGGGGTAGGGGGTGGGGTGGGGGAGTTGTTATTCTTACCGTTGGGGCAGAAGAGAGGAAGAGAGAGGAGAGAGAAAATCAGCCCATTTGTATCCGCGAATTTGTAAAAAAGTGTGTGATTGTTCCTCTTTTCAAATAACAATAATTTCCAGTAAGAATCTGCAGGATTTAATCAAGAATGTGAAGGTAAGGAATCCTCAAACTGGATAGGGAACATAGACATCACCTAGATAGTAAATATCATCAGGACACAGAAAGCAGGCAAGTGGAAGTTAGACCCACAACTCAGCTTCCATGCAAACAATGTGCTGCACAGTGCCAATGGTCCATGAAACATATATCCATCCTTGCATATATCTAATACCTCACAGAGATAATGCTTCAATAATAAGTCGGCAATGAGTCAGATCAAGGTCATCAACAGCTAGTTGCAGGGAAAACACCAAGAATCCCAAGTGGAGAACAGATACGACAGAACTACAGAAATATAATAACTAACATATTCTATTGCAGAATAAGTCAAGGAATCACCTGAATTTGAAAAAACCCACAGGCCGCATTCCCAAAATTAAAAAGTTAAAAACGAAAGAAAAATGCTCACACACTGACACACAAACCCTTGCACATGAATCTACAAAAAAAAGATTCTGAAGTAAAGCATTGTTGAGAAAAGGTCATACCTCAAAAGCTTGGCTGACGCTAAAATCGCAAATCTTCACCCTGCCAGAGGCAGTAACTAAAAGATTGTCTGGATTAATATCCCCATGGATTATATTCTGTTCAAGAGCAGAAAAAACATAGATGTTAAACTACATAAAGCACATAAACGAGATCTATCAATGACATATAGGTGTCTGCTAAGCCTTAAAGTTACTGATGCGTGATTTAAAGAATCTAAGGAAAGTGCATGCGTCATATGGTTTCAACTCTGATGTTGACATTTAACATGGTAATCATATCAATAAACCCTGCAGGAAAAAAGTGACCCTTCACTTGGTTCCTTGACTTCCTTATACCTTAAGTTAAAGGACTGCCCTTTTGCAATGAATCTCATAGGCACCTTATCACATGCTTACAACTAGCTGAATAAACAACTTCTAAAACGAACAATGTTATGTTAGTCTTGACAAGTGAAAAGAATCATCACGATTCAGGTCAAACTAGCTACCTTCCCTAGAAACAGGGAACAAGGAGGGAAGAAGGCCCCAAAAAAGAGTAAAAGGCCAGAGGAGAGACTAATCCTACTTGAAAAATCCCAACAACAGCTACTACTACAACACCTCAATTTCAAGGTAGTAGGTGTCAGCCATATGAAACCCCACTAACCATGTCGGTCCATTTAGCCTCGCAACAATTGAATATTTGAAGATTTAGGCTTTCTAGCACTAAGGTTCTGTACAATTTCCACATAAATACAAATCCCAAACAAGACCAAAAGACTCGTACCAAACTAAACCTTGATCACAGATACCTCAACTTTACTCTTCTTATGTTGGCTAGAGTTCCAGGCATATACTCAAGTCTTACTGTTTATCCTAAAACCTTTACTCTATAGAGTGTTTCTCCTTAATTCAAGCTTTTGGTTGACAGTTTTACCAGTTTTATCAAAACCCAAACAACCTACAAAATTAAAGGTTAAGCAATACATTTTTCAATCAAATTGAAGTAGAGCATGGACTTGTCCATAAAGATTAGCTTACCAATTCCGTACTCCATGATTCTAAGTATTTATTTAAGGAAGGCAATACTTTAGGATATATAGCTCAACAGTCAAATCAAGAATAACATAATAACCCAATACATAACTGGAAGTGGAGTTTCTCCAAAAATGTATATGCTTTGAAGAATGCCCTTAGCAAAAATTGGTGATTCGTGATGTCTTTAAGATCAGTTTACATTAACAATAATGCAAACAAAGGTCATGATGCAAAGACAACCACATGCGACAGATCAACAACGAAAAATGTTTCTTCCAAAGACATTACTAGAAGAATGTGGTCATACATGAGAATGTAGATACATCAAGCCGGACACTGTGTCACGCAAGTATGTCCGCGCCTTGTTTTCTCCGAGACCACCTGCTGAACCAGCACCCTCACAAACCCATTTTCCTTCCACATATTCAAGGATTGTTCAGAACAAAAGAAAAAGAAAGAAAAGCTTAGCATTTTGGCTTTCCCTCTTTCCATTTACCAAAATATGATTCAATATACATAGCAAGCCACAAATCTAAATGAGGTGGGATTTACAGTATAACCTCAATAAATGAATACCCTCAGGACCAGAAAAAAATATTCGTTTAGCGAGGTTATTTATTTATTGATAAATGAATATATTATTCATTTAAATATATTCATTAATCGATAAATAAATAACCTCGCTAAACGAATATTTTTTTCTGGTCCTGAGGGTATTCATTTATCGATAAATGAATATTTATTCATTTAGATAGTATTTTTACATTTTTTTCCGGCATTGCAAGATTCGGTCTGAAGAAATTGATGTTCCTGAAGTAGAAGTTGGTCAATTAGAAGAAGATATCCAAGGATTAACTGATGTCATTTCTAATTTACGCTATAGAAATGTGATGGACGTCGAACATGTTTTGAACTATCTTAATGAGAATGATGCAGTTATGGAATTGCCTACAGATGAAGAAATTATTGAGTCCTGATGAGAATGATCTTGAATCAGATGATAGTAGCGTCATACCATATGTGTCATCAAAAGAGGCCTTTCAAGCAGTAGTCACCATACAAAATTACTTGCTACAACACGAGGAAAATATTCCTGAAGTTGTGCATGTATTACAAAAAATTAAGGATGGGATGCATTTTGGTGGGAAGGAAAAAACAAACTTTAGATGCATTTTTTTAGAAGAAATGACTTCTTATATAACATTGTTGATTGGATGAAATATTTTTGTTTATTATATATACATATTTTTTATGAAATTTAGTGATTATTCATTTATGTTTACATGGGGCCTTTAAGGACTCAAAAAAATTTATTCGTTAATGCATTTAGCGAGGTTATTCATTTATCGAGGTTATAGTGTATAGGAATAGGAATGTGTAAGGAATACCCATGTAGAAGTGATCTGTTGTGGGGTCATCTATCACCTCAATAAGATTAACTATATTGGGATGGCTCAGCATTTTCATGATCAAAATCTGCAAAAATGGGGAAAAACGTTAAGGTCATTAACCAAGGAATTATGCACGAGAAGAGAAAATCTAATAGGTAGTTGAGTGATACAGATATTGAATTTGAGAGGAAGAAGAAGTTAACAAAAATTAAGCCAAAGCTAAGAAGAGAAGAAACTAGGGAAAATAAGATAGTTTTTCATTCATGATTAGAGATGGCAGTGGATCCTGGATCCGGTCCGGATCCAGTGGATCCATATCCGTTTTATAGGATATGGATCTTCAAAATTTGGACCCGCCGGATCTGGATCAGACCCGGATCCGTTTCTGGCGGATCGGATCTGGATCTGGATCTTGTATTTGAAATCCGTATCCGGTCCAGATCCGACCCGTGGATCCATTTTTTATTAAATATATTCATAACCTAGAATATAATTTTATAAGTATTTTCTTAAAATTGCTAAGCACATCCTTACAAGTTTAATTCTCAAAACAAGTTTAATTTATCCCCGCGTTAACTCAAAAACCAAAAAATAAAGAGGTAACCTCGATAGTAAAATCAATGTTATATTAGTGAATGACTAACATCTTCATAGACAAGTAGTTAAAATTATATTCACTTCATTTGTGAAGATTCCAAACACATGCAAGTTTTGCATTATGAAAATACTAGTCAACATTTTCCACAACTATTGTCATTGTCCAACATTTTCAATTATTAGCTCACAATCAAAATGAGACAACGAACAAAATATCTCATATGAACATTTCAAAATTGAAACACAGTAAACTGTTAGCTACGTAAAAATCGTTTGTCAGTTCAAAAAAATAGCAAGGTTACATTCTTAGCAAAGCAATTTTTTTTTACATGTGGATCCAGATCCGATCCGTGGACCCGGTGGATCCGATGAATCCGAATTTGGATATAATTTTTATGGACCCGATGGATCTGGATCTGGATCCGGATCTGGATTCACGTATGAAAAACGGATCTGGATCTGGATCTGGATCTAGTAGGATCCGGTCCAGATCCGATTGTCATCCCTATTCATGATCCTCAGATGAGTACAAAACAGTGTATTTATACACTACAAAGAAAGAACCCTATTCCTATAGAAAATGACAATATTATCCTCAACTAAACTAAATTAGGGTGTCGACGAAATAAAATAGAAAATCAGGACTAAACTGTAAAGTATAGAACTATAAAAATAATATATCGTATCAGATCTCCCTCCTTAAAATCACCCTTGTCCTCAAGGGTGTTAATGCCACCGGGATCAAATGAAAATTGTGACGCGTCGTTACAACAACAACATACCCAGTGAAATCCCACATGAGGTCTGGGGAGGGTAGAGTGTACACAGACCTTACCTCCACCTTGGTAAGTAGAGCGGTTGTTTCCGGGAGACCTTCAGCTCAAGACAAAGCATAATCACAAGCAAGGCAATCAAAACAAAGCAAGAGTAAAGAGTAGAGCAAGAGAAACGGTCAGACTCAGATAAGGAATTAAAGCAGTATAAAGTGCATTCGAACAAAAGGGAGCAGTAGCTAACACAACTAAATAAACTAAACAAAATACACTAAAGAACACACAGCATCAGAAATCAAACAACAGTGAATTATAAAGCAATAATGTGTCTATAAGTGTGATAAGCTAATCGGACCTACAGTAATAACACTACAACTATCAATTTGTAAGCATAAGTAAGACTACGCTCGAGTACCTACTACTCTTCTACCCTAATCTGTGTCCTCCACAACCCTCTATCTAAGGTCATGTCCTCAGTAAGTTGCACCTGTGCCATATCCCGTCTTACCTCTCCCCAATACTTCTTCAGCCACCTCTACCCCTCCTGAACCCGTCCATAGCCAACCTCTCACACCTCCGCACTGGGGCATCTGTGTCTCTCTTTTGCACATGCCCGAACCATCTCAACCTCGCTTCCCGCATCTTATCATCCACCGAGGCCACTCCCACTTTCTCCTGGATATCATCATTTCTAATCCTATCTCTCCTTGTATGCCACACATCCATCTCAACATCTTCATCTCCGCAACTTTCATCTTTTGTATGTACGAAGTCTTAACCGGCCAACACTCCGCCCCATACAACATAGTCAGTCTAACCACCACCCTATAGAACTTGCCTTTAAGTTTTGGTGGCACTTTTTTATCGCACAAGACTTCAGATGCGAGCCTCTATTTCATCCACCCTGCCCCAATACGATGTGTGACATCGTCATCAATCTCTCCATTCCCTTGGATAATAGACCCTAGGTACTTGAAGCTTCCTTTCTTTGAAATGACCTGAGTACCAAGCCTTACCTTCACGCCTGTCTCAAGATCGCTCCCGTTGCTGAACTTGCACTCCAAATATTATGTCTTGGTCCTACTCAACTTGAACCCTTTAGACTTCAGAGTCTGTCTTCAAACCTCCAGCTTGGCGTTCACTCCGCTGTGAGTGTCATCAATCAGGACTATGTCGTCTGCAAATAACATACACCATGATACCTCCTCTAGGATTTGTCGCGTCAGTCCGTCCATTACCAAGGCAAATAGGAATGGACTAAGAGTTGATCCCTGATGCAGCCTCATCATCAAGAGCTTTTGGCTCTTTACAAGAGAGCACCAGGTCGTAACACTGGAAGACTGGGAAGTGCTTCGAGTCTCCTCCTATTGTCCGTACTCTAGTCTTGGCTCCATCATACATATCCTTGATCGCCCTAGTGTACGCCATAGGTACGCCTCTAACCTCCAAACATCTCCATAGAACCTCCCTATGGACTTTGTCGTATGCCTTTTCGAGGTCGATGAAAACCATATGTAAGTCTTTCTTCCTCTCTCTATACTGCTCCACCAACCTCCTAATAAGATGAATGACTTCAGTAGTCGAACGCCTCGACATGAATCCAAACTAGTTCTCGAAAATAGACACGCCTCTCCTCACCATCGTCTCCACAACTCTTTCCCAAACTTTCATAGTGGCTCAGCAGCTTGATACCCCTATAGTTGTTGCAACTCTGGATATCACATCTGTTTTTGTACAAGGGAATCAGTGTACTCCACCTCCATTCTTCGGGCATTCTTGCCGTCTTAAAAATGACGCTAAACAACTCAGTCAACCACTTCAAACCAGCCGTGCATGCGCTCTTCCAAATTCAACTGGGATCTCATCAGGCCCGGTCGTTCGTCCCTGCGCATCATAACACCCGTAACCTCCTCAACATTAATGCTTCTACAATACGGGTGGGCGTTCGGTTCTTCGGTTCACTTTTTAATTTCGATTATTTGAAAGTGGACATCGAACACCGAACCGAGCTAATTCGGTTAGATTTCTGTTTTTCTAGTTCGGTTTTTTCAGCATGGACCCGAAATGGGCTATTTTTCTGCTTGTAAAATGGGATATTTTTCAGCTTGTAAAATGGACTACTTTTTTCATTAAAAATGAGCTATTCTATAATTTATATGATGGAATTTGAGAAGATTATTTAATTAGTGAAAGAATCAATTATTTTATCTTTTATGATATGAAGGTAGAACTTAAAAGAATGTAGTTAATTTACAATTAGTGACAATATCCGTTCATTTCAATTGAAGTTACATTATTTACAAAGGAAAATGCAAAGTTCAACTGAGCAAATCGGTAAACATTAAAAGAAGACATTTCTCTGGTTACTAGGCATTATAATTAGGGGGAAATGACTGGTCAAATATGGCAGCCTGACATTTTGGTTATGCCACTTCTTTAATGTGGTCATATTTTGTAGACCTTTTCTTCTAAAAGAGATAAGGAAATCGGAGAGGAACAAAGAGAGAGACACGCAGGAGGGGAGGGAGAAAGAGAGACAGCAGCAAGAATAATGAAGGGAACTCACAACTTAATAAAGATGGCAAAACAAACAAAAATAATACATTAGCTGGGCAGTAGCACCAGCCAGCAGAACCGATTAGGCTGGACGGCGGAAGATGGTCTGCTGGTGAAATGAAATAGAAAATAAACTTAATTTTATTCAATTAGGGTCTAGGTAATGGGCTTGGGACTTGGGTAGTTGGGTTAGATAAAAATTAATTGGGCCTACTAAGAATAGTGCATTAAGTATTATGATTTTTTTTGTACTCATATACTAAATATTCGGTTAAACCGAAGTACCGAAGAACCGGAAACCCAACACCGAACACCGAATTTTTTGAAAACAAGAACCGTAACCGAACCGAAATACCGAAATACCGAAAACCAAAAAACCGAATTAATTCAGTTCGGTCCGGTTTTTCGGTTTTCGGTATTTATGACCAGCCGTACTTGCATCAATATGCATCTTCTTCACTGTAGGCATAGCATGACTCTGTTTCCTCATCAGTAGTTCATTTGCAAAAGAAGATCCCAAGGGCCTTGAACACAATTGAGCACGAAACACTTCACACACTTTGTGCAAGTTTTGACCACTGAACACCTCAAGGTAGTCTAGGATGCCAATTATTTTTAAATGAAAAGAAAGTGGCAAAACCCCAGATGAATACTTTGAGACTATAAAAACCATCATTTTCATAGCAGAAGCCAGTGTATGACTTATCATATAGGCAACATGAGTGATTAGTACTCCAATAAGCTTCTGTGTTGAATGATTAGCACATATACCTTCACTTTGTATTACAGTTAGCATTGGAGTGTGAACACCAGTGTACAAGAGATGAGGTGGAGCAGAGGAGTAAAGCAAACAGCTTATAATACTTCCAAAAAATATGGTATCTTCAACACAAAGCGATAGTGCAAGTTCATGGGGAGATCTTCCCGGATCAAACACTTGCCTATACGTCATGGAGTGTAATTGAATGAAACCACAGGATTTAAATCTACTTGGGATCAACATAAACACACCAATTCCAAGAGTTCTTGCAATGGAATCATTATACTCCTTAGGATTAATCAGAACAACAAGCAAATTCCCTTCACCAATGACTAACAGTCCAACAACTTCAGTAACTATTATAAGCCGCCGCAAGATACCAATAACAGGCTTAACACAATTAAAGACTAGGCAAGAACTTGCATAATATGGCTTCAAAATGTGTCAACTAGTGTATCCCTCATACAAACTAGTAAACTGATCAAAGTAAATGTTATCTTCAATCCTCTCACCCTTCAGTATCTTTACTCTATCACTCAAAGGCGATTTTTCTATCTCAAATGCCACAACAATCAAGTTGTGGCTATTTCCCACCAAAAGTGAAATTGCTATTGTGTGTTTCCTCCTCAGCTCAAGACCAGACTCAATTTCCAACATGCAATAATATACAAATGCCTCTCTAGAGTTAGGTTGGGTACCTTTGATAATGCTTCTGGCTCCGAAGGGGATTGAATCAATGTCAACAGTATTAGCAAGAGCGTCAGCAAATATCAAAGGAAGTGAAGCAGGGTAGTTTGCTCTCCCCAAGAAATGAACACGCTCCTTAACATTTCCTGGTACATGTATAGCTTCAGATGCCTTCATTACAATAGCTGCATATTACACAAATTTATGTCTATCTATCTACACACAGAGTACATTCATGTATCATATTTATAGTGCATACACAATCAGAAACCAAAAGAAAAAAAAAAATTAAGGCAATGAAGAAAGATTCAAAATCATTGAAAAAATTTAAACTTTTTCTTGTCAATTGACAAACAAAGAGCCTCATCACAGAAGAAAATAACCGAGTAACGTTTGCCACAATTGTAAAAATCAGAGAAAGAAAAAAAGAAAGAACTAAGTACAACCTATTATCCACATTAATGAACATAAAGTGAACTAAACTAAATTCAATTCCACAAGCTAAAATCGTTTTTAGGAGAGGACATTCAACTTTAAATTAACAAACAAGCTGACATCACAAAAATCAACCACCGAGATTTGGAAAGAAAAAAAAAATGTATAGATACAAACAAACATCCTGCATGTTACCACGTATACACACGTATCATCAGCATAACAACAACATACCCTGTGAAATTGGGGTCTGGGGAGGGTAGAGTGTACACAGACCTTACCCCTACCTTGGAAGGTAGAGAGGTGGTTCCCGGTAGACCTTGGCATAAGAACAAGCAATTCAAAGCAGTACTAAACGGAAATAACGAGAACAAATAAGTCATGTCAAAATACTATAAAAAGCATGAGAGAGCAGTAACAAACACACAAAAAAGGATATTGACAACCACAAATCAATACGATAATCAAAGTACAAGAAACAACAAATAGTATCAGGAATCATCGGCATACACACCAAAAAGTCAACAAAACAATTTAGCCGATGAGAACTTCAAAATAGGTGGAAAAATTTACCTTTTTCTCGTCAATTGTATTCAATTGACAAATTAAGAGCCTCATTCGCCACAATTGTAAAAATCAGAAGAAAAAACTGAGTATAACCTATTATCCACATTAATGAACATAAAGTGAAGTAAACTAAACTAAATTCAAAAAAATAATGTATAGATATGAAACAACATACTGCATATTACCATGTATACATGTCCATACACATGTATTCATCAGCATAATCAACAGAATGCAAAAAATAATATAAAAAAAGGCAGCTCGGTGCACTAAGCTCCCGCTATGTGCGGGTCCGGAGAAGGGCCGGACCACAAGGGTCAGTTGTACGCAACCTCATGCATTTCTGCAAGAGGTTGTTTCCACGGCTTGAACCCGTGACATGGAGTCAACTTTACCAATTACCAACTTTAAAAATAAGCCTAATGAAAAAATTAAAAATCAGTGAAACAATTTAACATTTTTACTGTCAATTGTATCCCATTGAGCCTCATCACAGAAACAGATTAACTGTGAGACCTTTGCCACAATTGTAAAAATCAGAAATGAAAAAAAGAAAGAGCTAAGTATAACCTATCATTATCCATATTCATGAACATAAAGTGAACTAAACTAAATTTAAATAAATTGGTTTTAGGTTGTATCATCAGCATAATCAACAAAAGGCCAAAAGAATAAGCCAATACAAAATTTAACATTTTTAACTGTAAATTGGTTGATTGAACAACCTACCTCAATTTTTCGAAGGATCGACGAATTTGATTTTCTAAACCCTAAATGATTATTGGAATGAGAATTTAGGGGAATTTTGAGATAATTAGGTCTGTGGAGAGAGATAAAGGAATAGAGAAAGAAGAGTATTTTAATTATGACACTTAATTTTATTATATTTAATTATTTAAATTTAAAATGTAATGATTAAGAGGTAAGTTTAAGAGTAAGGGTAAAAGTGTTGTTCTAGTAGACGTAATAAGGCAAGGATGTTTTTTCTTTTAATCTTATTTTTAGTTTCGATGATTATTTCACTCATATAGATGAAAATATTTTTTTTAATGTTTATCATTAGATGATGAGGTAGATGAATCAAATTTTAATTTAGACGATAATGTAGATGATATACTAGTGCACCTCAACCCGGCTCATATTGAGTCTCATCCTGAAATTGAAACTGGAATGACTCATATTCCCTTAGTATGAGTCGAGGCCCCACACAACGAAAATTAAAATCAGCTGCATAGCATTTTTTATAGGGACCGAGAGAATCAACTAGCTAGATGTAAAATTTGTAAAAATGTCTATAAATTTAAAATCGGAAAAGATTAAGGTGGGACGGGAGCTTTATTGCGACATATACAAAGCGAGCACACAGCTAGGTGGAATCAATACTAGGCTAAAAAATCGGGTGTGTCAACTGAGTCAGGACAAGGCTCACATAGTGTCCCCGACCAAGTACATGATCAAATTAACCCGACAACGGGGGGAATTTTTTGTTCTAAATATGATAAAAAGAAAAATAGGAAAATATGGAAAAATTAGTTGTGGCAGACGGTTTGACTTTTTCATTTCTTTCCTCTCATTGTTTTATTCATTACATTCGAGAAATATATAATCCTGCTTTTAATAGTTTTCCTAGATCAACTGTTAGAAGGGATGTTTTTAAATTTGCAAGTGAATATCAACAATATTTATGTTATGCATTGTATCATTTTAATGGCAAAGTGGCTATCACTTCTGACATAGGCAGTAGTACTAACGGTAATTATTATTTAACGGTAATATGTCATTGGATAGATCAAAATTGGTCTATGCAAAAACGTATTTTAGCATATAAATATATTGATGATAGTCACATTGGATGTTTTATTGCACAAAAAATTAATGAAATTTGTGATTATTATGGATTAAATGATAAAATTATGACTATTACATTAGATAATGCTACTTCTAATGATTATGTTATAATACTTTTAAAAGTTCGATTAACTCCATATTTTCCTAATCATTTTCATATAAGATGTGTGTGTCATATTTGTAACTTAGTTGTAAAAGATGGCCTAAAACATTTTGAAAGCATTCTTGAAAAAATACAATTTGCTATAAATTTTATTTTTAAATGAATAAAATACAAAGACGCAAAGAGTATAAAAAAATTTGTCATGATTGTGCATTATCTCATAGAAAAATTCCAGAAGAAGTTTCGACTAGGTGGAATTTTTTGTATGAGCAATTACTTGTTGCTTACAATTATAGACAACCTATAACTTTATTATTTAACGCTCGTAATAAAAATCCAAGGGATATGCTTGTAGGTAATGATTGGGAAAAAATTTAGAACTTAGTGAATTTCTAGAGAAATTTTTTCAAGCTACTAAAAAAATTTCAGTATTTATTATCCTACTATTTCAAATATGTTATTTTATATAACTCTAATATTTTTGTTAATTAATGATTATATGCAAAAATCAACTTATAAGGTATCTATTGAAAATATGTTTACAAAATTTAAAAAATATTTTTTTTCTATTCTCACTATTTATATTATTAGTGCGATATTAAAGTAGTCGGTTGTAAAAACACTAATAGAAACGATTTATGATTGTATAGAAGTACTTCCAACAGACTCAACTGAAGAATCAACTCACAAACCAACTAAAGAAGAAGTTACGTCTAGCATACACACTGAATGTAAACAAATATATACGTATTACCAACAACAAAGTGCATATAATCAACCGACTTCTGTACCATCTTCTACTACTTCGATGCAACCTTATAAAGAACATGCGGTTTCTGATGCTAGTATTCAAGGCCTTAGAAATAAAATGTTTAGTGGTTCAACTTCTTCACAAGTTAGCGAATATGATGTTTATGTTTTGCAGGGTGTTGTATCGTACGAATTAATTATCAATGATGAAGGACATGAAGACTTCCTGAAATACTGAAAGCAGAATGAGAATACATTTCTGACACTAGCATAGATGGCCCGATATGTGTTGAACATTCAAGCATCATCAACAACGTCTGAAAGCGCTTTTTTTGCTGAAAAATTTCAAATAGGAGAGCATAGACATTCATTGGCGGGAGACGCATTGGAGATTGATGTTCTTTTCAGAGATTGGATTCGAGCGAAGCGTAGAAAATGCAGTCAACCGGAGATCAACTAAGAAGAAGACAACAACTACAGTGAAATCTTGTCCGAGGGAACATGAAGCGACGTCGAATAATGTGACCTACAAATTCCAATTCCAACCGAAGATCCTCAAGACATTGTGAGGAAAATTAAAAAAAGTATGGTTAACTATGTAATTTTTTTAATTGCAATTTTACTATGTGATTTGCAACTTTTGAACAACACCACAAAGTTGCAATTTTGAAATTGTATTACAAAAAAATCATATTTCTATTAAATAATATAAGCGGCACAAAAACAACCTTGAGATATTTTTATTACACTATCTTGTTCAATTATTGAAGTGTTTATAAATATTATTTTATTAAATTAAGTGGCAAAAAAATCACAAATCCCGATCCCGACCCGTCCCCCCAAATCCCGGCCCCTCTACCGGTGGGATGGGACGGGACCTCTTCCCGTCCTGCCTATCGCGCGTCCCGACCCTCCCCATCCCGCCGGGTCCCGCCCCGTTGGACAACCCTACAATAAATTAACTACGCTTCAATCCCAAATTAGTTACGATATATTAATCGGGTGAAAAACAAATTTAGATTGTTAACAAGGTGTAAACATACCTTTTGACACATCTTTATGAGAAAGTTTATATTCAACTTTTGTGAATTCTCAAACATATGTATTTTGCGCTTTCACAACTTTTTAAAGCGTTAATCTTTATTCTGATCTTCATGTAATCATTGTTTTAAGAAAATTATATATTTGTAAGGTATGATTATTAATTTTTGACCTATCAAAACATATAATGATTGGACTATAAAGATTAGAAATTACACACCAACCTCTAAATGTAAGAAAAGTGTTGTTAAATATTAATTATTTTTCAGTCGAAACTCAATATGATTCTTTCACTTATTCTAGAGTAACTCAACCATCAACCTGTAGATATTAATCCATCCTCGTTCATCATACTGAATCAACTAGGTAGTATATGGGCACATGTGTTGCACATGTAGCCTATTTGACATTTGAAAGATCGTTATTTAAAAAAATGTTTCATTAAAATTCAACTAAATTAAGAGAATTAGCATTATTGATTATTGCTACAGTTCACTTTTACGCGAGCATAAAAGCTACTATCATAATTTAGCTCTTTGTTGGTGTCGCCACCTAATTAATTATGGGAATTAGGAAAATCATTTGTTTTAAGGTTAATCTTCTTCAAAACCTTTTTAAAAGTACCAAAGCTCGGTAGGGGTCTTAATGATCCACTGAGGAAGGTGTTAGGCACCACAAAAGGGATCCGCATGATACGGTTCACCTACCGATTTAAGAATTGTGACTTAAAGTATATATTTGTTTAAAAATTATAAGGACAACTTAAAGAGAAAAAATTTGAGAAAAAGGAATAATAATATAGGGAAATGGAGATCTAACAAACTTGAAAAGGGAAGAGAATATCACCAATGCCAGAAGCCACAATGAAGTGCAACATCGAGAAATTCGATTTTAAATATCAATGTTGTCGGTGATGGTACATTGTTCTGTTTGTCTGATTCCCTACCTTATGATTTCTTTTGTATGAACTTTATCATCAAGATAACCATTTGTCAACATTGCTTTTACAAATAAAACTGTCATGAAAATTTTCATACGCAATTAGAACACTAAATACAGGAGATAAGATATACTAGTTGTAAGGTATGATTTCTCATATAAATGTATTTTGCGCATCCACGACTTTTTAAAGCGCTAATATTCATTTTGATATCCATGTAATCATTGTTTTAAGAGAGTAATATATATGTAAGGTATGATTATTAATTTCTAACATATCCAAACCTATAATTATTGGGCTATAAAGACTGGAAATTACACACCAACCTCTAAATGTAAGAAAAGTGTTATTAAATACTAATTATTTTTCATCTTTCATATGATCAATATGGTTCCCACTTATTCTAGAGTAACTCGAGCACCAACCTGTAGGTCCTAATCCATCCCCGTTCATTGTACTGAATCAACTAACTAGTATGGGCACGTGTGTTGCACGTGTAGCCTATTTGACATTTGAAAGATCGTTATTTAAATAAAATGATAATTTCATTAAAATCCAACTAAATTAAGAAAATTAGTATTATTGCTTATTTTTACAGTTTACTTTTACATAGGCATAAAAACTATTATCATAACTTGACTCTTTGTTTGTTTTGCCACCTAATTAGTTATGGAAATCAGAAAAATCGTTTGTTTTAAGGTTCGTCATTTAAAAGCCCTTTTTAAAGTATCAAAGTTCGGGTAAGGGTCGTGATGATACTTGAAGAAGATGTTAGGCACCTCAGAAGGGGTCTGCACAATATGATTGACCTACGAATTTAAGAATTGTGGCTAAAAATATATATATGCTTTAAAATTGTAAGGACAATTTAAAGAGGAAAACTTCAAAAGAGAAATAACAATAAAAGGAAATAAAGATCAAACAAACTTGAAAAATGTAAGAGAATATCACCAATGCTAGAAGCCACAATGAAGTGTAGCATCAAGGAATCAAACTTTATATGTCAATATTATCGGTGATGGTACATTGTTCTGTTTGTCTGATTCCTTACCTTATGGTTTCTTTTGCATGAACCTTAGCATCAAGATCACCACATGTCAACATTGCTTTTACAAATAAAACTGCCATAAAAATTTTCATACACAATTAGAACATTGAATACATGTGCTAGAAAGATACACTAGCTTACTCCACATTATTCTTTTTAACATGACCAAACTAATAATATTGCTTTCTTCCCTTTTTTGAGTAAAAACAATGTCTTCAATGGCAAATCCCGGCTAATCTAGAAATGCCTATATAGGCAAGAACTTGTGTTTCCATAGATATAAATATTTTATCAAAAGATCAACCATTAAATCTACTACGCTTCAATCCCAAATTAGTTGGGGTCTATTAATCGAGCAAAAAATAAATCTAGGTTGCTAACAAGGTGTAAACATACCTTTTGATAACTTGAAAAATCACATCTCAATGAGAAACATTTATATTCAAATTTTGTGAATTCACATATATAATGATCTGTCCGGTTGTTTTTAGCTAAAGACTCCTATTTGACTAAATTATCCTTTCTATAGACTCTATGTGGTGTTTGTGATCTGTGAGTATAGGTGACACAGATCCCGAGGTTCATTTAAGTGATTATCTGAAGAAACCACAAATTAGAGATGTTAGAATTCATAAGTTTGACCCAAAGTTGAATTCCAAGTATATGGGTTCGTTTTCGGGTTCCGTCGTTTTCGATAATTTCGGAAGGTCATTTATGACATAGTCAAGTTATGAGTTTGCTCTCCGAGGTAATCAGATGTACTTTGTGGCCTTATTTATGAAATTGTGATATTTAGATATTTTGGGCAATTCCTTAGAAAAGTATGTCTTAGCTCGATTATATGAGAAATCCGAGTGTGCGAATGAGTTTGTAGCATTGTTTACTTTGGGATAGCATGTTTGATATATATCCAGGGAGTCTCAAGGGTGTTTCAGGTGTTTGGTGGAAGATTTGAGTAATTTTTAGTTGTTGGTTTCTGGTGTCCGTACCAGCAGTCTTTTGGCCGCTTCTGCGTGTCCGCCTCTACGGAGGTTGGCTCGCAGATGCAGGCCTTGTGCATTATTGAGGTTTCCGCTTCTGCAAACGTTTTATCACAAAGGTGATAACGCCTCTGCAGAGTCCTTCTCGCTCCAGCAATCATCCAGGATATAAAGTGAGTCCGCCTCAGTGACCTGTTTTCCGCCGAAGCATGTCTACTTAGGCAAAATCGATTTCGCTGAAGCGGGATCGCTGTTAAGATCAGAACCTTAAAACACCCTAAAATGAATACATTTACCCAAAGCTTTTTTCTTGGGACTAGAGCTTGGATAAGAGGGGATTTCATGTGGATTTCGTCTTTGTTCTTCATTGAAGGTATAATTTCACCCCTTTTAATTATTATTTATCATTAAAATCTCCTAATCCTAGTGTAAATCCTATTCGGGGAAGAGGATGTCATAAACTTCCATGCTAGAATAAGAGAACTAGAATCATGAAATTGGGGATTGTATGTTGATTAGATGATTATGACATTGTAAGCTAGTATTGATTAATGACTAATAATGATATTTTGAAGGTTAATTTGGTATTAGAAACCCTTTCTAATTTAGGAGGAAATCTAGGGTTTGAAATTAGGGCCTTTTGTCCAATCTTGTAATTTAGGATTCAATTGAGCTTAGATTCTAAATTAATTTAAGGACGCGACTATCTAGTATGTGATTATGCTATTTGAGTAGTAAAGTTCGAATTTTGGCACCGTGGGTCTGGATTATTTTAGGTGTCTTTTGGTATGTTTGAGGACTAAGTCATTGTATGTGTATTAGCTTAATTATTAACGTAGAGTCTATATATGTTAGACTACGATTACTACGAGGCGCTCCGAAGGGGCAAGGTGTGCGTAGAGAGTCAACCGTTCGTGGCTCCTGCTCAACTTTGAGGTAGGCTACGGTTTCTCTTTTGTAGACTTCGATAGAAATATGTAGTAGTTATAAATGTTGAGGGGCATTGGGCGTGTTTGGGGTCCCATTGATTGGGCTTGTCGCTATTATGTGGGCTCATCGCCATATTTGTTATTGTTGTGTTTATTCATCACATTTTTTTCGATATGATATCTTCATTTAACGTGGGTTATATGTTATTGATTTCCCGAAAGCATGTGATATTCATCTCTTAAACTTTGTTGCATCTCATGCATTCTAATTACTTGCCTTGTATTGTCATTTGCATTCATACACTCGTGGTTCTGATGATATTGAAATAAGAGTGGTATGAAAATATTGTGGGTCCAAGAGACTAAAAAGGTAAGAATACTATGAGATGGTTGGAAAACATTGAGATAATTGATATGACTCCAAAGGGGTCTTGATTTGATGATAATGATGATATGTGGGGGGTCGGGTTGCACGCCTGAAACAAATGTTATTACAGTCTAGAGTTGGGATCTACTGAGAAATTCTAGTACAGTATATGGACTTTGTGATCCCTCATGGGTGTACAGTTCATATAATTTGAACGTATGTATACTAGAGATTAAAGGTACCTGGCATTTTCATTGCATTCATAGCATACATCAATCATGCATTGATTAGTTGTGGATTGGTAATGTGATATGGATTGGTTATTGGAACTTGAATGATTTCCTGATTATATGGATTTGGATAATTGGATTGATTATATTGGACTGAACTGGTTACTATGATTGGCTTGTTCTCTGTGAATTGAGTTGTGTGGTTACACCTTATGAGTATGGGTACTCGCTATTGAACTATATTGTGGTCAGTAGATTCCATTGGCAGAACTATCATGTTGATCATATAGAACCGTACATGTCTTGTATTGTTTGATATTTGATGACGTTAGTTGTTAGAGAGTCTAGTAAAGAATTAGTCAAGGTGTTGTTGTTGTAGTTAAATGGCTTATATATTATGCATGTGTAGATCCCCTCCTTAATCAAAAGATGTACGATGTAGGCTTCTACTTATAGTATAACGAGGACATTAAAAGCATGAATATGTGTCATGCCCTTATTTGTGTAAAACTGTAATTAAACCCATGGGTCATGGAGAATAAGAAGCTAGTATTGTTATGATTAGACTAATCATGATACCCCTTGAGAAGGATTGTGATATGATATGTGTACTAGGGTCAACCTGTCCTAATTGATTATTTGATAACTCGGGTAGGTGGTGACAACGTGAATATGACTTACACAAAGTTTACTAATAGGTGGGTAATAAATATAAGATCTATGTGTGCAATATAAATTTAATTGTACTTGACTGTGATTGAACTTTTATGTGAACAAAGTGATTTATGTGACTATGTGAACTGTCTAGAATATGACCTACTTAAGAGTCAACTTGATGTTTATTTTTGTTATGTAATTTCCATCATTGTTGGTCTATGATGCATACGGGGTTACGTTATGTACTCATGTTATGCTTGTTGCATCTTTTACGTGGATGCATGTATACAGTTGGTTTAGGCTGCAGATGGAGCACGTGGAGATTAGGGCATGTCATTCATCATATCGGTGGCCTTGGTCTTTGTCTTAATTAGATTTTTCTTATTCATTCAAGACAGTGGCTTATTTATTTCCCTTCCTATCGTATTCTTAATAGTCCTTGTACGAGTCAGACCAGGTTTTGGAAAAACGTTTGTAAGGGTTTGACAATTTTTGACTTAATAAGAATTGTTGTATATCATGTAACTTATTCATTTATATTCAACATTGTTTAAGTTATGTTAAAGGTTTTGGGATGGTTCGACTACCGGAGGGATATTGTAGGTGCCACCACAACGCCTGTGATTTGGGTCGTGACAACATATAAATGTACTTTGCGCCTCCATGACGTTTAAAAGAGTTAATCTTCATTCTGATATCCATGTTACCATTGTTTTAAGATACTAATATATCTGTAAGGCATTATTAATTTCTGACCTATCCAAAACTTATAATGATTGAGATATAAAGATTGAAAATTATACACCAACCTCTAAATGTAAGAAATGTATTATTAAATCCTAATTATTTTTTTATCTTTCGAATGATCAAGCCCCGATTTTGACTCTTCTCGTGGAGATGGGGGCTTTACTGTATATTGTGATACTTCACGTATTGGACTTGGTTGTGTTTTGATGCATAAAGAAAAGGTTATAGCTTATGCTTCGAGGCATTTGAAGGTGCACGAGAAGAACTACCCCACTCATAACTTAGAGTTGGCAGCCATAGCGTTTGCATTGAAGATTTGGAATCATTACCTCTATGGTGTGCATTGTTAAGTGTTTACCGATTATCAGTGTCTTCAACACATTTTCAACTAGAGGGATCTCAATTTGAGGCGGAGGAGATGATTAGAGATGCTAAAACATCATGACATGATTATCATGTACTACTCGCGCAATGCCAATGTAGTGGTGGATGCCTTGAGTTGGAAGGCGGTGAGTATGGGTAGCCTGGCATCATTGTAGGTTGGGGAACAACCCTTGGCTATGAATGTTCAGGCCTTGGAAAATAGTATGGCGATACTTGATATTTCTGAGCCTGACAAGGTTAGAGCAAACTAGAGCCCAACAGTTTGATGATGCCAAGTTTTGCAAGATTCGGGATGTGAAAGGAAGTGCAAGAGAAGCAATTCTTGATGATGAGGGAGTGTTGAGGATCAAGGGTCGCATATGTGTTCCCCAGGTGGGAGATTTAACTAGATTAATCATATAAGAGACTCATAGTTCGAGATACTCTATTCATCCGGGGCCTACAAAGATATACCGAGATTTGAAACAATATTATTTGTGGTGTAGTATGAAGAGGGACATTTCAGGATGTATATCTCAGTATTTGAATTGTCAACAAATGAAGTATGAGCATCAAAAACCTGGTGGACTTACTTAGAGGATGCATATACCTGAATGGAAATGAGAACGGATCATTGTGGACATTGTGGTAGGGTTATCACAGACTTTGAGGAAGTTTGATGCCATTTAGGTGATTGTGGATTGATTGATGAAGTCAACCTCACTTTATACCGGTTCAGACTACTTACAATTCGGAGAAGTTAGCTAGGATCTACATCCGAGAGATAGTTTGATTACATGGAGTGCCAATTTATATCATTTCAGATCGAGGCACGCAGTTTACATCCTACTTCTAAAGATCTATGCAGAAGAAGTTGGGTACTCGTGTGGAGCTTAGTAGAAGGTCAGTCTAAGCGGACTATTTAGGTCATTGAGGATATGTTGTGGGCCTGTGTGATTGATTTTGGTGGTCATTGGGACCAATTTCTACCTTTGACTGAGTTTGCTTACAACAAAGTTATCATTCAAGCAATGAGATGGCGTCGTTTGAGGCATTATGTGATAGGAGGTGTTATTCTCCTGTTGGTTGATTCGATGCATTTGAGGTGAGACCTTGAGGTACTTAATTGTTGCGAAATTCTTTGGACAATGTCAAGTTGATTCAAGAGAGACTTCTCATAGCTTAGAGTGGGCAAAAGAGTTATGCAGATTGAAAGGTTCGTGATTTGGAGTTCATAGTTGATGAATATTTTTTTGAAGTTTCACCCATGAAGGGTGTGATAAGGTTTGGAAAGAAGGGTAAGTTGAGCCCTAAGTATATTGGCCCGTTCGAGATTGTTCAGTGTATTGGTGAGGTAGCCTATGAGTTGGTTTTGCCTCTTGGCTTATCGGGTGTTCATCTCGTATTTCATATTTCCGTGCTCAAGAAGTACCATTTGGATGGTTCTCATGTGATTCTATAAAATTCAATGTTGCTTGATCAGAACTTGATTTTTAAGGAAGAGCCAGTTACCATTCTTGATAGATTGATTCAGAAGTTGAGATACAAGGAGATTGCTTCGGTAAAGGTTCAGTTGAGGCATTGTCTGGTCGAGGAGGCTACCTATGAGACCGAGTCGAACATACGGATTACGTATACCCAGCTTTTTGGTGATTCAGGTACCTCCTTTCTGTTTTATGTTCAAGGACGAACATGTATTTAAGCGGTGGATGATGTAACAACCTATTAAATCATTTTGGATATGTTGGTTATTTCCTCCTAACTGAACCTCCCCCTATATTCTTTATGGTGTATTTGACTGAGGGGATGAGTGGCATAATTTCTAAAATAATCGGGTGAAAATAACGGAAGAAAATCTAAGTTTTGAAAGTTACAAGTTATAAGGTAGAGAAGTTTGACTAAGAGTTGAATTTTGGGTAGATGCGCCCCGAATCAAATTCTGATGGTTTAGTTAGATTTGGAGTGTAGTTTCTGGCTTTGATGGACGGTCGAAACGAGTCCCGGGTGTTTTTGGTGAGTTTCAAACAAGGATATGGATTTTAGAAGGTTCGTAAGTTGAATAAGAAGTTGGGTTGACTAAAGTCAACGTTGAGGGTAAATGAGTCTTTTTTGAGGTTTCATCAATTCCGTTAGGGTCGGAATTTTGTTTTATGGCTTAGTTGAGTTATTGTTTCGGTTCCCGAGAGACTCGACTCTTGGTTGGAAATCTAGCTTTTAAGAGAATTGGAGTTGAGCTTGATTAATATCGGGTCAAGACGACCTCATATGATTATTTCAAGTGCGCGAGCATGTTCATTGCATGTTTTGGGACTGATTTGCATATTTGATTTGTGTTCGGGGGGTTCGGACGAATCACGAGGGTTGATTTGAAGTTGGAAACACACTAGAAAAATCTAGCGTGCTGCTGCTAGTTTTGTTCTACGCGATTGCGTGAAGCCTGTTGCGATCATGATGTGCCGCGTGGCCAAGCTCCGCGATCGCGATCGCGATCCGTAAGTGCTGGGTCAGGGCAAGGCTACGCGATTGCAAAGAAGGCAATGTTCAACGACTTAAATTTTCCCAAAAATGATCTAAAACATTTCATTCTCAATTTTGGAGTTAGGGGTCTCGGTTTGGAGAGCATTTTGAGGAAATTTTTAAGGTTCTTCTAGTGGGTAAGTTCTTAATCACTCTCTTATGATTATAACATGGATTATTATGAGATTTCATGCTAGAGATCATGATTTAGGCTCGGAAAATTGAGGGTTTTAAACCTTAGGATGAAAAAGGGGAAATTCTTCAATTAATCATGTAATTGATGTTGGATTTGGTTGATTTTTGGTATGTTGACTCCATAGACCTTGGGTAGACTAAATTTTGGACTGATTTTCTATTTTTCCCTTCGAGGCTCGGAACCTATATTTGGGCGATTTTATGGGTCCGAAACTCCCATATAACAATATGGGTGTCTATGGAATCGTGTGTTAACGTATTTCTAATATTTGAAAATATCTGGACCGTTCAGAGGCTCTGCATAAAGGAAAAGCTTCATTGTGACTGTCAGACTTCAAATTAGGCAAGTTGTGATCTTTGATCTTATTTAAAGCATCGTAATTGGTCTAATGAACTAAGTAAGAGGGTGTAATGGGGATAATAAGGGGGTCTGATACTTGTGGTGATGAGCATTTCTATCGGGCACCGGTATCATGTAATGGGTATTTACGCTTTTTCAATTGTATAATCCGGTCTGAATGTCATGCTTTCGGCAATAACTGATAGATAGTTGATCCAATGGATATGTGATTGGGGTATGAAGCCCGTATTTTCTGTTTCTATTATTATGTGCCATCTTATCTGTGATTGTGCTAACTCATCACTCCTAAATGCTCGTTAAAGGTGGAAAAGAAGCTAAAGATTGTTACTTTATTGTGAAATTTGGTTAAATGTCGAATCTTTATATCCTTTATTGATTAAAGATTGAATCTTTATTGCATATATTGACTTCTTTTTATTGCGCATGTCATATTCATGCTTCATATGGTATCACATGCATTATATATTTGCGGATACATATGTGCTCCGAGGGGAAATGATTCCGGATGGAGTGACGCGTTGATATGAGCCTAAGTGGCTAGATACATGTAATGCGAGCCTAAATAGCTAAGGAGCCCGAAGGGAAATAATTTCGGGTGATATATGGACCTCATAAGTCCCCTATGTGTCATTAATGTTTGAACGTGTGTGTACCGGTGATGGAAAGGCCTTGCAGTACATAACATTTGCATATCATTTTATCCTATTGTTCCTTGTTGATTTACTTGCCTAACTTGCTTATTGACTCATTCTATCATACGATTTGACTTCTTGAAATGAATCTAAACAATTAGAGGCTTCTTACACCTAGGCTTGAATCTTGTGTATATTGACTTTATTGTTATATCAGAATAACGGTTAGTGTGGAAGTGGTAGTCGTAGGGTCAATTTTCGTCTCCATTTTAACTAAGGTCGGTCGACGATGTTGCTAAGTACATATTATTTTTCGTACTCATGATACACTTGCTGCACTCTTTTGTGTGCACATTCTGTTTCTAGCATGAGCGAAGCTAGAGACTGCACTGGTCGTTGATGAGGCTGATGAAGAGGATTCAGGGTAAGCTACTAGCTTGATCCATGACACCGAATTCTTTATCTACTTTTCATTATGTCATTTCTATATCCAGACGATATATGTATTCGGATTGTATTCCAAACTTGTACTTCTTTTAGTCGTTCTTGTACTGGTGACACTAGGTTTTGCGTATTTAGTGTATTGTTCCGTGTTTTCTATATTGTGAGACTTATTAAGGACTTAAATTTGATTATTTTACTTTTTTGCACTGAATTCTTTAATTATTTGGGTTAAATGGTTTGTGGTTGGCTTGCTCACTCTTGGGAGTTAGTGCCATCAAGACTTGATAAATTGAGTCGTGACAATATCGTAGTTCTTAAGATCGGAAAAGCTAATCTCTTGACGAAATTGTAGAATATTGATCCATTAATTAATGTTGATTACCTTATAATCAGTATGATCCTTGAGAAATTCACTAAATGAGTCAACAAGGACCCCATAACAAGATCAATCAATAGACATATGCTCTCGATGTCGACACATTTCTACTTATCCACACTAAGGCAATAATGAAAAGTGCAACAATAAATTTCCTCAACATTTTCAGGCATCATGACCTCAACTTTCAATTGTGATCAATTTTTTTTAATTTGTTAATAGTATCAATATGGAGATGTTTTAAGCCTCTTCACCATTCATCTTGGGTAAAATAACCTTGCTTTTCAACTTCCATTTTCCAAGAGAGCACCAAAATTCTCACATTTGTATGATCTACTCCAAGATCTGAGTATAGTGCCTCAATCTCCTATGAATCGATCATGCCAAGCAACTTATTGGCATATTTATGAAAAAATATTATCAACAGAGATCCGAACTTAGCAGTCTTGCCTGAAGCAACATTGCATACTCTGTGCGAGAAGATTTGGAAGAAGTGGATTTAGGTGAGTCAAACTTTTTCTTGGATGCTCAAGGCATTATTGATGGTACACTTTGAAGCTCTACTCCTAATACATCCTCGCTCATCTTACTGAATCAACTAATCTTTGAGCACTTGCATTGCATGTGTATCCCACTTGATATTAATTTTTTTTTATTCGAACATATCTTATAATAACTCAAAAATGAAGTCTTTATGAGAATATCTATAATGTTATATTCAAACATTTTGTGAATTCTCATATATATGAACTTTGTGTCTTCACAACTTTTTAAAGTCTTAATCTTCATTTTTTGATATTCATGTAATCACAAAATTTAAAAAGTAATATATCCATAAAGTTTGATGATTGATTTATCAATGGATTGAACTACAAAGATTGAAATAAAATGCTAAAATATTAAAAATGAATTAGGTTAGGTCTTACTTGAAAAGTTGATTGTTATCATCCTAACAACCTCTTAACATAAAGGTGTTAATAATAATTATTTCTCTTTCAAATGATTAATATGATTTCACTTATTTTAGAGTAATTCGAACCACCAACTTGTAAGTCCTAATTCATCAGTGTTGATTTTACTGAATTGATTAGTCTATGGGAATGTGAGTTGCAGATGTAAATTTAAATAGATTAATGGTAAAAACACACACATGAACTATTATTTTTAGCGAGTTTCACACCAACTATCAGTTGTTCTTTTTTTCTTTCTGAACTATCACCGACACATCTAGGCCAACTGTAAGTTAATCCATTTTTCTACATGAACTCACTCTCACAATCTACTCAACTAGGTGTATTTTAATATATAGATTGTGATAGTTCTTTAGTATTTTGGAGAAAATGGCACAAATAGACCCATACGTTTGACGGTAGGTTCAAAATAGTCCCTTATACACTGAATAACTTGTTACCTTAAGTTTGTGAAAAGTTAATTTTTTAGTCTCCGTCAAATATTTAATAATTTATTTTTGTTAGATTTGACAGAAATAATAATAAAAAAATATTTAATCACAAATATCAAGAAATTCTCATCAAATCATAAGATATGCTACATAAAAAACTATACTAGACACTAAAAACAATAACAACAACAACATATCTTGTGTAATCCCACAAGTAATAGACACTAAAAATGTATAAAAATAGCCGAAATTACTAGGGGTGAGCGGGTCCAGGTACCCTAACATTTTTTAACTACCCGGACCCTACCCGGTAAAAGATCGATTCCTAAATTTACTACCCGGAACCTACCCGTAGCAATCATTACCCGAAACCTACCCGGATCCGCAGGGTCCGGGTAGGTTTCCGGATACCCTGTAAATAAAAAACATAAATTAAACAACAATTTTTAAGCCTATGAGAATAAAAAAGAGTTCTAAAATAATTTCATCAAGTAATTTTTTAGCCTGCAATCGAAGTTTTTAGTACCCTTATAAGAAGTTTTAGAAAACTTATTCATTGTAGAAAAGCTAATTCTGTAACAAAAACCTAAAATTGCAAGCTAAATTTGACACTCAATTAATTGAACGTGTTGATTTCAAAATAAATTTGAAAATATCTGAATTAAACTTATTTTCGTGTTCATAAGCTCTTCGATACAAAAGAAAAGCTTTATTATACTAGTAAATCCCTAAATTTCATCTTCACAACTACAAAAATATACACAAATTTTAAAAATAGATTTACATTTCAAATAAAAAAGTAATACAAATTGAAGATGAGTATCGCCTGAAATAGAACAGAAGCATATAATATTAAAAAGAAATTGAAGAGTTAGATATGAACCCATATGCATTTTAGGAATGACGTGAACACAACCAAGGGAGAGAAAGAGGCAAAGGTGAAGCTTCAATGACGACAATGATGAAAGTACCTGAGAGAAAGCTTCAACAACGACGACGATGAAGCTCGGTGGTGTAGCTAAAACGCCATTGTTATTGAGAGAGTTTTGTGTGTTTTCTCTTAGGACACAAAGAGCATTCTAGAATAAAGGGGTGAAAAAGCTAAAATATTTACGTCTTGGGATGGGGAAAATCAATGTGTAGGCGTGCAACAAACAACTTTGGAGAAAGTTAAAAGTGGTCCAAATGTTTCTAAAAAAAGTAAAAATATTTAATATTTTATAGGTTCCGGGTATCGGTTGCCCGGTCCGGTACTGCTCTCTATTTGCCGGAATCGGAACCGGACCCGACATTGATCGGTTTCTAATTTTACTACCCGGACCCTACCCATTATTATAATATATCTACCCGGAACCTACCCGTTATTGTCGGTTCTGGTCGGGTATCTGGGTACCCTGTACCCGTGCTCACCCCTAGAAATTACACCTTAAAATGTTGCACACCAGACTCTAGAAATAAACTAAAAAATTGGTAGAAACTACAAAAATTGTATCTCTAATGTGTGTTCTGATTAATTTTTGTTTTCACATTCCCATTAAATCAATCAGACAGAGTTTGATAAATATTTAACATAAACTAATAGTATTAATAATTATCTTTTGATAAATTTCTCGTATGTGTGTATTATTATGTGTTGCTTCTATGTTTTGTATCATAATATCTTATTTTATTTATAATCTTGCATCAATTACTTTTTTTTCGAGTCGAGGGTGTATAAAAAACAACTTCTTTATTCCCATAAAGGTAGAGATAAAGTGTGCTTATATCCTAACTCACCCTCACTTGTGGAATATATTGAATATGTTGTTGTTATTAATAATTAATTTTTGACAAATTTAAAGACCCAAACTCTTTGAGTTAGTTTGGTATGCGGAATAAGGTGGATATTACATCATTAACTTTGAGATTAATTTTATATTTTGTTTGATATATTTCACCTTATCCCATTAACTTTGAGATTATTTATTCTCATATTGAATAAATTAGTTCAAGATTATAATCCGGCATAATTTAATGCGCGTATCAAACGACCCAGGGCGTTACATCTCGTTGGGTCTGTTCAGTTACCAAAATTCAACAATATGGAGGCAGTTCCCTCCAATCCCGCTCATAATAATATTAATATCAACTCCACCGCCAACTCCGCCGTGAGCCACCGGAATCCGCTAAGAGTTGACTGGCCGACGGTAGACGGACCGTTGGGTTTGACGGAAGAGGATTCAGTTGATCACGCGCGTAGATTCTTCAAGTTTGGATTTTTGCTACTCCCTTGGCTTTGGGCCGTTAATTGCTTCTACTTTTGGCCTGTACTTCGTCGGCCTACCTCTTATTATCACCCTGACCTCCGTCGATGTAAGTCCTTTCTTATACTTTTGATTATAATTGATGTTAACGCGCTTACGTGCCCTGTTCACAGATTGCTTGGATGGATGTTACCTATTGTATTGTTGGCTTGTTGCTTTAAATACTCCCTACGTTTACTTTTATTTGTCCACTTTTTAACTTTGCATGCCCCTTAAGAATTAATAAATGAAGTGCATATTTTACCGTGATACCCGTATTAATTGATGTTTAGTCTTGATGGAACTTAGAAAATGATTTGAAATGAGTAATTAATGCTATGGGTAAAACAGAAAAAATAAATTATTTTTGTCTTGATATGCTAAATTTGACAAGTAAAAGTGAAAAATGAAAAGTGAAGGAGTACAATATTGTTTTGATTGTTACTTAAATTATAGAATTAATACATAGATAGACACCTTAACTTGGCCTCAACTGAAAACTAAATACTACTTTGAGAATGCACATGTAAACACTTCAATACAATAACAATACGATACGATACGTTATGTAATGTCAATCAAACAAGTAGGATTAAGGGGTTCCGTGTATAAGAGCGAGCGAACTTGTCTAATTTTGTGAAATAGGACATGATCTCTTAAATGTTTTCTAACAAAATTTACATATTCAAAGAATACTTATAATGTACATTAAGTTCAGAATTCATAGGTAAACAAAACTAAAATTGTTTAAAACAATGCATTTTTATTTTTTTATTTTTTGAAATTGGTAGTTAACAAAAATGGATATTCTTGATTAATGGAGGAACAATATCACCGTTTTGTTCAATAAGATATCAAAGTGGATGATTAACTCATTCCATACTACAAATTATCGCAGGAAATCCTGTGATAACCCGGATTCTTATTTCTCAATGATATTCCACAGTCAAGACAATTAGCTGAATCCCGTGAAACAATTCATAGAAGTTCATTGATATCTTCTTTTCGTAAAGCAAAGCGTTGACTCTCCAAGTAATGGTGCGAATTAATTGGGACAGAATGTGAACTTATGTGTTTTTACTCTTTTGATGTGTGTACTGTTTGCCTTTGGGTGGGGACGTGGGGTGGGGTGGTGGCAGATCTTACTTGGTCAGCTTCGGAAACACATCCCATTTGTTTTGTTTTGTTTTGTGTTTGATAAGATAGAACTGATAGTTGTATGGAGCAGCAATGAGATAGTGAAGATAAACCTTACCATCTGAATCCTGATGGCAGTTTGAATCTTTTCATGTTACTTGCTTCTATTTTTGTGCCATTGCAAGTTTTGTGGAATCTTTCACTTATTTCTCATCTGGATTAATATTATCTGAGAAAATGAACTCATGAAGGGTAATTGTTACTGTGAAACAGCTTGGCTAGTTGTCCCATTTAGTCTAGTGTGGGTATATATGTGATAGCGTTGTGTTGATGTGGTGCTTGTTGAATTGCATTATTAAGGCACTAGGTGCTTAGATGGTCAAATCTGGAGTAAACACCTCTAGCTCAATAGATTTAGGAATCTTGTTGAACAATTACACAAGGTGAGAAGTTCACAACCTTTGAGGTATGGGGGCAGGGTTGCTGAAAAGGGGTCTTAAGTTTTTTCAGGTGCTAGAATACTATTCATCGTACTTCGAATTAATCACTAGATACTTAAAAATCAATTTCTTGGTAACGAAGTTAATGTTAAGAGTGATGACCAAAAAGCACTTGATGTTGAAGAAATCCATGTTTTAGGGTTTACTTCTTTTTTCAAATGTAGAGACTTTTTACAGCTGTATTTGCATTATGTTTAGTTGGATAATGAAACATTATCCAGATGTTACATACCATACTATTCTCTAGGGATGGTTACCTTTACATGGAAACAAATTAGATTTAGTTGGATAACGAAGCATTTTCCAGATGTTATTAGTTGTACCATATTGATCTCCGGGGATGGTTAGCCAGATTTTAGAGCACAAGTTCAGAAGTAAAACACTGGTAATTGGGGCATAACTTAAGAGTGTATACCAAGCATTGCTAAAAAATATAATTAGTATATGAGAAATATGAAATATATTAATTAGAAACTAGCATGCTTGAGAAAGCTTGGATTGAATTGCGTGTAGAAAATAATTATATTTTGGGGTTAAGTGACTTTATTAGCTCTGATTACACAACTTGTACTGAATGCAACATTTTGGTTGTAACTTCCCCTGCATTCTCTTTTGTGCTGGTATTATGAACAAAAGTTACACTTAACCCATAAAAGAGCATCCCGGTGCACTAAGCTCCTGCTATGCGCGGGGTCCGGGAAGGGCAGACCACAAGGGTCTATTGTACGCAGCTTTACCCCACATTTCTACAAGAGGATGTTTCCACGGCTTGAACCCATGACCTCCTGGTCACATGGCAACAACTTTACCATCAAAAAATATAATTGGGGTTAAGTGCATGTAGAAAATAAGTTAACAGACTGTTTTACGTATTTGGGATACACGAGGAAAGCAGCTTGTATTATTTCAAGAGTTATGTGATTATCAATAATAATTTCTAAAAGGGTGCATTTATTTTATACGAAACAAGGGAACCGTCTTTGCGGTACTTTAAATGTTGGTTGCTTGGCATACAGTACTGGAGAAAACATTGAGAATCCTAAGTGTTCAGATTTCATGTAGTTTAGAGGAATGTGACGGTAAGATATGACAGTTACTTTCGCAAGCTGCCCTTGGAACCACTCTTACCAAAAGGAAAAGAAGATGACATTTACCTTATTGTCTGTCCTAATGTTAGTGCTTCTTTTCTGCTTTTGTTCCTAAGAGTTAACTTTATCGGAGGTGAATAGATTCTTTTTGATTCTTCAACTACTTGTAGTAGCCATATCAACAACCTATCTCCAATGCAATGGTGGCAAGATACTTGAAAGAAAGTATAGAGTTTTCCCAGAAGTGTGTCGTCCCTTTTGTAGCTCAAGATCTTTTATTGTGCAAAGGTATATTTCAGCAGCTATCAACTCTGGTCTAAAAAGCATAAGTAGTAGCCCTTCTTTTGACTTTAGATGGATGATAGATTGTATAGGTGTTGAATGCAATTAATATCTCTATATTACTAAATTTAAAATCAAATTATAGGACTTATCAGTGTCCATCCGTTTCAAAAGATAACAGAGATTTTAACTCTAAAGGTGCTAAATTTTGGATGAAAGGTGGCCATTTGGCAGTTATGTATAGTTACCCACTTACCCTTACTTTTCGACAACAGTATAAAATTTCTTTAACAGGACCGGGAAATTCAAGCATAAGAAAACCCAACTAAATCGTAAAAATTGAAAAAGAAGCACCATTTTGCCAACCCCACCTTGACTGACTATTTTATCTTGAGATGCCCCTGAGCCCATATAATCATGATTCGAGTCCTGTCAATTGCTTGTGCATATAAATGAACAAAGTTAAATGGAGGTTTCACTATCCTGTGTGCAAAATCATTCCCCTATATGATTCAGATGCAGTGCTTTAACAACTGTAGAAGAGACCATATGGTTGCTCACTTGTCGTAACATAACCCCTATCAAGGAAAGAACTTTAAAGGGAAAATTCTTGCGCCACTCTGTAATCACAGTGAAGGCCCATTTCAACTGGAATTGAATGTTGAGATTTGCATGCTTCCGCTAGGGATCTCTAGTACATGCTGTAGGAACTCAACAACAACAACAACAACAACTACAACAACATACCCAGTGAAATCCCACAACGTGGGGTCTGGGGAGGGTATAGTGTACGCAGGCCTTACCTCTACCTCGGTAGGTAGAGCGATTGTTTTCGAGAGACTCTCGGCTCAAGACAAAGCACAAGCAAAGCAAAGCAAAGCAAAGCAAGAGAAACGGTCAGACCCGAACAAGAAATTTAGAGCAGTATGAAAATGCTGGTATTAAAAGCCAATAAACCATGATAGTGTATTCTAAAAAAGAAGCAGTAACTAACACAAGTAAATAAGATATACAAAGTACACTAGAGAACACATAACAACAGAAATCAAACGACATGGGACTATAAAGCAATACTGCGCCTACTAGTATGATAGGCTAAGTGGGCCTACAATAATAACACTACAACTATCAGTTTGTAAGCGTAAGTAGGACTACGCTGGACTACCTACTACCCTTCTACCTAATCCGTGTCCTCCATAACCCCCTATCTAAGGTCATGTCCTCAGTAAGTTGTACCTGCGCCATATCCCGTCTAATCACCTCTCCCTAATACTTCTTCGGCCTACCTCTACCCCTCCTGAACCCGTCCATAGCCAACCTCTCACACCTCCGCACTGGGGCATTTGTGTCTCTCCTCTGCACGTGCCCGAATCATCTCAACCTCACTTCCCGCATCTTATCCTCCACCAAGGCCACTCTCACTCTGTCCCGAATATCATCATTTCTAATTTTATCCCTCCTTGTATGCCCACACATTCTGCATCATTTCCACAACTTTTATTTTTTGGGTGTGCGAAGTCTTGACCGGCCAACACTCCGTCCATACAACATAGTCGGTCTAACCACCACTCTATAGAACTTGTCTTTAAGTTTTGGTGGCACCATTTTATCGCACAAGACTCCAGATGCGAGCCTCCATTTCATCCACCCTGCCCCAATACGATGTGTGACATTGTCATCAATCTCTCCATTCCCTTGGATAATACACCCGAGATACTTGAAGCTTCCTTTCTTTGGAATGACCTGAGTACCAAGCCTCACCTCCACGCCTGTCTCAAGGTCGCTCCCGTTACTGAACTTGCACTCCAAGTATTCTGTCTTGGTCCTACTCAGCCTAAACCCTTTAGACTCCAGAGTCTGTTTCCAAACATGCTGTAGGAACTCCTATGCTTTAACTGGTCTTGGTCGTCTTCATGGCTAAATACTACAAGCTTTTTCCTTGTTCACTCTGACTGAAAAAACACTTTCTCCTCATCTCATTTTCCTTCCATCTCTCTCTCATTCAGTTTGTAAAGCTCACCCTAAGTGTTAGGTGCTGGGCAAGTTAGCATTTTTTACCAGGAATTCCAGCAGAGGTCCTAGTTGTAACAGCTAATGATGGTCAAGGACTTTCTGGCAAGTCATACAATTGTTAGAATATATATATACCCCTAAATTACCTAAATACCCTTATAAACCTAAGTATTCAACTTATTAAAAATAATCTAACGTCTATATCCCATGCTTCCAACTCATTTTAACAGTCACAACTTTTCAGAACAATTTTTTTTTGTACTTTCCGCTCGTCTCGCACCCATAAGTCCCTTATTTTTTTTCCAGAAACTGGTAACTTTGTATTCCTCAGCATTAAGGGCATATGCTGGCCACCTCCAAAAATTTACACTTACTAAGAGCTAGTTACAATAATCCTATGAAATCCACTAACTGAACTTCCTCTTCTATACATTGTTCTTTACACTAAAAACCTAAAGGTGATGACCTTCCACTTGATCTTCTGTATGGAGCTTTCTTTGCCTTCAAAGATCCTATCATTTATTTCTTTCCAAATGTTCTACCAAATGCAAGCAGGTACTGTCTTCCACCAGATCTTTTGACTCTTGCTACCTCCCCTCCTAATTCAGCAGCTTAGGAGATCTGCAGTGTGTTCTGGCATTGACCAATTGACCTTGGCCCAAACTGATGAATAATGCACATACTTGTGCTGTGACTCTACAATGTAGGAAAAGATGGTTGTTTGTCTCTAAGGCCTCGTTGCATAATGAGCATCTTGAAGCAATGTAGATTCCTCTTTTCTGTAGTGCTTCATGACTCAGACAAGCTCTTCTGGCTACTAGCCAGGTGAAACATTTTACCCTAGCAGGTGCCACACTTCTCCATATTGACTTCCAAGGTCCTGTTTCCCTTCCTGTTATTTCAGTCAGCCCCCTGTTGTACACTCTATTCACTGAAAACAGTCCATCCTGATGGTGTTTCCAAATCATTTTATCTGATTCCATATTAGTTCCTTGGAATCCACCAATAATTGTCAGTATTTCTGCTACCATAGGTATTTCCCAATCATTTAGCAATCTTCTGAAAATTAAATTCCATCCCTGGGGAGACCACATCTCATCTATTCTGGCTTCAGCCCATAAGTCCCTTTTTTGATTGATTCTTGTAACGGACGTCTTTTTATGCCTCTCATAGCAATGGGTTTTGGACATGTTTTCTTCCCATGTTCTTGACCAATATGTTACCCTTCCTTATCATCATCTTTCATGACCAGATTGTTCACGTCTTGTTTTGATTTGTGGAGTGAGTTTCAAGTTATATGTTTGTTGTGGGAAGAAGTTGATTAGATGCCCATTGATAAATTGTCAGATTTTCTCATCAGAAACTTGGCAATAGGAAAGAAACCCAATTAAGAATCTTGAATTCTGCTCTTCTTCTTCAAGATGGTATTCGTACAAGAGAATGCTTTAGCCCAAGTGTTCTTTTACGAGAAAGATCGTGTTGGATATGGAGTTTCTGTGTGTAAATCTATGACAGTAACGAAGAGTTCTTTACACTCTTTTCCTTTCCAGAAAAGCATTAGGAAATCTGAAAGAGGGGTCTATTATCTGGTTTTTTTGAAATCAGTAGGGCTAATAAACTTTTGTGATCCAGTCAACAGTGGATTCTTCATGGACTTGCAGAGAAAACAACTATGATTTCGATCTATTAAGGTTTAATCATGTTGTAAGATTGGAGGACTTGATTTCATGAAGAATAGAGTATCTATGAAAATTGAATAAGTAAGATTTAAGATTGTCCATGGGATATTCAATTAGGCCTTGTGCTTTCAATAAAGGTTTGCAGGTATTGTATCTGCATGTCTTGTGTCGACAAACAAGTCACTATACAACGATTCACATTGATTATTCACAAAAAACTTGTATTTTATTCGTTCATGTCCAATTATTTACTCAAAGCCATATGTTAATAATATCGATATACTTTACAAATCATAGCAGATATATATATTAGGTTTATCACGTGCTTGGGCTACTCCAAGAACTCTTTTATATAGCTATCTCGATTTTAGTCTACTGGGCATATTACAGACTCTGTTGCTGAGGTTTTTGTTTGAATTGTAGATGTTAGATAAGCAATTGGTTTCATGGTGTTTACTGTTATGAGTTATTGTTTTTAACATGGGCTGCAAACACTTTTTCTAATATTGAGTTTTTGAAATCTATGATTTGTAGATGTTGTCAGGTCAGCAATTGGTTTCACGGTGTTTGCTGTTATCCTCTCAACTTGGGCTCTTACCTTTTCTGTTGGAGGAGAGCGTCTATTCGGTCATGTTTGGGACAAGCTAGTAATGTACAATGTTGCTGAGAAATATGGTTTGACGGGGTGGGTGTAGGTACCTATCGCATTCATTTGTGGTCGAAGCTGCTTGATACAAGATTTGTATATGAATCTTTCCTTGGAAAAGATTCTGAGACTGGAACTTCTCAGTTAGACAGTTACCATGACACTATTAAGGAGTGATGAAACTAGAAAACTAGAAAAGAGGACACCTATTGAACTCAATTGTATGCAAAATCCAAAGGTATACTTTGCAGCTTGGAAGTTGTCATTTTGTGCTCTATCTTCTCCCTCTCTCTCTCTCTCTCTCTCTCTCACACACACACACACACACAAAGATGGAATCATAATATTGTCGAATTAAGGGAGCATGAGACATGTGATTAAGAAGGATTATAACACTGGAAGATTGTATATGGATCAGTGGAGGAGTCAAAGTTTTCACTAAGGGGTCAAAGTATGAAGAAGTAAACATTCGGAGAAGCCAACTAGGGATTCAACATCTACTATATGTACATAATCAATAATTTTAATCTTATATATGCAGTGTAATTTTCTGCCAAAGAGTTTTCGGATGAACCCCTGATCCCACCTAGCTCCGCCCGAGTGTGAGATGTGGCCATGTTTAGCTGCAAAGCATTGAGTTGCATAAATTTAGTGTAGTTGAGAGCAATAAATGTAATGGCTATGCAAGACGTTGATTTTTGGTCTTCTCCAGTTTGTCAAGTCTTTGGGGCCACATAAGTTGGCAAATTTCTCTAAAACGAGTAGCTTTAGTACATTGAAAATCCCCACATGAGGAATTAAGGCAAGTTAGGTAACAAGTATCTGAAGACGTATTAATATTGAGATGATAGAATGAATTGAAAAAAAAAACATTTCTTAAAAGATATTTTAAAAATTATGAAGGCCAAAACACAGGCGGAACTAGAATTCCAACTTTACGAGTTCTGAAATTTAGAACGACGACTTCAAGTGATAATAACTGGTTGTTATGTTAATTTTCGTACATCTTTAATGAATTTTTAAAATACAAATGTACTATTTGATCAAAAGCTATTACTCAGTTGAATCCAAAAAGGAGATCCCGTCACTATTAAAAGTCTCAAAACCCAAGTGTTACTAGCCATGTCTGGCTAAT
>CM056506.1:39929024-39970786 GCA_029783415.1 Anisodus acutangulus | reverse complement strand
ATATATGCACTTCTGGGAAAGCTTTCACCTCTTTTCACTTAGCACTCTTGTTGATGCAATATGTAATGGCTAGTTTAGCCATGACTCAAACAAACTCCTTTTATTTGCCATCCCATGTAAAAATGTGCTAAATTAGTGCGACATTTATTAACGGGAAAAAGTTAAAATATCCCATCGAACTATCGAAAATGACTCATTTATGTCACTCGTCAATAGTTTGGATCATTTATATCATCGTTGTTACCAAAATGGCTCATTATTGCCATTTTTCATCAATGTCGTGCGTCAATGAAAAATGATATTAAAACTAACATTAATGAAAAATGGCATGGATGAGTCATTTTGGTAACAACGATGACATAAATGATCCAAACTATTGATGAGTGACATAAATGAGTCATTTTCGATAGTTCGATGGGATATTTTAGTTTTTTTCCGTTAATAAATGTAGCACTACTTTTTACCGAACAATTCTAGAGAAGCACACAGAAAATAAAGCAAGATTTGGTTGACTTGCACAACTCTTTGGGCCGATTAGAGGATTTTTTGCTACCATATTTATATTTATGACTGAGACGTGCAAAACTTGGTTGATTGGTTGGTATTAGAATTGATGAGACGTGCAAGACTTGGTTGATTGGTTGGTATTAGAATTGATATGACAGAATGAATGAAGAGAAGTAATTTTCCCTCTTCCTTGAGAGAGTTTTAACTGAAAACCCTCCTAAAAAATATATTTTAAAAATCCTGAAGACCAAAAGGGAGATCTCATTGCTATTTAAAGTCTCAAAAACCACATGTTACTAGCCATACCATGTTCCTACTAATTTTTGCACTAATGGAAAAAGCCTTCACATTTTTCATCTTAATACTCGTATTATGGCTAGTAACTCCGACCCAGTGACAAACAAACGTTGTTAGAAAAAGCCTTCACATTTTCACTATGTTATGGCTAGTTCAGCCATGACCAAAACCAACATTTTTATTGATCAATTAGCTCTTCTTTCTTTGAAATCCAAAATCATTTCGGACCCCTTCCACTTCTTGGATGAAAGTTGGTCTCCAACAACGTTTGTTTGTCACTGGGTCGGAGTTACTTGTGGTTCTCGCCACCAAAGAGTGAAGTCCTTGAATCTTTCCAACATGGCTCTTACAGGCAGAATTCCACAAGATTTTGGAAACCTCTCTTTTCTTGTTTCTCTTGACTTGAGAAGCAACAATTTTTATGACAATTTGCCTCAAGAAATGGCAAGCTTGCGTCGACTAAAGTTTCAACAACTTCAGCGGGAAGGTTCCGTCCTGGTTTGAGTTTTTACACCAACTTCAGTTTCTAAGTCTTGGGAATAATAGTTTCTCTGGTTCCATCCCTTCTTCATCATTTTCTAATATTTCCACACTTGAAACTTGGGATCTGGGATTCAATTCCATAGAGGGTCAAATCCCAAAAGTGATTGGAAGTCTTATAAACCTGAGAGAATTAAGCTTGGTTGGAAACAATCTCATAGGCTCTATTCCTGCGTCACTCTCGAATGCCTCAAGGTTGGAGGCTTTAGATATATCTTCTAATTCACTTCATGGAAACATTCCAGAATGGATCGGCAATCTTCACAACATGAACTTGTTGTCCATACAATAGCTTATCAGGAGATCTTCCCAATGGTTTATGCAATCATCTCTCAATACTCAAAGAGCTCTATCTATCCACATACAAGCTTCATGGTCATATGCCTTCAAGCTTGTCAAATTGTTCAGAACTTCAACTATTGGATTTATCACAAAATGAGTTTGATGGACCAATACATAGTGAAATTGGAAGATTGAGTAACTTGCAGTCTTTGTATCTCGGATCAAACCATTTCATAGGTATGATCCTGCATTATCTTATGAACTCTTGTACCTAATTATTTCTCACAAAATAATTATTACACATGAACTGCAGGTATAATTCCTCAGGAAGTCGGAAATCTTGTTAAGTTGGTGACTTTGGACATGGCCAGAAACCAGATTACCAGCTCTGTCTCAATCTCCATATTCAATATCTCTTCCCTGCAATATTTGTTACTGGCGAAGAACAATCTCAAGGGATCCTTACCACGGGAAATTGGCAACTTAACCAAGATGCAATTTTTATATCTTAACGAAAATAGGTTTACTGGTACATATTCCAAGCGGTAGCAAAAAATACAACTTATACTTTACTGAATCAACTAGTTAATCTCACTAATATTCCTGCTTTCTTCATGTGTTGACAGGTGAAATACCCAAAGATATAAGCAATCTCGTGGAGTTGGAGGTACTTAGTCTTGAATATAATAGTTTTAGTGGTTCACTTGAAATGGAAATCTTCAACATATCAGGGCTGAAAAAATTTTCTCTTACACAGAATAATCTATCAGGAACCCTCCCACCAAACATATGTTCTATCTTACCCAACATTGAAAGTCTTTATCTGCGTATCTTAACCAATCTTATTGGGACTATACCTCATTCTATCTCCAATTGTTCGAAACTTACTATTCTAGAGCTTTCAAACAACACACTCACTGGCTTGATTCCCAACTCACTTGGATAGCTTACTCAGCTACAGAAAATTAACTTGCAGCTGAACAATTTAACAAGCAACTCATCGCTAAGCTTCTTGACTTCCTTAACAAACTGCAGAGCCTTAAGATTACTTGGTATAGCTTTCAACCCTCTAAATGGTATGCTTCCAGTCTCTGTAGGGAACCTTTCCACATCTCTTACATTGTTTTACGCACTTAATTGCAAGATCAAAGGGCGAATTCCAAATGAAGTTGGGAACTTAAGCAGCTTATTAGACCTTGATCTTTATGGGAACAACTTGGTTGGATCAATTCCCACATCAACTTGTAACTTGAGAAACCTTCAGCGCCTGCGCTTGACTAACAACGAACTTACAGGATTTATTGGAGATAATCTATGTAAATTGCAGCGTTTGGGTGCTATTTACTTGGGTGAAAATCAACTTTCAGGACCTCTTCCGAGTTGTTTAGGGAACGTTACTTCCCTTAGAGAGATACATCTGGGTTTCAACAAATTCAGTTCCAATATACCAGCAAGTTTGGGGAATCTTAAGGATCTACTGGCTCTTAACTTATCGTCAAACAACATGGGTGGTTCTTTACCCCCCAGAAATTGAAAATCTAAAGGCTTTGATACAAATGGATTTTTCAATGAATCAATTTTCAAATGGAATTCCTAGAGAAATTAGAGGATTGCAAAAATCTGGTGTACCTTTCTTTGAGACACAACAAGTTGCAAGGATCTATACCTGACTCAATGAACAACATGATAGGTTTGGAATTTCTAGACCTTTCTCATAACAATATATCGGGAATCATTCCTATATCTTTGGAGAAACTTCAAAACCTAAAGTATTTCAATGTTTCTGTCAACAAGTTGTATGGTGAAATACCCTCGGGGGGGGGGGGGGGTCCTTTCAAGAACCTCTCGAGTCAGTTTTTCATCTACAACGAAGCATTGTGTGGTTCTTCAAGATTTAGTGTCCCACCATGCCCCACTTCATCAAAGCATAGATCAAATAGGAAAAAATTACTAGTTCTATTTCTTCTACTGGGGATTGGACTGGTATTTGTTCCTATTACCTTTGGGTTTTTATGGATAAGGTATAGAAGAGGCAAAAGGACTTATCAGCAAGCTCATCCATTTTCTATCTCAACAAGAGGAAGAATTTCATACTATGAACTGCTCCAAGCAACAGATGGGCTGAGCGAGAGTAATCTGATTGGTTCTGGGAGTTTTGGCTCTGTCTACAAAGGCGTTCTCAGAAGTGGAACTCCTATTGCAGTTAAAGTGTTTAATCTGCAATTGGATATGGCATTCAAGAGTTTTGATACAGAATGTGAAGTTTTGTGCAACCTTCGGCATAGGAATCTCGTAAAAGTCATCACTAGTTGTTCCAACCTTGATTTTAAGGCTTTAGTCCTCGAGTATATGCCTAATGGGGAGTCTTGAGAAGTGTTTGTATTCGCACAACTACTTCTTGGACATCATGCAGAGACTAAGCATAATGATAGATGTGGCATGTGCGTTGGAATATCTCCACCATGGCTGCTCCTCGCCCGTGGTTCATTGTGATCTGAAGCCTAGTAACTTCTTGTTGGATGAGCATATGGTTGCCCACCTAAGCAACTTTGGTATTTCAAAACTGCTTGGTGAAGATGAGAGTGATTTATACACTAAAACCTTAGCAACATTGGGTTATATTGCATCAGGTACGTCTCTTGGTTTTGCTTTGACCATTGATTTACCCTTCTTTTTTTTTTACCAAGAAATTGTGTTACATCTTCGAATTAATTGTTTGTTGTAAAGTATGGACTTGATGGATTGGTGTCAACAAAATGTGATGTCTATAGTTACGGGATCATGTTGCTGGAAACGTTTACCAGCAGAAAGCCTTGTGAGTTTCAGGGAGATCTTAGCTTGAAGCAATGGGTGAGTTATTCACTTCCTGAGGCAGTAATGGATGTTGTAGATGACAACTTGGTACCAACAAAGGATAATCACTTAAAGAAGAAGTTAGATTGTGTGGCATCAATCATGAAAGTTGCACTAGATTGTTGTGTTGAATCTCCATCAAGAAGGACAAATATGAAAGATGTTGTAGGGATGCTACAAAAGATCAAGATTCAAAACTTCTTGCTTGTTGAGCATGGTCCTAGAAACTTTTGTTTCAAATTAACGTGTGTTGTTGCAAATGTTTGCTAAATTTTTGAATTCATGTAAACATTGCCTTTTTTGTTTTTGCACTTGGGCTGTACAAGCTACTGTTTCCACTTTAGAAATCCTAATTACAATAAATCCTAATATTTCCTCTTAAAATCAATGTTGCAAATTGGTGGATCACAATTAATAGAGGGAACAATGCTCAAAATATTGTCTCGTTCCAGATCACAAAGACTCACACCTAATTAAAATACCATCTAGTATTTTTATTTTGAACGGCACACCTAATTAAGAGTAGAGTGGTGACAGTAGACACAAGTGGACTAACTTCTGCCATTATGTTTTAGCATCTCTAAACATTTTGTGAGGGTGGAAACATTTAATAAGATATGGGGCATCTGATAGTTATCGATTTCACTGGAAATTTAATAGGCATTTTGGAGTAACTTCTTCTATACTACTAAAGAGCCGTTGAGTTTTTTTATCCAACTAATCAGGAAAGGCCACGTTTTGGTCCTATAGAATGAATGTGAAAAGCAGAATCCTCCAAATAGTATGATTCAGATACCTGACAAAACGAATAGATAAAAAGATTGGATGACTGGGATAACCTATTTCAAGATCAGATGATCCACCTCTTTGTCCGCTTGTGAGGACCAACTCGAAAAGGCCAAATACGAGGGAAACGACCCATAAAAGAGAGATTGAATGCTCTTTCTGATGCATTTCACGATGCAGAGCTGCCAACTAGCTAATCTAGGTAGTTTATTATTAGATTATCTATCCTGATAGGAAGATGAAAACAACTTCACTGCCCCATAAATGTAGGGGTAATGTCCGCGTACATCCTACCCTCCCCAGACCCCACTTATACGATTAAATAGGATATGTTATTGTTATGATTGTTGTTAGGAAGATGGAAAGAATATACTATACACTATAGGATAGTCAAAGAATATTCATATGTTAAAACTATATCAAGATTAGAATGACAAACAATATCCGTATATGTGTACTAATAAATGTTGTCACAATGTATATGACTTACTAGACAAAATTTATATGAAATGTTTTGAAGGAACCAAATGCCTGAAGCATATACAAGTTATTGGGTAACTTGTTTATAATCCTTAACCGATTAAATGAATAAAAGCTGATGTACTGAAATCACCTTAATAAATATTTATTGATGAATGGTACAAAGATGACTCTGTATACCCTTATCCTTTTATGATATTCAAAATCTTTCATAATATTGTGTAAGTTGTAACTTGAATATTATTGGAGCTCTTGAAGAGTTATTACAAAGTAATAGACTACTTCCTAAAAGAAGTTGAAAGAGAAAATTATATTGGTCCTGAGGTACCATATATTTGTGCAATTGATGCATTTATTCATATTGCTATAACTATGAGCATGATATAATTTCTCTCTTACATGGAGATATTGAAATAAGATCAATTGCATATTGCAAATGAATAACATGAATGTGTTTATCTTAACAAATATTGTCAAGTTTTTTTTATATACAGGACATTCATATGATCGACATTAGAGTTCGATCCAAACATGTTATCTATTACCGTCATATCATGTCTTTAATATATGACAACCAAATCATACAAAGATAACAACAGTTTATGGGTCAAAACAGAAATAAAATTGGCGTGATCCCAACAAACATCATATGACAATGATGCAACTTTATCAAAGAATGCAGATACAGATGATCAACCAGTTTATCAAATGATAATTTGACAGATCTGATCGTAAATGCACTGCAAACCTCAATATATGATAAGTTGGTATACAAGATCGGAGTACGTCATCTTCAAGAATCATATTATATTTTAATCAGGTGGAGTGAAATACGTGTTGTACTCTTTTTTCCTTAATCAAGGTTTTGTCCCATTGAGTTTTTCTGGTAAGGTTTTTAATGAGGCAGCTAGTAACGCGTATTACACGATATGTGTACTCTTTTTCCTTCTAGGATTTTTCTCACAGATTTTTCCTAGTAAAGTTTTAACGAGGCACATTGTCTATTAATGAACATCCAGGGGGGAGTATTATTAATACATTGTATTGTGAATTTTCATAACACAGTGCTGAAGTTTGAATTATATTACTATAATTTTAATATTTGCTGAGAGTCAGTATTATATTAGGATAATGCTTTCCCGTTGGGCACTTTGCAACATGCTTTAACACGCGAGTGAACTTATCACTACACTAGAAAAAGAGCTCTACGAGCGGATGAGTCAGATACCAGGGCCCCCCATGTTAAAGGGGGTCAAGGCAAGGAAATACGGAAAGATACCCTACAGGGAAGATGCAGCTCCGGAGCCCATCCTGAAAAAATTTGAAGATGCCCGACATACCCAAATATAATGGCCCCACAGACTCGGACAAACACATCGTGACCTTTGAGGCTGCAGTCACCGAGTATGACTTGCAGTAGAACCAAATTGAATATGTCATGCTGAAGAAATTCAGTCGAACGCTCACAAAGGGAGCACTTTTTTGGTATACTCTCTTACCTGAAAATTCTATTGATTCCTTTGCTGCTCTTGCAGATGCATTCGTAAAAGCACATGATGGGGTCAAAACTCACAAGGAGGACATCTTCACAGTGAAGCAAAGGAAGGATGAGTTTCTCCACATCTTGTAGAATGTTTTCAACGGGAGAGAATGTTGTTACCAATAATTCCTGAGGATTGGGCTACCGCATCATTTATCGATAGCCTAAACATTGATAGTTTGGACGCGTCATGAAAGTTAAAGGAATGTTTAAGGGAGTTCCCGGCTAAGTCCTGAAATGAAGTGAATAACAGATATACCATATAGATGATGATCATAGGGCCAACGCCCGGATGAAAGTCGGAGGAGAACAACAGATGAGATCTCGGAATGCTCCCCTATATATACAAAGGTACCTGAGAGGTTGGTAAGGACCTTATTTAGCTCGGCTGTCACCTAGACATGAAAGACGATTAAATAAGTCAAGGTATGATCAGGGTTAGCTAGGAGAGAAAGAGAGATCCCACAAAAAAAATCTGCGGGCCGCTCAGGGCCACCGTGTATAGCCTTATATAATTTCAACTTAGAGGTTGTGGATCTGGTTATAGCGATGAAAGGAATGAAGAAATCGCAGTTCTTGGTGACAATTCGGTCCAACCCAAACAAACAAGGTACGGACGTAGAGCTCTGGTACGAGTTTTACATGATACCGGGCAATTCAACAGAAGAATGCAATCACTTGAAATACGAGGTGGCGGACCTACTAAGAGGGGGACATCTGAAGGAGTTTTTTAATAGTCGGTCTAAGTACGCCAGAGAGAAAGGGACTGGGACTTCACGGGAACACCCAGTGCAGTAGGGATCGGTCAATATAATCGTTGAAGAAAAAATAATTGGGCAGTGTCTCCAATACAGCAACGCGATAGGCCACATCCCTCCAGAAAAAGGATGAGGGATGAGCCCGAAGACCTCATCACATTCAGCAAAGTAGAAAGGAAAGGCATAGAGAACTTGAACGTCGATGCCCTGTTAATCTCTATCCAAATATTTCAATTTAACAGGAATGCCTTATAACCTACTAATCAGGAGGCCTTGGCGACACACCATGAAGGCGATCTCATCTATCTTTCATCATGTCATGAAATTCCGACGCCTTGGGGAACCATTGAAATATAGGGCAACGTAGAACCCGATCAAGCACAAATCACCTTGGTCGCTAAGAAATGAGAGCTAGTTAGAAATGATATCTAGAAATCACAGACGTCTAATTTGGGATTGATCCGAAAATTGAGCAGAAAAAGGGATTGGTAGAAGACATTTGTCCAGTGGATCAGATGGATCAAGTACAATGTGGATTTATCGCGCTAGAGGAGTCAGAAGCAGGGAGATCTATGACAAAAGATCTAAAGTTGACTACCTGTCATCCAAACCGACCCAAGGAGCAGGTATACCTGGGCTCGGGTTAAAGCCCTGAGTTTTAGGAAAATTTAGTTACATTTTTAAATAATAACACAAAATGCTTCACTTGGTTGGGAACAGATATTACTAGTGTGCCTCCGGAACTGGTTGTGCACAAGCTGAGTGTCAACCTGGAATGTCAGCCCGTTAAATAAAAAAAATGTCTAGTGGCAGCAGAACGCAACCAATTTGTCAAAAGGGAGGTGGCCAAACTCGTCAAGGTGAGAGTGGTCCAAGAGGTAAGATACCCGGACTGACTAGCAAACATAGTGGTACTTCATAAGAAACCTGATACTTTCCAAATGTTCTTAGATTTAAAATATTTAAATAAAGCATGCTTAAGGAGCTCGTACCCTATGCCCCGTCTGGACCATGATGTCAATGCGGTTGCCAAATACGAGTTGCTCAGTTTCCTGGATGTCTCTGCAGGGTTTGACCAGATATGGTTAGACTTGCTGGACCAGGAAAAAACTTCATTCATAACAGAGCACGGGACCTACTGTTATAATGTCATGCTATTCGTCCTGAAAAATGCAGGGACCACTTTCCACCAGCTGACTCATCAGATTTTTCAACATTAGTTGGGTCGAAGCATGGAGGTTTACTTAGATGACATAATCGTTAAGTCCCTAGAAATAGAGGAACACATTAGACATTTGCAGGAAGTATTTGAGATCTTCCGTGAATATAACCTCATGCTGAATTCGGAGAGGTGCAATTTCAGAGCCGGATTAGGAAAGTTCCTAGGATTCATAGTATCAAATAGGGGAATTGAGTCCAACTCGGATCATATTCGGGTAATCGATAAAATACCGGATGTGCTCACCAATGCTCGAGAAGTGTAATGATTGATTGGGAGAATAACTGCGCTTGGGGGATTCATATCGAGGTCATTGGAGAAGTGTCAAAAATTCTTCGGTCTGCTAAAGAAAAAGAAAGACTTCTAGTGGACCCCAGAATGCCAACAAGCGCTGAAGGATTTGAAAAGATACTTGACAAACCCACATTTACTCGCGAAGCCGGATGAATGAGAACTCTTGTTGATTTATCTTGCCATAACCGAAACCGCTGTAAGTGTTGTGCTCGTTCAGGAGGAAAAATGTATGCAATATCGTATCTATTACATTAACAAGGTTATGACCGAGGCCGAAGACTGCTACCCTCACCTTGAGAAGCTGGCTCTGGTAGTTGCGTCTCAGAAACTGAGGTCATATTTTTTATGTCACCCCATATGTGTAGTCATCACTTTCCCTCTAAGGAATATCTTGCACAAACCCGAACTCTGGGTCAGGCTAGCAAACTGGTCAATTCAAATTTACGTGTATGATATCACTTATCGACATCAGACTACTATCAGGTCTCAAGCCCTGGCCGACTTCGTGGCTGACTAAAGTCCGAGCATGATGCCCCGTGCTCATACAGAGGTGGTTTGAGAAACCGCAATAGCTCCGGGGAATGAATCATATGTACATATGGGGCCACAAGTATGAAAGGTACCGGGTTGGGGATTGTCCTGATTGCTCCCTCAGGGGCTATAATCAGGCAAACCATTAAATGTATTTCTGTAACTAATAATAAGGGCGAGTATGAGGCCACAATTGCAGGTTTAGAATTGGCTCGAGGACTAGGGGCAGAAAATATCGAGCTCATAAATGATTCGCAGATGATCGTTAATAAAATATTAAGCAAATATGAGGCCAATGACAACTGAATGCAGGAATACTTAAGAAAAGTCACCACGTTGTTGACCTGGTTCAGGAAGTGGAAAATGGTGCAAATCCCTCGAGAAATGAACTTTGAAGTTGACACCTTGGCCAACCTAAGTTCTTCGACCGGGGGAACTAAAGGAGAATCAGAATCTGTGGTCCATCTCTTGTGTTCCTTTCTGGACCCTGGCTTATGCAAGGTAAATTCTACCAGTATGAAATGGGACTGGCGGAATGACATAATCAATTATTTGTAGACTATCACGACCCAAACCAGAGGGCCGCGACATGCACCCGGGCCCTACTTGCCGAGTACCACTAACCATACAGTCAACACATAGTCATAATTAAATACGGACTAAGCCGAAAATGATTATGTAAAACCTTAACCAGAAAGCCCAACTTATATATATACTAAGGTCGTACATGACAACTACACATATGACACATGTCTACAAGCCACTAAAGAGTACACAACATCAAAAGGTCGGGACAGAGCCCCGCCATACCCTTATATATATATAAAAATACACCGTACCGAAATTAGACCGACACTTCGAAACAAGGGGAGTGCTCCAAAATCCGCTGAGTCAGCAACCTACTAACGTGGGTCGTCACCCTGTTTAAGTGAACATGCGGGCATGAAACGCAGTGTCCCCCGACAAAAGGGACATCAGTTCGACTGATGTACTGAGTATGTCAGGCATAAGAAATATCATCACAGAGATACACAACAATCTGAAACAGAAACAGCCGACAGAGATAACCGACAATAACAATAAACAAAAATGGCTAACCAATAGTAAATGCCTCCGATGGCCCTAATACATATGCCTAAATGTTATGCACAATGCAAATGCGGTATACATATAAATATTGGCCTCACATGGGCATATTTCTTTTCATGATATCTGTACCAGTTGCAGGTGGTGATGCGTATATAATGCCTTTCCCTTTCCCATCCCCTACATATATATATTTCATACTATATAGTAGTGTTAATAACACAAATGGGTCACATGGTAATACATAAATATAATACAAATGAAAATGCATGAATGACAATAAAATATTTTTGAACTTATCGGATGACATGATATCCTTGTACCTTCGGCTAACATTGGAAATATTAACATCTTTTCCATATACCTCAATAAGGATTTAGGAACATATTTAGACATGCTTTTAACACATGAATCAATAATATGAACATTCCTTAGCTACTTAAGAGTAGAGTAATTTATGAAATAATATCACGGTTACATTTTGTTACATGGAACATGCCAAAAGAAAGAAATAATTTGCCTTAACATACATCAAATGCTCTCCGAGCTAACGATGGTTCTACAAATTGGAGTTGCTTGAGTATTCACGTTCTCATTATTTTTTTTGAATAAGGCATATTAACATACAATAGGATCTGATTTGTATATGTTGAGATGAATATTATTATTGAAAATGGTACATAGATCGGCTCCCTTAATTCTTTCCTAGAGAATTAGCTACTACTGTTACTCATTACTCACCTATCATGCATGCTTTAAGTACTTGGATGTTGTTAGGCTTAAAATGACTTCAAGAGAATCCGTATAATGGTCCACAATCCCCCTCCCATATTAATACTAATAACCCCTATCCTCACGAGTTGCCACCAACGCACATAATTAACTACCATGTTAACTTGTCTAACAACGTGTCCACTTAATATACAATGATGCCACCTTAATCTTGCATGCATATTAATTGACTCATTGTCTCTTATTCATGCTGCACGTGGACTATGTCCACTAATCATTTATTTCCCCCTCCAATTAATCAATTACACACATAATTAATTTCTTGATCCCAATTCACTTAAATCTTAATAACTTATAAGACCTTCATATACTCAATGTCATAATTTTGTGATATGACACTAGTAAATCGCCTCTTTATGCACGCACCAAATTTATTTTCGATCCCCGTCGTCACACTTGTTATGTTCAAAATTATTTCGGGACTGCATCATTTTATATACTAATCTCTTTATTTGCATATCTCTAGATGCTTAACCCATCGCCCAAAATTACGGGATGTTACATCTTTTCCCCCTTAGAAACATTCGTCCTCGAATGTTGGGGTGACATATCTAATCCTCGTCGCGTACTTGTTCATAGAATCATATATTATCACATACATTACTACATCTACACCAGACTTATACCATGAAAATAGAACTCACCTTATGTTTCTCTTGGAACCTCGACGTTGGTCTGGAATAGATATGGATATTTGTGTACCATTTCCTCTTCCGCCTCCCATGTCATCTCTTCCACGTTCTTATTTCTCCACAGAACTTTCACGGAGGCTACTTCTTTAGTCCTCAACTTGCGGACTTGTCGATCCAAGATGGCAATAGGAACCTCTTCATACGATAGGTCCTCTGTAATCTTCACATCATCAATTGGTACAATCTGGGAAGGATCTCCAATACACGCTCAACATGGAAACATGAAAAACTGGATGAACAAACCCCAACTTCGAAGGTAAGTCCAATTCGTAAGCTACCTGGCCAATTCGTCGAATTATGCGATATGGCCCAATATACCTTGGACTAAGCTTTCCTTTCTTCTCGAATCTTATTACACCCTTCATAGGCGAAGTCTTTAAGAAGACCCAATCATCTACCTGGAACTCTAAGTCTCGCCGTCGCACATCTGACTATGACTTCTGGCGACTCTGAGCGGTTAACAACCATTCCTGGATAAACTTCACTTTCTCTATGGCTTGGCGTACTATTGGTCTCGGATGGAGGATGATGCCAAGGCTTATTTTTAAAGTGTGAGAAGTGCCAATAGAACTCCCCTATGATATATCAACTCGCCGAACCACTCCACTAAGTGGTGGTCCCATAGACATTCATAAAGTAGGGGATGGACATCGTGGAGCCATTATCGGAAGTTGTGGGAAAGGTAAGGTTCTTGCTAATCCTGACATACTATTTCTCAAAATGTGTGGAGGCTAAAATATATAAAAAGGTCCAGGAGAAGCATGGCATAGACTTTATATGGGATCAAATCATTTGTAGGTTTGGAATACCAAAAGTTATCGCTTGCGACAACGGTTGACAGTTTGTGGGAAAGAAGGTTACCGAATTCTTAGAGGGGTTGAACATCAAAAGAGACACATCGTGACCTTATCACCTGTGCGTAAATGAACAAGTTGAGTCAACTAACAAAACCATCATCCAAAGTATCAAGAAGAGGTTAGAAAGATCGAAAGAAAAGTGGATAGAAGAGCTGCCTGGGGTGTTGTGGGCCTACAGGACCATAGTCAAGACAAGCATCGGGGAAACCCCTTTCTCCCTATTTTACGGAGCAGAGGCCTTGATACCCGTAGAAGTTGGAAAACCCAGCTTCCCATACACCCAGGCCACAAAAGAATTTAAAAAAGAAGCCATGGTGGTAAGACTGGAGTTATTAGAGGAACACAGAGAATTGGCTTTCGTACGTTTGGTTGCACAAAAGCAAATAGTAGAGAGGTAGTCTAATAGGAAGACGAATTTAGGACATTTTACAATCGGGGACTACGTCCTCCGAAAAGTCACTCTTGCAATAAGGGATCCGAAAGAGGGTAAACTACAAGCAAATTGGGAAGGACCATATCAAATAGCAGGAATCATAGGAAAAGGATCCTACCGGATCATAGATGAGTCCGAAAAGGAACTGAAGAACAGTTGGAACGTTAGTCACCTGAAGAGATTCTACCTTTGAAAGGAGGCATGTATGTTTTGTATTCAAAAAATATTTATTTTCGGATAATTGTCTCTTTCCTAGACAAGGACTGCTCATGAACTTGTAATCTCCCAGAGGGGACGAATACATGTTGCACTCTTTTCCTTGACCAAGGTTTTATCCCAATTGGGTTTTTCCGATAAGGTTTTTAATGAGGCACCAGTTCAGTATCACATCCCGAAGCTCAACTCCTCGATACCTCACACTCGAGTTCCGGGGAAAGAGAATGGGTTTGTATGTTCAAAAGGTAAAATCTCTTCGAGAACGGACTTGCTCAAACTGGGATTGCTAGTAGTCACTGCACTCGCTTGATTTCTTTTTTAGTATGGCCGGCCACCTTTTACGTTAGAAGAGCAAAAGGCCCAAGGCATAGCAGGATCTTGTAAAAAACCCAAAGAGGGATCATGTATTCATAGGACGAGTCATCCCTCGTAATTTTAAAAGAATGAAATAAAAAAGTCTTCACTGATTTTTTTGACTAAGTTTACATTGAAAGAACGTTTCGGGCAAAACCGAACTCGGAAGCCATACGACCCCATAAAACCGCTTCAAACAACATGACACAGTCATAGAGCCTTCGCGCGTGCAGGTTCTTTGAACCTTTGTTCCTTTCCATTGGGTTGAGACATCTTCCCTATCAGCACCGAAATAAAGTATCTTCCTTTATTTTGAAATTGAATATCTTAAATCCCAATTTTACATTAGCATTCCCGGATTGGGTCAAGGAAAGACGACCTCAAACAAAAACAAATACGTAAGTGTGCACCGGCCGTCAAACCTTGGCTTAAACAACAAACGCTCGAATATTAGCATAATTCTGGTAGACAGGTGCGACGTGCATGCCTCGACGGTTTAGTACAAATTAAAAGGCCAACATGTCATTATATGATCGCAATTGTTGAAAAAAACAAAGCGCTTGTCAAAGTGTGAGAAAGGAAAATTGAAAATGAGATATTAATTGTAATTAATACAAGAGGAACGTGATACACTCATACAAAAAACATTTCTTTTTTTTAAAAAGAACATATGAGCCTAAAGATCCATCAAAGCAAGAGCACAAAGGCTCAAAACTAAGACAACAAAGGGTATAGGGGCCCGAAAGTATCCACTGAACATCATATGGCGCGCAAGCCAAAATAATAAAAAAATTCACTACCGGGCACGCAGGCCCATCACAGAAAAATTCATTAAAAGGGCATACATGCCCATCACTAATTCACTAGAACTGAAAACACTGGCACCAACTACTGACATCGCTACTTATCATCTCCACAAGAACAAAGCCTTAGAAGGCTGCCAAACCAATGAACAGAAGCTCAAGACATACAAAGCTAAGTCCGGGGAGCACCCTCACCACTAGAGGAGCCATCAGAAGCATCGAAAGAGGGAGGCATCTCTTCACATAACTCATCCATATCTTCCGCAGTCGCTCCCAAATCCACCTCTGCATCTATAAGGGCCAAGAATACATCAATTTTCCCATTATTCATGCCTTGAAAGACCTCAAACAGGGTCTGGAGGACAACATAGTCCTGAAACAAGGTGGCCCTTTGCCGGTTAGTCTCTTGACGAAGCATAAGTCGCTAATTCTGGGATCAAAATTGAGCACGGGAAACCCCAAGCGCTTGCGCCTGTGCCTGAGCAGCATTACGATCAAGCTCATCCTGGACCAACCTCTGCCCCATCAATTTGCAATCCTGGGTAATGGTTTGTAAAGTCTCCTCTCGACTTGCCAGAGCATGCTTAGCCTCTTTCAACCAACCCTCCAGAGTGGTCCTTCATTCCAGGAGATCTCTATGCTCGGACCGAAGTTGGGAAATCTCATCTCAGAGGCATCAAATTTTCTCTATCAACCGTGCTATGTCTTGAGAAGATAAAGACATGTTCTTGAAAAGTTCGATGGTAGAGGAAACGGCGGCATGCCCTTGAAAAAAGATCAGATGGAAAAAACTTAGCTCATGCATTCACTTTAAAATATAGATGGTATGGTGGGCCAGGGAGGCTTCCAAACTATAGTCAGAACCAACAATAGAATGGGAAGGAACCGAAGGGCCAACACTCGTATATCCACCCTTTATGCTCCTGGGATGTCCTTCACTGACTCTCAGCTCTCTGATGGTTTCGGTAGATGGGATCCCTACATCCTCGGATGCTATGTATTCTTCCTCATCATCCTCCAAATGGACTACCTTCTGCATCTCTTCTATTTAATACTCATTGAATCAGTAGCGTGTTCTCACATGCGAGCCGATCCCAGAGGTGGATTCCCCATCGTTGTCTAGAAGCGCGTACTTCTTGCTCTTTGTGGCCTCTATAGCGGCCCTAGCAATGCGAGCTCGGGCCTCATTATAACAGGGCACCTTTCGGGCCGAACCCTATCAAGCAGGAAAACCTTTAAGAAAAAAGAAGATAGGAAAGTTATAATGGCATATTGGCGCTTAGTAGGTAAAAACATGAAATCAACAGATGAAAACTCACCATGGCTTTTGCCTTTCCACTTATCAGCGAAAATGGCTCTCCAAGTCCGCTCAGCGCCATAGGAGGTGCGAAACAGACCCATCACCCAGCTGAAGATATCAGGCAGAGGCTCGAAGACCATAGAGGCCGCTAGAAGAACAAAGAACAACATGGTCAGGAAAGAAATAGAAGAAATATGGAAAATAAAAATATGGATACTTACGAGCACTATTCCATTGCTCCGACAAAAAGCCATAATTGGCATCGTGGAGGCGGCTGGTATGGATTATCAAAAAATTGATCATACCACTCTTGGTCGTGATCGTCTTCAGTGTGGTAATAAGGGCTCTGGAGCCCTGGTAAGCCAAGTTAATTATTCATCTACGAAGCACTCAGGGGAGTAGAGATGGATCAGGTGATCCAAAGTAAAGGGAAGGTGGGCGAGATCTGCCAAGTGGTGCAAGCAACGAACTATTCTCCACGTTTGTAGGGCCAGTTTCCCCAAGCATATGCCGTAAATGCGACAAAAGGCTTTTATGACCCAGTGAACCGGGAGGCAGATCCCAATAGTGAAAGGGTAGGTATAAACCATAGACATCCTAGAGATGTGTAGAGTGATACTGACATTGGTCGGAGGAATGAATATCTCTATGTCAAAACCCCATCTACAGTCGATGCGAACTTGGGGGATAGTAGAATCGTCGATCAGCGAAGTGATGTCATCCACAGACTCAGAGCGCAGGTTCACGCGAAAGTCCATTTCAAAGATAAAATTTGAGGGGATGATTTTGAAAGCGGATGAGCACAGGTTGATGGCTCGAGTAACGCCGGAGGTTGATGACCTACGATGGACAAAGGTCACAGAAGTAGCACTGAGTTCTTCCCTCGTTCTAGCGAGGGTAAGATCGTATGAAGAGTCAGGGGAAGATGAAAAAGTAGACATAGTGATATTGGATATTAAAGAAACAAGAAATTATGATTGCTTGAAAGAGGAAGATAAGAATGAGAGTGATGAGAAGTAATTGGGATCATTAGATTATATAGTCGACTGGGTAATCATTACCCTTGGAAAATGAAGCGGTGTGCCCTATCAGTAAGTGTCAATCGATGTCTCTAAAAAGGCACCGTCGAATGAGTGACTAAATACATTTAATGATCACCTAATGAAACATTTGATAGAGGGAAAATATGTAATGTTTCAGTTCCAGCAAAAAAGTTTCGAAAAGGTACACAGACTTTTCCACTTCTCGGGCTCATGAAATGAAGGGCTCGGAAATTGGGAGACTATCTGTGTTAGGTGAGAATGCCTCCGGGTCATTTGATGTATCAGGAAACTTCAACGGCCCCAAGTATCTATACAAATGTCTCCCACTCTCAACAACTCCTGTCATGTTAGCTTTCTTAGATCAGAGCGATGCGGCGCGCTAGGTGTGATGACCTCAACATGCTCACGTCGTCACAACTTTAGGAGGGCATAATAGTCTAGTTTTGTCTTATATTTTCAAAACTTAGAAGAGAAGGAACCACCCATTGTATTCTTTCTAAGATTACACTTTTAACTACGATCTCTCTCAAAGAAATATACCAAACAGAGCATTTGTCCACTATTTCTCATTGTTTACTCTGGGTCTTACTCATTTTTACTTATCTTGCTTGCTTATTTTTACACTTACTTGTCTTTTTAAGCGATACACCTGTAACCTAGCTAGTGATATCGGACTCATCGATGGGGTCTTCGGATCGGATACAACATACTTGTCTTTAAACCCTAAAATGCAAATCTCTAATTGTGTTTTTGGTTAGAATCATTTTCACCGGAAGACATATTTACTCATGAGGATAGTTCTTACAATCGGTAAGGAGGGACAAACTAAGATCTTGATGAGACCATGTTTTGGCGAAAAACAATCAAGAAACTCATAATCTTTATTGAGTAGTACTAATATGAAGGAGAAACCACTAATTTAGGAAAAAATGTTGCTTCAAATGATATGTAATGATAATAAATATTTTTATGATGTGGTGCAAAATTGAGAATGCAATAGATTGAGATCTTTTACATACTATCATGCACTCATGGACTTTTGGTTAGGAGGAAAGTCATAACAAATGATGAACGATCAATCCCCCATTAATCTTGGCTTGTTATGTAATCGTCGTATGTTTGGAATGAAGGTACTATTTGTTGCAAGTTTTGGCGATTTCGTTACTTTTTTAGTTTTCAAACTCCGCACACTGGTGAAATGTAACTCAAAAAACTTAAATTTTCATATAATATATTTAAATTTAGGCGTAATGCATATGCGGCCCCTTAAACTTTTCCTTTTTTTTATTTTGGCACTTCAACTAAGCGGTGTTCCTATTAAACCTCTAAACTCGTCCTCAAGTGTGTCTATCAAACACCACCCGCTGACGTGGCATCAACTTCTTCCTCATTCAACATATTGACTTTATCGTGTTTAGCAGAATGAACCAAATAATTATCAAGCTAGTCTAAAAAAAGTCATTGTCTTTGAAAGTTGGAGAAGTAGCAACTCTTAGTATCGAATAGACTGAATAAAAATAAGTTGCGTTCATTCCTAATACTATAAGAACATCCATACTTGCATAACCATGACTTATATGTGTAGATATTAAAGACTACGTTCGTATTCCATCTTCAATGTAGCAACATGCTAATATATTTCTAATTTAATTATATGATCTTATAGCTAAGATTAGCAGCAATTGAGAGAGGAAAAGAGAGCAACTCTTAATTAAGTTGGCAGTGCAAGAGCAGAACCAGCAGAAACCGACACATCCATGGACCTAAAGAATAGCTTACCGCATGTCTGAAATATTACTCCACTTTCATTTCCCCAATTCAATTTCTGCTTCTAACAAAAATCACAAGCCAAAAGATAACTGTTTAAAGCGTTATCGAGGAAAACAAAGGGTACTTTTGGGGCTACCATATATGCCATATCAACAGGTAGTCTTTGATAGACATACTTGAGGATGGGTTCAGGAGTTCAATAGGAACAACGTTTGGTTGGAGTGCCAAAATGAAAAAAAGGGCAAGTTTAGGGGGGCGCATATGCATTAAGCCAATTCATAAATAGCTATAATTTAGAGTATAATTACGAGAAGTAGCTACAATTTGCATATTTATGAAACGTAGCTATAGTTGATATATTGGGTATCAACAAAAGAGTTGTATTCATGAGACCAAGTATAAGCTGTATCAGGTAGATAACAATTGTATAAGTTGAAAACACGCCAAAGAGCCCATACTGCAGCGCGTGTGCACATTGTGTATTTGTTACAAAACCCAAAATATAATTACGTTCCCAATTTCTTGAAACTATAACTATGTATTATAAATACGGTGGTCTAAATGCTTGCCACTTGACCTAAATTTTCCATGATTGTTTATGATTTTCCCCCATGTTTCTACATAGGGAGCAAGGCCCACTCCGAATCCAAAAGCCACGTGTGTAAGTTTCACCACTCAGACAAAAGCCCTTATTGTAAAGCCTCTGAAAATTGAATCAACCCTTCTCCGCCGCGCACCTCCGTTGCATACGTCGGTGCTATTCAAACCGACGAGATCATACTTTGGCGAAAAATAATCTAAGAAACTCATAATCTTTATTGAGTAGTACTAACATGAAGGAGAATCCACTAATTCAGGAAAAAACGTTGCTTCAAATGACAAGTAATGATTAAATATTTTTATGATGGGGTGCAAAATGGAGAATGCAACAGAGGAAGATCTTTTACATATTATCATGCACTCATGAACTTTTGGTAATTAGGAGGGAAGTCATAACAAATGATGAACAATCAATTTCCCCTTAATCTTGGCTTGTTTTGTAATTGCTGAGTGCTTGGAATGAAGAAACTATTTATTGCAAGAAACAATAGCAGAATTTGATTAATTTTAAAAGTGCGACTTATTTTTTAATAATGATCTGGAAAATGATTATTGAATTTTTTTTATAAATAACTATAATTTCGAGTATAATTACGAGAAGTAGCTACGTTAAACGTAGATATAGTTCTTGCATTGAGTATCAATAAAATAGTTATATTCAGGCGACAAGTATGAGTTGTATCTAGGAGTGGCGGTGGTAGGGCTCGGTGCAGTGGGCGGGCTCAGATGCAGCGGGCCGGTGCAGCGAGGGCGGGGTCGGGGCGGGATGAGCCAAGGGGTCGGGGTCGGGTCTAGCGGGGTCAGATGCAGCGGGACTTGCTCGATCCGTCCGATCCCGATCGATCAGATCGGCCCGGGCGGGGCGGGTCCGGTAGGGCCTGGAGTCGGGTCTGGCCTGGAAGTGGTCCGGCGGGTTTTCATTTTTAAAAAAAATAACATATGTATAAAAAAACTCAATAAACAAGATAAGATAGTGTAATAAAAACATCCCAAGGCTGTTTTTGTGCCTCTTATATTAATAGACATGTTTTTTTTTGTAATACAAATACAATTGTCTAAAATCTAAATTGCAACTTTGTGGTGTTGTCCAAAAGTTGCAAATTATATAATAAAATTTCAATTAAAAAAATTACATTCTCAGAAAAACCTGTTCTAATTGCTTGATGATTTTCTGTGGTTATTCGGTTGGAATTGGTATTTGTTGGTCAAATTGATCCACGTCGCTTCCACTACCTTCGGTTAAGATTTTGTTGTATTTTTCATCTTCTTCTTCGTTGATCTCCGATTGACCGCACCTTCTCCGCTCCGCTCGTATCCAATCTCTGAATAATACTGCAATTTCCAAGCTGTCTCCGGCTAATGAATGTCTGTGGTCTCCTATTTGATATCTGCCTGCAGAAAAAATACTTTCAGACGCAGTTGATGACGCTTGAATGTTCAAAACATCTCGAGCCATCAATGAAAGTGTCGGAAAGGTCTTCTCATTCCCCATCCAGTATTTCAGCAAGTCTTCATGTCCATCTTCATTGATAACTTCTTGATACGGTACAGAACCCTGCAAAACAAAAATATTCAACTCGCTAATTTGGTTAGTTGTAGAGGTACGGCCGCACATTCTATTTCTGAGGCTTTCAATACTAGCCGCAGAAACAGCATGTTTTTGTGAGGTTGTGTTGAAGATGAAGAAGATGGTATATAAGCCGACAAGTTACTAGCATTTTCTTGTTGATAAAATCTATATATATTTTTGCATTGGTGTTCTACGCTAGACAACACTTCTTCTTTAGTTTGTTCAATAGGTGGTGGGTGATTTGGATTTTTGGGACTTGGAGGTGGTAGTACTTCTATACAATCGTAAATAGTTTCAATTAGTGATTTAGTACCGTCTATTTTAATAGTAGGATTTAATACATAACCAATAATATAAATAGAGGGAATAGGAATAAAATATTTTTTTATTTTGACAAACATTTTTTTAATAGCTGCCTTATAAGCTGATTTTTCCATATATTCACTAAGTAATAAAAATATTAGAGTTATATAAAACAACATAGTTGAAATAGTAGGATAATATATACCGGAAAATTCTTTTGTTGCTTGAAAAAATTTCTCTAAAAATACAATAAGTTCGGAAAATTTTACCCAATCACTATCTAAAATCATATCAGCTGGATTTTTATTATGAGAGTTAAAAAATAAAGTTATATGTATTCTATAATCATAAGCAACAAGTAGTTGCTCGTATAAAGAATTCCACCTAGTGGATACTTCTTGTGGAATTTTTCTATAAGGTAGTCCACAATCGTGACAAGTTTTTTTATATTCTTTTCTACGTTGTACTTTATTACTTTTAAAAATAAAGTTTATAGCAAATTGTATTTTACTAAGAATGTCTTCAAAAAGTGATAGACCATCCTTTACAATTAAGTTATATATATGACACGCACATTTTATATGAAAATGATCTGGAAAAGATGGAGTTAAACTATTTTTTAAAATTGTAATTGCGTAATTGTTAGAAGAAGCGTTATCTAATGTAATAGTCATAATTTTATCGGTTATTCCGTAATAATGACACACTTGATAAATATTATCTGCAATAAAAGTATCAGTGTGCCTATCATCTATATATCTATAGGCTAAAATACGTTTTTGCATAGACCATTTATAATCTATCCAATGACAAGTTACAGTTAAATAATCATGGACGTTAGTACTACGACCTATATCAGACGTGATAGATACTTTGCCATTAAAATGATATAATGAAAAACGTAAATATTGTTGATATTCATGCGCGAATTTAAATACATCTCTCTTAACAGTTGATCTAGGAAAACCGTTAAAAGCAGGATTATATATATCTCTAATGTAATGAATAAAACGGGAGATGAAGGAAATGAAAAAGGCAAACCCTCCACAAAGAACTAATTTTGATATTGCTTCCTATCTCTATGTTTATTGTATTTAGAGCCTACAATTCCCCCGCCATAGGGTTAATTTGACCTCAGATTTGGTCCGGACCACGATGTCGATGTGAACCTTGTCCCGATGGAGCGGACGTTTGCGCACCTGATTTTGAAGCCTGGTATTGGGCATACCTAGCTGGATGACCACTTACTACGTGTCTAATTAAACCCCCCGTCCCACCGTGACCTTTTTCAGTTTTAAATTTTAAAACATTTTTACAAATTTTACATATAGCTACTTGATTCTCTACGTCCCTATCAAAAAATGTCCATGCATCTGATTTTAATAGTCGTTTTGCTGGACCTCGTCTCATACTAGGGGGAATATGAGGTATTTCAGTTGAAGGTGTACTAGTGGGTGTGTTGTCATCAACATTAGTGTGTGTATCATCTAGATCATCGTCTAAATTAAAGTCTTCTTGAGTTCCAAAAAATAGTTCCTCGTCTAAATCTAATGGTATTGTAGGAAAATGTTGAGTATCAACAAAATCATCCTGTGTAGGAATAAGATGACTAGAAGAAGTACCATTGCCCTGGTTGCCCCTACTAGAAGAAGTCTTACCCTTACCCTTAAACATACCTCTAATTCCTTCCATTTTAATTATATGCCAACAAATAATTAAAGTAAATGAAATTAAGTGCGCTAAATAAAATAAACAAACAATAATAATTTAATGAAGGAACGAATGTACCAAACGCCGACGTAACGTCGACGTGTAATCGAGAGGTTGAAAATTGAAACTTTGCTCGATTGAAGATCCTTAAGCTAGTTACCAACTTCACTCCCAATTCCCAAATGAATAAATAAAATTGAACATTTAGCAAACAATGTAGACTTGCAGAGAGATATATTGAGAGATTAGAGAGATTGTAGAAAGATTTGTGAGAAAGATGAAGAGAAAATGAGTTATTTATAGTTGAAAAATTGGGTTAAAGTGTAAATATAATAACTTATTGGTTAAAAATAAATATTAAGGGGTAGGGGGAGGCCTAAAATGGCCGTTGGCCAACGACCAAAATCTAAAATGGTCGTTGGTGCAACGGTCATATTTGCAAAGGGGGGACAACGGGGAGTCGGACTTCGAGGCGGGTCGGGGCGAGGCGAACTGGGCGGGCTCAGATGCAGCGGGACGAGACATTGTCCCGTCCCGAGTTCGAGTCCCGCTCCCATTTTTTTTTTTGAGCGGGCTTGGGACGGGATCGGGCCGTTCCGGCCCACTGACCACCCCTAGTTGTATCAGACAAATATCAATTGTATCAATGCATATTATATCAAATGAAAATACGCGAAAAAAATCATACTACAGCGCGTGCACACATTGTGTATTTGTTAAATTTTTGAAACTATAAGTACGTATCATAAATAACTTGGTGTAAATGCTTGCCACTTGACCTAATTTTTCCATGTTTATGATTTTTTCCCCATGTTTCTACATTGGGAGCAAGGCCCACTACGAATCCAAAAGCCACGTGTGAAGTTTCACCACTCCGACATAAAGCCCTTATGCTAACGCTTGTTAAAATTGAATCTCTTCTCCGCCGCGCACCTCCGTCGCATACGACGGCGCCATTCAAACCGACGCCGAAGATCGAAAACCTACAAGAAGTTTCCAGAAATGGCGAAGAAGAGTAACGGAAATTCCTCCGACAACCACGACGGAGACGAACCTGAGATTTTCGTGGTTTCATCTTCCAGTACCGAATCAGAGAGCGCCGACGAAAACGACGTCTTACAGAATGTTAACAACGAGGAGTATGTAAGCGATACGGACGAAGAAGAAGAGGAGGAAGAAAAAGCTGCGGAGAGCAAAGTCGTTAAGGATTTAGAAGTACAGAAGAAGGTTTATAGAAGAAAGGAGAAGAAATTAGATGAAAATGAAGCGAAAAAGGCGAAGAAAACAGTGGATAGTAGTGAGCAGAGCGAGAGTGAAAACCTAAAAACGTATATTAGAAAGAAGAAGATCAAAGACGAAGAAAATGAGCAAAATGTTGCTGCGAAAACGGCCAAAAGAAAAAAGGATAATATGAAGGAGAAGAATAATAAGGGAAAGAAGGAAGATAAAGGAAAAACAGGTAAAGTAGAAAAAATTTAACGGAGAGTTTCATTACTCTTTTCTGCATTTAGTGACTTTTCTACTGATTTTTTGTGAATTTAACTGAAAAAATGGAAACTTTAATGCAATTGTTTTGTTTGGAGCTGCAGATTCGGGGAAAAAAGTGTTTGGTAAGAAGGAAGATAAAGTTAAAGAAGGAAAAACAGGTAAAACGGCGAAGAATAATGGAGATTCTAGTTTTGGAGGCAAAAATGAGAAGAATAACAAGAAGGATGAGAGGAAGGAAGTCGAAGGAGAAAAAAAGATAGCAAAAAAGGCAATGAGCAATGGTGAGAAAAGTAACAAGAAGAGAAGGACAGAAGAAGGAGAAGGAGAAGGAGGAGGAAAATCAGCAAAAAAGATCAAGAGCAATGGTGTTTCGAGTCCGTTGAAGAAAGAAGAGAAAAAGATTAAGAAGACACAAAATAACAAGGAAGGAGATGAAAAGCTAGTGAAAAATAGTAATGGAGTTGCAAGTCCAGCTACGAAGGAGAAGATGAAAAGGGAGGGTAAAGCAAATAATGGGAAGGTAAAAAATGAAGCGAGGAGCAATGGTACTCCCAAAAAGAATGAGGAGAAGAAATTAAAGGCAAAGAAGAAAAGGGAGGATGATAATGAAGAGGAGGAAGAAGATGAGAAGAGTCAGAGTGCTCTTTATCAATTTCCCCATAATCGAATCCATCGGATGATAAAGGATGAAAATCCTGATATTAGGATGTCGAACGAAGCAACCTTTGTTGTTAACAAAGCTACGGTATGGCTCTATTGTCCTTATTCAATTGTGTTATATTTGATGCTTTACATATTATCTTCATTGTCTTATGTACATTGATGTTATAAAAGAGTTCCTGATATGGCATTTCTCATTTACATCCTTTCAAAAGTCATTCTTTGACTTCGAGGACTTCTATTCAAGAAGTGACCAATTAGCACAAGTAAAGTCTAAAACCTCCAGTGCTGACTGATTTTGGAGATTGTTAGACAAGATCATTTAGTGTAATTGCTGGCATTTAGAGATATAAGTTAAATCTTACAGGAGAATGACATAATAGATGGAGATATAGCACATAAAATCAAAAGAAAGTGGATGGAATGAAAAATGCTACGAGTGTGCTATGTGATGGGAAGATAAGAAATGTTATAACCCATTGAATCTTCGGCCGTTAAAGACCAACATAGTCACTAGATGAATGGTGTAGAAATGCGGATATTAAGATGAATGTTATGTAGAATATAGAAAATTAGAGTTGATAATATCCAACAGAGGGTGCAAATAACACAAATAGAGGATAAAATGAGAGAAGTTCACCTAGGTAGTTTTTACCTTGTCTTACATAAGCTTGTATATGCACCGACTTGTATTGAAGGAGATAAAAGAGACAAAGTAGACCTACAATATCTTGGTATAAATATTGACTTGGCTAAGAATAGACACAACGAAAGCAATTCATATAAGTGATGCCAATTGGTTGGGATTAAGGCTTAGTTGTTTTACACTTATAATAAGTTTAGTTTTCGTAAGGAGTCCTTTTATCATGTCAGAGACTTATTCCCGTATAACTGATAAGTATGTGGTTTAGAGAATCTCTAGTCCTGGAGAACTCCTTATTTGCCCTTTATCCATCATTGGAGTCAAGTGAAATTGAATACAATTATAGAGCAAAATTTATCCATAGGATTCATGAAACCGATCTCAACTAATTTGAGGTTGAGGCATAGCTGTTGATTGAATTATACGAGATTGCAGAAGCCACTTAACAGTGCGAAATTTGGCTAGGCTGCTAAAGACATGCATGATTTGGCCTAATATCACAAATGGAACTCTCTTTTTTTACAGGATAATGTCACATATATAACTAGGAACTTATTGAAGCCACAACAAGTAATATGTAACATATTTTTTTTTTTGAAACTGGTAACATTGGTATTGAAAGTAATATGCAACATATTTGTGAATTTTATTCACATCCCTAAGCTGTGCTATATTCTTAGCTGGCCTAAACCAATCCATGCCATACTCCTTTTAGCATCTAATGTGTTGGTGAAATATTCATGTCTCTAATGCATTGAGGAGCAAGACTGGTGGAACATGGAAAATCTTGTTTCAAAGTCCATTGGATTGGGTAGGTGCTTCATATATTTGGAAAATGTAAATCTAGTGTCATTTTTGGGACTAGAAAGCATCTAAGACCTTGCTGTAGTTGATGTTTTCTGAAATATATTTTTTGTGTTCGTGTTGCTTTTGAAGGGGAGCCTTGGAGCAACAGTAAAGTTGTCTCCGTGTAACCCATAGGTCACGGGTTCGAGCCGTGGAAGTAGCCACTAATGCTTGCATTAGGTTAGGCGGTCTACATCACATCCCTTGAGGTGAGGCCCTTCCCCAGACCCTGCTATGCGGGATGCTTTGTGCACCGGGCTGCCCCCTTTTGTTCATGTTGCTTTTCTGGTAATAATAATATAGTTGCACCAAAGTAGTTAATTCTTGCAGCTATTTGGAAATGTTTTTGTTGAGCAATGAGGTGTAGATTCTTTAATTTGAAACTGTAGTAGAATTGTGTTGCCCATTATATGATCAGGATTCAGGAGAAGAATACCCTTCAAAAGTGGAGGACCTTTTCGGTGAATTGTTTGCTTCGAAATGGTTTCACTGTTCCTTCCTCACTATTATATTTTCAATTGGTTGTTTCACTGTACTTTTGTTTATATGTTAGTGGTTCTCCCTTCCTCTTCCAGCATCTTGTTCTTCTTTTATCATGGGGTTTCAGTTTGAAATGGACTTTAGATTAAGATCAAGCCTAAGCTCAGGGTTTTAGGTGAAGTAAGCTGCCTATTTGTATTTGTGCTCGCTGCCTATTTCTCTTAGGTTGTCCTCTGGGTTGTGTTATAAGGAGAACGAAGGCAAAGAAGAAAGGAAAAATGATGAAGTATTTGCATTTGAGTTGATTAATTTCAAAGCTTGTGGAAGTTACTAATTTTGTAATACCAGCAGTACTGGCAGTAGTATTAGCTTTCTCTGCATGTTAACTTGCTACATATATTTACAACGTCTTACAAACTTTTGGTTGCTCCATGCAGGAAAAATTTCTTGAAGTATTTTGCAGGGAGGCTTATGCTTGTTCTTTTCTGGATCGCAGCAATTATGTTGGATACAACCATCTGTGTGAGCATCTCTCAATACGTCACTTATAAAGCTAGTTGAACCTGGCTTCCTGGTGTAATGGCTAGAATTTTTGATGTTACATTTTACATGACTAGTGTGAGGGGAGCCTTGGAGTAACTGGTAAAGTTACTGCCATGTGACCAGGAGGTCATGGGTTCAAGCCGTGGAAACAGCCTCTCGCAGAAATGTGAGGTAAGTCCGTGTATAATAGACCCTTGTAGTCCGGCCTTCCCCGGACCCCGCGCATAGTGGGAGCTTAGTGCACCGGGATGCCCTTTTATTTTACATGACTAGTGTCTGAGCACGCGCAACGCGTGTATATGCCATTTCAGTGGGAACAAGCTTTTAAAAATTACATAAATAATATTCAATAAATGTGAGTTTCAAAAAAAAAATTGAATTTCTTTTTGCAAGTTTTTGGAAATGAAAAATCTTGATCTGATTTAACTAACTTAATAAAGAAAAAAATCATGCCCCACAATATTATCCATCTTTTGTGGGTGGTAAATATTAATGAAAAGTGAAGAAAAAAAATTAATCGCGTACATACTAAATACACATTGGCATATCGACCAAGTTTAACCGTATATGGCTAAAAGTTTCAGGGCAAATCTTAATAAGGTGAAGTTAGTGTTGCAAGATAATGTTGGTAGTAGATAGAGTGAATAATGTAATGAAAGCAATGTCAGAAAAAGAACACTTAAGTGTACGTGTTGGATTCAAACTCCTAGACCACCATACCATGAGCATAATCACAAATAATTTTTTTTAACAAAGAATGTCCTTAGTAAAAATATGAAAAATTAGAAAAGAGAACTTACCGAGTGAAAACGATACTGGATATCTGCAACCAACAAAGTATACAAGCATGATCATGTTGATACTTTAGGATTAAGAATAGGAAAAAGTGAGTTTGAACAACATTTCATCAGCTTGTTCTTTTAAGTTAGGAAATGAAAACTTTGTAAATTATCCTAACCAAATCAAGATGTCATGAATTTGATTGGGAATGCAAAAGATATCATAAAATTTAGAGGATATCAAATATGTTGTACTTGTAGATTGTGCTTTATATATTAGTATGAGTAGTGGAAAAGACTCATAGGATGGAACTTAGAGAGGAAGTGTCCTTTACTCCTATTTCCTCACGTTTTTTGATGGTTAAGAGATCTAATTCACTAATTTTTCTTAATTCATCTTTATTGCGTCATTTGATGCACATCTAAAAATTAAAATTGGCAATTCCAACAATTTGATTAGACGTGTAGAGTATACACTATCTATATCTAAAATTCCATTTATTAGAATGTATATTTACATTTACCTACAATATTATTATAGGGGTAATGTTTCAGTGAAGGGTAAAAAGGATTTAATTTTTCAATTTGGGAGTTCCTACTTTTAGAATAGTATAGATAGATATTCCTGATTCACTTAGTGCTTGTGCTTTTATGCGTTGCATTACTAGATTTATTCATTAATCAGTGTTATCAAAAGCGAAAAGCGCAAAAAAGCTCTAAGGTCAACTGGGGCTTTAAGCGCAAATAAAGTGTGAGCTTTAATGAAAAAAGGCGCAAATGAAGAAAAATACAAATATATATATATATATATATATATATATATATATATATATATATATATATATACGTTTAGTCCAAAATAATAATTATAAGCATGGATAATAAACATATAGACAAAGAAATTGAATTTATATTACGATAAAATGAAATATCAATTGCTTAGTATCGCCTCTTCAGGAAACACTCGTTCGCAAGGAAAAAATTGTCTTAGAGCCTTGATGAAGACACTGAAGCGCACATCAAGCGAGGTGAAACACTCAACATGTTTTGAGCCTCGCTTCAGGGCTTAAGCGTGCCTTTGACAACACTGTCATTAATCACTTCCTGTTATTTCAACTTACTCTATCTTCACTGATTTTCCGTTTTCATCATTCCAAATAATTTGTCACCTTTGAAGCCTTTAGATGCTTATAATGGCATTTCTTATAAACGAAAATAAGTTGAGCTTGCATATCATATCTTTTTTCGCATTCATACTTGTCACGTGTTACAATTTATCTTGTCTCAAATTGTATGGCTTAGTTTGGTCTATGAGGTTGACTTGATTATTGTTCAGTCTAGTATTAAGCATTAATTTACGAAAAATTTTGGAGACCTCCCTCCGGAGTTTGTGTTTGTTAACTAAGGTGCTGTTTGGTTTGGACATTAGGAGATATATAATCTCCACATAAATCAGCATAAGTTTATACAATGTTTTGGTTGGGATTTGAGGAGATTTAATCTCCACATAAGAATCAGTATTACCTAATACAACGTTTGGTTGCTCTTTTATGTTTTCCTCATAAATAATATCTGTCTAAATTATGCGAGAATCTATGTATTACTTTATGTGATATAATGTAGAATAGGAATTTAGGTACTACTCCCTCCGTCCCATTTTAAGTGTATTACATTCCTTTTTGGTTTATCCCCAAAAGAGTGCCTCTTTCTATATTTTTTGAGGATAACTATTCAAATATACTACATGACAAGTTTATAGAGGGCATTTTAGGACATTACACATCTTTAAATTAGGACCACAAGATTCAAAAGTCCATTTCTTAAACTCTGTGCCTAGTCAAACTAAGACACTTAAATTGGGACGGAGGGAGTAATGCATGGATAAAAATTTCTAAAATGACCAAACTAACCCTCATAATGGTAAGAATTTTTTTATTTGTTTAAGAAGTAAACAAATATTTAAAATTAGTATATATGCCAAAATAAACATCAACAAGGAATAATCCCCATGTGACACAATCCATACCTTACTAATCCCAGCATTACTATCCTTATATTACAATCCCTGCATTACTAATTCTTACATAACAATCCCTGTATTACTAATACCTACATAACTTGTCTCTTAGCCAAACGACTTCCTTGTGTCTTGGGATATACTCCCTCTGTTTCAATTTATGTGTATTACTTTCCTTTTTAGTAGTAGTGGCCGCGGGGCTCGCTCTGGTCCGGGCGGGGTCTGGGTCGGAGCGGACGGGAGAAGCGGGCTGGTCGTCCGGGGCTCAAGTGGTCGGGTCCGTGGGATCGAGCAAGTCTCGTCCGATCCCGATCCCGCTCTGCCCGGCCTGCCTCGGGCTCGGGTCGGGATACGGCGGGTTTTTTTTTTTTTTTTTTAAAATAACATATGTATAAAAAAAACTCAATAAACAAAACAAGATAGTATAATAAAAACATCCCAAGGCTGTTTTTGTGCCTCTTATATTATTTAATAGACATATGATTTTTTTGTAATACAAATACAATTGTCTAAAATCTAAATTGCAACTTTGTGGTGTTGTCCAAAAGTTACAAATTACATAATAAAATTACAATTAAAAAAATTACATTCTCAAAAACCTCGTTCTAATTGCTTGATGATTTCATGTGGTTCTTCGGTTGGAATTGGTATTTGTTGGTCAAATTGATCCACGCCGCCTCCACTACCTTCATTAAGATTTCGTTGTAGTTTTCATCATCTTCTTCGTTGATCTCCGGTTGACCGCACCTTCTCCGCTCCGCTCGTATCCAATTTCAATAATACCGCAATTTCCAAGCCGCTCCCGCTAATGAGTGTCTGTGGTCTCCTATTTGATATACACTGCGAGAAAAGCGCTTTCAGACGCAGCTTGACGACACTTGAATGTTCAAAACATCTCGAGCCATCATTGAAAGTGTCGGAAAGGTCTTCTCATTCCCTCCAAAGATTTCACAAGTCTTCATGTCCATCTTCATTGATAACTTCTTGATACTGATGTAACCCTGCAAAACAAAAATATCCAACTCGTTAATTTGGTTAGTAGTAGAGGTACGATCACACATTCTATTTCTCGAGGCTTTCAATACTAGCCGCAGAAACAAAGATGTCTTTGTGAGGTTGTATTGAAGATGAAGAAGATGGTATGGAAGTCGGTAAGTTACTAGCATTTTCTTGTTGATAATATCTATATATATTTTTGCATTGGTGTTCTACGCTAGACAATACTTCTTCTTTAGTTTGTTCAATAGGTGGTGGGTGATTTAGATTTTTGGGACTTGGAGGTGGTAGTACTTCTATACAATCGTAAATAGTTTCAATTAGTGATTTAGTACCGTCTATTTTAATAGTAGGATTTAATACGTAACCAATAATATAAATAGAGGGAATAGGAATAAAATATTTTTATTTTGAGAAACATTTTTTAATAAATGCCTTATAAGCTGGTTTTTTCATATATTCACTAAGTAATAAAAATATTAGAGTTGTATAAAATAACATAGTTGAAATAGTAGGATAATATATATCGGAAAATTCTTTTGTTGCTTGAAAAAATTTCTCTAAAAATACAATAAGTTCGGAAATTTTTTCCCAATCACTATCTAAAATCATATCACCGGCTTTTTATTATGAGAGTTAAAAAATAAAGTTATAGGTAATTTATAGTCATAAGCAACAAGTAGTTGCTCGTATAAAGAATTCCACCTAGTGGATACTTCCTGTGGAATTTTTCTAAAAGGTAGTCCACAATCATGACAAATTTTTTATATTCTTTTCTACGTTGTACTTTATTACTTTTAAAAATAAAGTTTATAGCAAATTGTATTTTACTAAGAATGTCTTCAAAAAGTGATAGACCATCCTTTACAATTAAGTTATATATATGGCACGCACATTTTATATGAAAATGGTCCTGAAAAGACGGAGTTAAGCTATTTTTTAAAATTGTAATTGCGTAATTGTTATTAGAAGCGTTATCTAATGTAATAGTCATAATTTTATCGGTAATTCCGTAATAATCGCACACTTGATAAATATTTTCTGCAATAAAAGTACCTAGTGCCTATCATCTATATATCTATACGCTAAAATACGCTTTTTGCATAGACCATTTATAATCTATCCAATGACAAGTTACGATTAAATAATCATGGTCGTTAGTACTACGACCTATATCGACGTGATGGATACTTTGCCATTAAAATGATATAATGAAAACGTAAATATTGTTGATATTCATGCGCTAATTTAAATACATCTCTCTTAACAGTTGATCTAGGAAAACCGTTAAAAGCGAGGATTATATATATCTCTAATGTAATGAATAAAGCGGGAGATGAAGGAAATGAAAAAGGCAAACCCTCCACAAAGAACTAATTTTGATATTGCTTCCCTATCTCTATGTTTATTGTATTTAGGGCCTACAATTCCCCCGTCATAGAGTTAATTTGACCTTGTACTTGATCCGGGACAATATCAGTATGTGAACCTTGTCCCGATGGAGCGGACGTTTGCGCACCCGGTTTTGAAGCCTGGTATTGGGCATACCTAGTTGGATGAACACTTACTACGTGTCTAATTAAACCCCCGCCCCACCGTGACCTTTTCCAGCTTTTAAATTTTAAAACATTTTTACAAATTTTACATATGGCTACTTGATTCTCTACGTCCCTATCAAAAATGTCCATGCATCCGATTTTAATGGTCGCTTTCTTTGGACCTCGTCTCATACTAGGGGGAATAGGAGGTATTTCAGTTGAAGGTGCACTAGTGGGTGTGTTGTCATCAACATTAGTGGGTATATCATCAAGATCATCGTCTAAATTAAAGTCTTCTTGAGTTCCAAAAAATAGCTCCTGGTCTAAATCTAATGGTATTGTAAGAAAATGTTGAGTATCAACAAAATCATCCTGTGTAGGAATAAGATGACTAGAAGAAGTACCCTTGCCCTGGTTGCCCCTACTAGAAGAAGCACCCTTACCCTTATCCTTAAACATACCTTTTAATCCTTCCATTTTAATTATGATAATAAATAAATAAATAAATAATTAAAGACAATAAAATTAAGTGATATAAACTAAATAAACAGACAATAATAATTTAATGAAGGAACGATCAGATAAACACGACGTAACGTCGACGTGTAATCGAGAGGTTGAAAATTGAAACTTTGCTCGATGGAAGATCCTCAAGCTAGTTGCCAACTTCACTACCAATTCCCAAATGAATAAATAAAATTGAATATTTAGCAAACAATGTAGAATTGTAGAGAGATATATTGAGAAATTAGAGAGATTGTAGGAAGATTTGTGAGAAAGATGAAGAGAAAATGAGTTATTTATAGTTGAAAAATTGGGTTAAAGTGTAAATATAATAACTTATGGGTTAAAAATAAATATTAAGGGTAGGGGTTGGGGAGGGGGCTAAAATGGCCGTTGGCCAACGGCCATAATCTAAAATGGCCGTTGGTGCAACGGCCATTTTTGCAAAGGTCGGGGTCGGGGTCGGGGTCGGGGCGGGACCGGGACGGGCTCGGGTCGGGGTCGGGCTGTCCCGGCCCACTGGCCAGCCCTACTTTTTAGTCTATTTAAAAAAGAATGCCATTTCTATGTTTAGTAACTCTTTAACTCCAACATCCCACATGACATATCTAAGACCACAAGATTTAAGGGCATTTTGGTACATTACACATCACTAGTTTTGTTTTTCTTACTTTTCTTAGACTCCGTGCTCGGTCAAACTAAGACACATAAAATGACATGCAGAGATTATAACTTCCCTTATTTGATTTTTCCAAAAACCAGACTAGTTTGAATGATAAATTTCCTACAACATTCCCGAACTGCTGTTTTATGGCAATAAATCGTCAAGTTTGCAACCACCTTCACCCTCTCTGGAAAGGAAACACAAAAAGTGAAGATGTTGGTATATTGTAGGTAATGGTTCAGATATTTATTGTATCTTAGTAGCATTGGAAAATAATGATATTAGAGAAGACAAATGCAATAAGGAAGGTGAGTGTAATATCTCAAACCACAAGGGGGATAAGTGTTATTACAACACACCTAGTTGGATGTCAACCTTTTTCCTTGATTCATCTATTCCATGGAAAAAATTGTACATTTAAACTACAAAGGATATTTGAATAAAAAGGATAAAGGAATAGTAAAGTCAGGGAAAAATACTGTTTATTTTCAAAATAGTAACTAGGTCGAATCCCCAGACCCCACTTGTGGGACTACACTGGGTATGTTGTTATTTAACTAGGTCGAATAAAATGGGTTCGGGAGTATGAAGATTATTGTAAGTCCTAGGCCTTAATGCGAACTATGCGTTGGACCTTCTTGCCAGTTCAGAATTAATTGTTTTTCCATTAAAAAAAAGAACTCACTGTACCACTTCCATACACCTAGACTTCAGATTTCGGGAATCTAAGCTTTTACATAGTGAAACTCATTGTTTAACTACACCTGTTGAAAGTTTTGAGAGTAGTCTTTATTCTGTATGAAAAGCTTATGTGACATAATAATTCTTGTTGGATTTTATTTTATAGATTTCTAAAATAAAGAGATTTTGGTGTAAACAGGAAATGTTAGTCCAAGCAGACAATATTTTTGATGTTTTAGACTACCTTTAAGAAAGACAAGTATAGGGGAACAAGATGTAGGCTGTAATACTTTTGAAGGGGGACTACATACTTTGATGTAGTATACCTGTGGATGTATAGATTAACTGTTACCATTCTCCAAAGAAATAAAATAAAGAGCCTTCCTTGAAGTGAACTGAGGATTACTATTGCATGGAAATGCAAATAATTGGTAGGGATAAGCTAAAAAAGCACTTGAGTAATGATGTTTTCTGAACTCAGAAATAACACTAGCAAAAAGAAAAAAGAAACTCACATAAGAAGTCCAATGTAATGAACATTGAGTAGTTTCTGGAATTTGTGCTTAATGATGCTACTGCTTAGTGAATGCAGCATTCTTAAATGAAATCTTCAGTAGAAGTATGAAACTCTGAGGGGATAGCATAGCATTTTCATACACTTCTCTAAAAAGTACTATGGAAGTTGTGGCTCTTATATGGTACTGTTAAGACTTAGGATATTGCCTGTACTTGTCTATATGGTATTTTCGCGGGGCTCGTAAAACATGCAGTGGGGTAAAAAGCATCACAATCAATTTCTTAACATTACTGTGTCAAGTTCACTAGTTCTTAATCATGTTCAAGTCATGTCGATCAATGGGTTGTTTCATTTATGTTTATAAAATTTTATAGTAGTACTGTAGTAGTTATTTAGTTAAAAAAAAACCATCTCCACATTTTCTTTAAAATTGATTTGACTTGTTGGATTATTTTTTTCACAGTAGTAAATAAAAGATAATAGTATTAGTATTGAAATCTCTCTAATAAATTCAGTAGTTGATATATTTAGATTAAATTTGTTACCAAGCACTCTTAATCGTTAAAAGTATCTCAAACATTCTTACTTAATTATATTGCTGAAGACTTAAAAAACAAAGTATGAAAAGCATCAAGTTTTAAAGACAAGTCAATGTCTTGTATCTATTTTTAGAAGCTATATTAGATGGGCTAAACTTTTCTGTTAAAATATATCTGTTTTAATAATCTTAAAGATGCAAAAGTGGCACACCAGATAGAAGCTGACTTCAAATTTTGTTGATAGATTACAGATTCCTTTGTGATATGATTCTATTTCCTGGACAAGATGGTTTATGTGTATTTGCTGATCCGAATATTTGATATGCAACTCTTTAGTTGTGTTATATTTGTTGCTTTATGTGTTGACTCTACTGAACCTGCTTGGTTTGTCATAAATGAGTAACATGTTTTTACGTTAAACGTATTTGACAAAAAGAGAAAAGAAATGGATTTTTTTTATTGGAATTGGTTAAGCATACAATAGAAACTCCGATATAGGATTTTAAAGTTGGATGAATTAGGACATTTTCCTAATTTGCAGGATATTTACTTGCGACATACTGATTAAGAATATTTTTGCACAACTTCCTTCCTCTCTTGATGTTGAACGTGACGTTCAAACTAAAAGGTGGTTAAACAACTTGAGTTCACATATTTTGATGGAAATACTAAAAGATGACCAGAATGAACAATCATTGAAAATAAAAGTTGGAAGTTGAATTTTGTTCCCTTTAAAGTTGTTTGTAATTGCTCGTGAAAAGAAGTACCTCTTGCTGTCTTGCAGCTAACACATAAATAATTTATTCTCAGAAAGAGGTAGAGCGATGCAAATTCCTAGGGTATCATTAAGATAGCTTAGCTTGGCAGTTGACGATTAACTGGAAAAATTTCAGGAATTAGCCAAAAAATGACAAGTTAGATATTCTGAGGAGGCATTCTGGTACCATATAAAAAATAGGAGATCTTGTTAGAACAATGATAGAAAATTCAATATAGAGGACTCAATATTGAATATCCAAACTTTGATACCATGAAGGAAAAGTTCTGGAGATATTTTTTGTGAGAAGTCATTGATAAAATGATCAAAGTAGTGGCTGCAAAAGACCGACTGTCAGTGGAAGGAGAAGACTGTAATATTTTGTTTATGATAATTAACCAGAACTCTTGCCGGAGGAGGGTTCTGGTCACATGTCCCTTGACCTCCGAACTATATGACAAGGCCAATTGGGTGGCATAAGGTAACCGTAGGTTGGAGGAAGCTATTTAAGTGTTTTAAGTAAAGATTGTAGAGGCCCTGATGCAATTGAATGAGAATAGAAAAAAGAAAAAAATTCTTATTAAAAATGGTTGATAACAAATAAAAAGGTTTCATATATAAGAGTACATAAAATAAGAAAATATTTTAATTTTAGATTCTTAAAAGTAATGACATGATAATTAAGAATATTCTTCGATTATTTTTTATGTTCAGCAATTATTTACTTTCAGTCGTAACTCATTGGAGAGGAGTAAATACAGATCATATAGCTGGTCCCAACTAGTTCAGAATCATTGCATTATTGATGTTATAACTTTGGATTCTTAATTATGACATAATAAGAAAGGGTATTCTTTTTCTTGATAAAGATCATAATGAAGAATATTCTACACTAATTTTTTATTATTCTTTGGTTTCAACACTATTTATTTTGTCTCAACACATATGGATCTGAAATTATATAGTTGGTCCCAACTAGTTTGGGATCGAGACATTAGTGTTATTATGTTGGTTCAAATAGGTGCATGGCTTCAATTCCACTCAAGACCCGCCCCTCTTTTGTTGTTCTGCCCCACTATTCATGGGCTAACCCGCTCCAAATCACAAAAGAAAATAAGAGAACAAAAATAAAATAAGAGAAAAAGAACCCACATATTTTAGAATTGCTTGTGTTGAGTTCAAATGTCATCTCTCAAATTGCTACCCATAATGTGCAACAAAATTAAATGAAAAACTTCATTATTAAAAGAAAAACTTCATTATTAAAAGAAAAACTTTAGGAAGAAAATTTAAAACGGACAAAAAGGTAGGTGGTGGGATATAATGATCCTGAATTTGCAATTTTGCTGTCTTATACTGTTCCTGACTTCCTGTTACCTTATGATTTGATTTGCAATTCAATCCGAAGAGGTAAAATTTGACCAAGATTGTGATTGGAACACAGTTTGTTTGGTAACAGGTTTTATTGTGATTTTAAGTTTTATACACCGTCAATGTAAACAATTTTTTAATACTATCAGATCGTACAAATGATATGTACAGGTAAGCCTCAAAATGTGGAATTTAAAATTTTTGAAATAAGATATATTACCTGCTATAGCAAGTAAAACTGGTCTGATGGTGTAAACATTGTTTACTTTACACCATCGGTGTAAAACAATGTTTACACCGATGGTGTATATTTAAAACCTCTGTTATTATAGTGTTTCAATTCAGCTGAGTTTCAGGTTATCAATTTTCTGGAATTCTGATTCCTGAAGGAAAAAAGGGTAATGCTATGGAATTCTGATTGTGTATCAATTTAAGCAGAGAACTACAAGGAGCAGCTTAGATATAATCTATGAAGTATGCTGTAACATCTTATTTATTAAACTTGATTCAGGCTGTAGTTACAAGTACAACCTTATTTGTTTCTGAGAACTGAGAAGTCACTTTATTTTCATTCATAGTAACTTGACATATTTTTGGTTGTTTCAGCTTCAGTTGTTTCCAAAAGACCCAGATTTTACTTTCTTTCAGGTATCAATTACTTTCCCCAATAACCAATGATGTGGCTCTAATAAAATATATTCTTCTCTTTTCCGCTGATTCATTCTTTGCGTATTATGCTATTTATGCAGATTTTGTTCCCCAGAAAGTAAGAGCTGAAAATGCTTTGGCTGAAATCCCCAGGGCTGAGGAGACATGATCACGCTGATCCGGAGTAGATGCCTTATACAATTTATTGTTGTTTGTACAAGACAACCACTTCTGCGCCAGCAGTTGAGGGCAGTGGCATAGGAAGAGAAGGTTAGGAAAAAAAGGAAAGAAACCTGGGGTTTAGGGGTGGTGAATGGGGCACTTTTGTTCTAATCAATTTGGTTTCTTATCTGTGCAGCTTATGCCTGTAAATAAACATGTATTTTCTCTAAATTCTTGAACGTTTAGCTCGACTTAAATGATAGATGTTGACGAGTTCTGATCAGTTAATCGTGCGCAAATGCATTTAGATCATAATATCATATTTGTAGGTAAACCCTCATTGTGATGCTGTGTCTCTGTTAAGAGACATCTCCGAAGCAAAATCCGATGAACTTGGATTGAGAAGTACGAGCACTGGTTCAAAGGTGGATTCAAGATTCAAAATTCTATCAGTCTATTTGATAACTAGGTTCCTAATATATGATTTGTACAAATTTAATTGATTTTTAACACATACAAAAGCTATTGGGAAGGAACCCAAAAATTACAAAAGGGTTCCGCCCGTATTAGATGCACTTAGGGCCAGTCGCACCCCCTACTTTATTGATCATTATATAATGGTGTATTTTTTTGAAAGAACCTCCCCCCCCCTCCCAACACACACAAAACCCCTCCATTACCACACAGTTCCCTGAAGTTTTAATAAACAGAGAAAGTTAAAAACCTAGAAATCCTATCCCTCATCCTTCCAATCAACAGTACAATCGGGAGAGAATTTGCAAAATTCCTATCCAAGGATGAAATGCATAGATCTAAGAACACACACTGAATAAGCCTATCCCTCGAGACTTGATTTAGAAATTTGACGATTCTTGACGCAGCAGGGTGATATATTGATTGGGTGAAATTAGGGTTTCTGTATAGATATTACTACTTCCATTAAGATTAAGTTCGCGATCAAGAGTTGGCTTGAATAATATCTCGTCTTTCTTATAAAACATAATATGCTCCTTGTACTGTGTCTGACACGAGCAAAATATCTCCAATTTTCAAACAAGAACAACGGCCAGAAAAACCAAGTTGACTCCAAATTAAGAGTGTTATGCGATGCCAAATTATCATCTTGAGGGCTAGAGAGCATCATTGTCCAAGATTGTTGAACCCCATAATCTTTCATCGCCCACAAATCAAAACAACGTTGAAAGTAATTGCAGTAGACATAAAGAAGACCATGTAGAACAACTATATCAATGTAATCAGGATCATGTGTTAAAATATTTGGCTCCTTTAGATAGTTAGGCTGCGGTATGTCTTTGTATCCATAGTTCGATAATTTTAGAGACACAATCACATATGAGAAATCATGAGCTTGAAATTCTCCTTTGTGACCAATGAAATCTATCATTCACAAACTGACAATTAAAATTAAGAAGTGTATTGTAAGGGAATGGACGTTGAATAAGCCTCCAAGAATCATTTTTCAAAGAATATACTTCAACTTTGATAGATCCCGTCTCCGTAATTAAATCATAACCTCACAAATACATAATAATCATTAGTTTGAGTCGTAAACAAACCCGTAAAAAGGGTGTTCCCTTACTAAAATAAAGTGAAGAATTTGGAAGTCTATTGATAGTAGGGTTCCAAAGATGTATATCGAACCAATCAAAATAACAAGATCGTGGACAAAGATTCACGCAGCATATACCATTGATAAGTGCACAAAGAAGAAACACGGATATCAAATCTTTCCTTTCATTATAACATTTCGTTGTTATAAGCAAACAGTCTTTTAGATGCAGTACAACGTAGGGCATGTCCGAGGTGTTTATTATGGAATTGGACATCACATATTAATCAAATTAAACCAGTAGGAAACACACCTGAATCGAAGAAGAGATTTGTGGAGTTAGTAGAAACCCTTGAAGGAATTTCTACTAAAATATTTTGAGGAAGATTCATTATTGTTGAATTAGTTAATTTGGTAAAGAATGTACATTTTTTATAACTTTATAAATAGTACGAACTAGGCCAAGAGTTGCTTGTTTCCATGTCCATATTGAACTAGGACTAGTAGTACTAATTAATTGTTAACAAGTAAAAATTCCATCTGACGAACCTGAATTTATGGAGTTACTTTGTCTAGAATTTCTTTTGTCTGCCATGATACAATGACTAATTTGCGGATTTAACTAGTTAAATTGGAGCTTATTTATTTTTAAAGTAAAATATTTAGATATTGAGTCCTTTCTGTTGATTTGGCTGTAAAGTCCAGGACGTTAATAATTTTTTTTTAAAAAAACACTCTTATTT